>CM050167.1:7891980-8109480 GCA_027410445.1 Discoglossus pictus
TCGTCACTGATTGGTTAGTATGAGACACAGCACAGCAAGCACAGCCAAGTATGTATCTTCATGAGCTGCAGAGGGCAGACCCTTACAGGGGCTATTTATTTGATTTTAGGCAGCAAAAACATAGCTTATAAGCCCTTCTTAGTAAAATAAAGTACATGACAGAAAAAAGACACCAGGGATATTATAAATATAGTAACATCCAGCACCTTATCCATAACCCTTTCATATACATGAGAGAAGAAAGAGGGTTTATAAGACATGATATAAAGTTGTACAGTAGTAGGGAGTATTAGTCAGCCATTTGTGTAATTTAGAGGGAGTCTGGGTAGTTACTGACACCGTAGGGGGGATCCACACGTGCCTGGGAAATGCTTAGGAGGATTAACTAGCATTATATCTTCTAGATATAATAGGCTGCGTGAATTGGCTAAATGTTTTTATCTACCTTCCAAACAGTGGCAGAGCTAGTGGATGGAGGGTCCTGTGCAAAATAATTTGGGGCCTACACTTGCAAAGTTACCTATTAGAGGTCATTAAGAAAGATGATTGTGTTTAAATCACCCCTAGGATTCCCAGATCATGTTTGTATGAGAATAAATACCCTTATAAATTAAGAGACCATCTTTACTCCAGGTAACAGAGGGCCCCTGTACGGTTGTTTTGCACCTGCTGCACCAGCAGTAGCTCCCATCCATGTCTCACAATGGCTGCCCTGTGACTGCCAGGCCTGCCGGCGCATTTAGGCAGCACATTATAGCCGTACTGACTCATTATCCCGGCCTATCCTCTTGTTAGGAGGCATGTCATGCTCGCCCGCTGTGCGCCCGGATATTCAGGCCTTGTTCGGAGGGGTGGGTGTCAGTGTTTAGAGAAATTGAAAGAGAAACATATCAGCCCCGCTGGGTGGTATAACTCGCTCATAGTAAATAGCGCATTAGAGCCGCTTTCAACATCTCCTCTGAATATAGCTTTTAAACTCAATATAATGGCTCTTAGACACCAGCCGATAGCGCGGTCCTCGGGTCACCTGAGACCTGAGAAATAAAGGAGCCGGATCCAAACCTTTTAAAGAAAAAAAATCCTCTTTTATGAAAAGTATTGAATGCAACAGAAAACAATACAATTGCGATGTCATTATCTCTTCCCACGCCGATACATCGGCTCACGGATTTTAGATACTTCAGTAAAACACTCAGCATCGGTTGCGCTGCGATTGCCAATAATTAAGTAACAAAAATGTTTCAAAGCTTCAAATGCTCAGAAAGAATGTGACAAATATTATGAGACATATTTACAAAAATCCGGGAAGGTCTGTGGGTGCAATGTATAAACCAGATGAACCTTCAAGTAAAAGGGACATGGCAGTAGTATGTATGTTACTAGGTATATCATATCCCGGGGTATCTATATACTTTTATGTATTTTATATTACTAAGAACGGCTTATAAGCTCTGTTTTACTGCCTACAAGCATACAAATAGTCCCTGTATGGGTCTGCCTTCTGAAACTCAAGGAGACAAAGTACTTTTAAATACAGGGTGTACAGTGTCTCATACAGTAGTAACCAATCAGTGGCAACATTGTTCTTGAGAGAGGTCACTGACTGGATAATTGGAAACATTGCTCTTCTCAGTCTCTGTATTCATGAGCTACAGAGGGCAGACTCAAAAATATACAAATTGTAAGAGTTTAAGCAAAAAAAAAAAAGCTATTATACTCACTTCTTAATAAAACAAAGTAAATAATACACAGGAATATTATATACCTTGTAACACCCAGGAACCGCACATATCCCTTTAATGAAAGGGAAAGATAGCCTTTAGTTTGTCTTCTCAGATTCTACACTTTATACACTCCTTGTATAAATAATCCAACACAAGGTGAGGTATAATAAATATATTCATTTTAGATCATTCCAAAGCAGTGACACAAAGTAACAATAGAAAGTGTGAAATAGAAAGTTACACAATACACAGGTATCAGATGCATTTATACAGCCCCTATCAGGAGCAGTTAAAGGGACACTTGTTTGTGACCTCACACTATTACAGCTGTGTAAGAAATGGGCAGAAAACATTGTTTTGGAAAATTTGAATTTTTGAAGAATAGGAATGCATTTTGTGTTTGTTACATCAAATCCTGAGAGCTGGATCACGAGGGAGTTTGGATTGTCTATCAGTGGAGGGAGGCATGGGAGAGGAGGGAACAGGGAGCCAATGTAAATATAATTCACTGTCACTGGCCCAGAAGCAGGCCCCTTGCATCATTCACTGCAACAATAGCTCTCTAAAAATTTAAATGCCACTCTCACACACGCCCAACTTCCACCAATGTATCATGGATCTCACCAGGGTCCTGCAGAGGCATCAACATGTTTTTTCTAATTTAGAACTTGATGTATGTCTTAGTTTCCTGCTTAATTATGAGTCAGACTCGCAGATTTCACACTGATATTTTATTTATTGTATATTGGTCCACAAGAGGTAAAGGTCTTACAGGTAGAAATGAACATGGTACAGGGCATGATTAAGACAGAGAGAGTTAATCTTAATATTGAGGGAATTAGGACGAAATGATATATGGATATTATAATAAACTAGCAAATTGCCAGTCAAAAAATGACGGCAATGAAATTGTAAGGTAGCTAATGCTGTTTGGTGTATAATAATGAAATATATAATACATTAATAAATGAATATACTTTAAGTATTTTTAAGCATTGTGTTGAAGAGCTGGCAATCTGTGTTGATGTTGCTGCAGTATTAGTGGTGTGGAGCTGCTGTGTAAGCGTGCTGAATGTGTGCAGTGTAATAGTGTGCGTGCGCAAGACCAAACCGTTAGCGTAGTCGTGTACTTCCGGATTGTCGTAAAATGGCGGGTAATGTGTAGTATGCGTCTTAGCGGAATATCCGTAGGTGTTTTGTGGTGTTTTGCAAGTTTCTTGTGGTGTTTTGCGTGTTTAGAGTGCTGTAGCCTCATTTTCGTTTTGTTCGGCGGCCATTTTTTCTCTCGCTTAGAGAATTTTTTAGTGTCTAAACTCTTTTATTTTGAGTTAAATGAAGGTGTAAGTTGCTTTTTTGAGGTCCTGGATGCTCCCTCTTGCGGTAGGTAAGCTTTTTATGTATGTGTTGTGTGTATTTATTGTGTTTTGATATTTTTCATGTTCGCGAGTTGCGGCTGATTTTTGCGAGGTTGTAATGAGTGTTAACGTGTCTCGTGTGTTGTTTGCGTTGCGAGGTAAACGTTGCGAGGGTCGCAGTTGGTGTGTCGTGTTGTTTGCGTTACAACGTAAAGTTTGCGAGGGTCGCAGTTGCTGGCATGGAGCGCCTTCGGCGCTCCATGCCAGCAACTGAGGCCCTCGCCCACGGTCCTCGCTACGCGAGGGCCGCGGCTCGCTGCGCGAGACCGCAAGCATTAGCGACAACTCGTACGCTCACAACTATATATGTGATTATAGTACCATGTTAACAAAAGTGTTTGAATATCATTAAATCTCAGTGTAATTACTTTCTGCTCTGCCCTAGGTTTTCATGTCTGTCTCCCTTTTCCTTCCCCTCATGCAGGGTCATTGGTTGTTTACTACCATCCCCATGAAGTATCCTTATCCTAAAGTAAACATTGCACAGAGAACACAGTGTCTCTGTGTATGAGCCATGTGCACTGTGGTACTGCTGGATAGTGTCCTCCCAATAAAGAAGCAATGCAAGTAGCCAGTAATCTGTACTAAGTGTAGGTCAAAGAGGACAAGATGAATACTTACAATATCTCAGAAAAAATATTAAAATAGAAAATGTAACCAGTTATATATAAAGGCTTTTATTAACAAGATACTTTATTGTAATTATGTGTCACTAAAACCCCCCCAACAAGATCTAACTAATTATAGTACTAATAGGCAGTTGGGAAGCAAGTTAATGGAGTGCAAAAAACAAATGTGCCCACCCCAGGCTCTTTCCAGTGCCATATACAATGATATCAAAGCCATTACACCTCCTGTGACAATGGACATGGTACCGGACCCAGTGCCTATAATCCATAGAGCCCCCGCTAAACTAAAATCTGTTCCCTTACTTTTTCTCTTGCTTGCAACTCGGGTAAGTGCAGTCTACACATACCGGGGAAATTAAGATAAGGGATGAGACTGGCTGGCACCATGGTCACACCTGTGAATCCCCCCTGCTGATATCATTATCCTGTAATTGGTTAATTAGTGGACAATGGTAGAGATTTTTAGGGGAGAGAGGTTTAAGTTGGATATGTGGACATGTTGTTTGTTTCCTATTCACAGCCTTATTAAATTGCGATTCAGCAAATTTAAAAGGGCTCTATATAAGCACAGAGCATATTTTTTTACAGAAGTTTTTAGTTAGTGAACTTCTATCCAAAAGCGAGGTCTTCACTAACTAAAAACTTCTGTAAAAAAATATGCTCTGTGCTTAAATAGAGCCCTATTCAATTTACAGAATCGCAATTTAATAAGGCTGTTAATGTCTAACTAGCCTTTTGTTCAGTATTTTTTTATTTGAGGACACATACTAGTTACAGAGTAACGGATCAGCGATTGGGTCCATACATATATAAACATACATGTGTCATTGTTTGAGGATTTTTTATCATCATGAGGATTTTTTCAGCGTCACATGTGTATGTGGCGCGCTACATTGACAATGTTTTTGTTATTTGGACCTTTCATCGCTTTTAGACTTTATACAACACCTTAACTTTGTGGTCTCTCATATCAAATTTACCTCTAATGTACAAGAACCTCTATACTATTTTATAGGGAATACAACCCAAAAAGAAGTAGAGAGCAGAGTTATTCCCACACAAAAAGGTCCTTGTAGTGATGCAAAGTGTTACACCACCACTTAGGCCGCAAATACTCTATTTATACTATTTTCAGTAAAACGTAACATTTATTACAACTTTAAAAATTTACTGGGCAAATTAACTGAAACATAAAATCCACACAGGACCCAAAGATTTTCCCCTATAGTAAAATATATCTCACCTTAAGGCATTTACCAAATTGTTGACATATATAACACCATTATTAGTAATTTAAGTGAATGATGGATAGGATATAGAAACGCAGTATGTTTTGACATTATAATCACCTTAAGGTGTCGGATTTATGGGCGCCCGTATAAGGCTAACCCAGAGGGACAGCCGTCTTGTAGGGTAGTTGCCCTATTTAACATGCTGGTCATAGGACGACTCTTTATTAGTTATATTTCTTATTGCCACACCCTGATTCCAAGACGAGAGAGCTGTTGTCTGTCAATATAATCCTGATTCTTGAAGATAAATGATGTTTATGCAACAACCAAAAATAGAGGAGCTCAATCAGAGAACAAACTAACGTTAATAGGTTAGTTCTATGGACATGATAACCCACTCTGAGAGCGGCCTCTTTTATCTCACGTGTACCCTGTAGTTTATCAGTCGGGTTTCACTCAATAGAGGGATCCAGCCCCAAAATTCCAGGGAATTCTACCCTGAGCCGGAGAAGCAGCAAACCCCAGATGTACGTTTTGGCTTTTGTTGGGACTCATCAGTGGGGTGCAGCTGAACTCCCTATGGCACAGTGAGCAAGGGGTCCACGTCTGGAGCCCCCAATCCGTCTTAGAGAGATTAAGCCCTAAGAGTCATTAGCTCAACTTTATGATAATAAGAAAATTCCCTTATTGTGAATATAATATACTGGCGACTTGCCCGTCAAAAATGACGGCAATAAAATTGTAAGGCAGGTAATGCTGTTTGCCACAGAGAGTAAGTGTTTTGGTTGTCTGAGATGCTTCGGCGCTCATTGCGAGCATCTCGTTTGGTGTATTTTTTGTTATTTTGTTATCAGAGGCGCTTTTGCGCTTATTGTAAGGTCCGCTCTGATCTCCTTTTGGTGCTTATTGCAAGCCTCTCCCCTGGTGTACTTTGTGTCCTATGAGCACCATTGGCGCTCCTTGTGAGGCGCGCGGTGAAGGTCTTTGTCGTTTATTGCCATACTGTGATTTTTTTTTTCTGTATATGTATTTTTTCCTGACAATTAATTAATTAATGAATGAAAGCATAAATGAATATACTTTACCTGTTTGTAAGTAATATATGCAGCAAGCATTGTGCTGAAGAGCTGACAATCTGTTTTCATGTTCCTGCAGCATACAATGTAGATTTGCAGTGTTGTTGAGCTGAGGTGTAAGTGTCAGCAATGTGCGCAGTGTGTAGTGTAAATAGGCTGCGTGCGCGAGGGGAAGCCGTTAGGGTAGCTGTGTACGTCTGCATTCTGTAAGTTAGTGTTGTAAAATGGCGGCGATTGTGTACGTGGTACGCGGGTGTGGAGGATTTTGCTTCCTTGGTAATAGTGTATTTTGTACCTCGTACAGGTTTGTGTAAAAGTCGTATGTGCCTGCCGGTGTTTTGCGGGTTTAGGGGTTGTGTAGCCTCGTTTTCATTTGTTTCGGCAGCCATTTTTTCTCGCTTAGGGGATATGTAAATTGGACTTAAATTTGCGTGCACCCTGACTCCCAGACGTCCTGACTGTCCCCCCTTGGTGTGTGCAAGGTTTTTTTTTTTTTTTGTGTTTGTTTTTTTTTTTTTTTATGATTTTCGTTGTGCTCGGTTCGGCCGTTAAGTTTGTATTTTTTTGTGTCCGTATTTAGTCATTGCGTGTTATATATATTTTTTCAAAGTCATGCTTCTGTGGCTGTTCGTAACCTCCACAAATGTGTCCCAAACTCGCTTTGCGAGCTTGCAAAGCGTGACGACGACTCGCAGTTTGACAACTATTATATGTGATTACTTGGAGTTTTGAACATTATTATAAAAATCATTTTTCTTGTGGGCTAAGTACATAAATAAAATTATAAATTAAGTTATAAAATACATAAATAAAGTTATTATTGTAATAATTTATTATTATGACTTTTGGAGTCATTGCCTGATCCTGATAGAGGGCTCCATTCATCCATCTGATATTGGGTGTATTATCTAACATCCTATTTTTGCTTTGAATTGGTGCGCACTTTCTTTCGCTAGTTTGTGTCCCGGCCTCAGGAATTATTTTTTAATACAGCACCTTGATGTGTTTGATTAGTTTATGAGGGGTGTGGGGACACATTTTTGCCATTTTAATCTGTTGCTGTTTCTGTAGTGGACAGACATTAATGCCTCTACCATCTCTTCTTTATATATTTGTCAGGTATATAATTATTTAACATGTGTGCAAAGGAATTGTTTTTATTATTTAAAGATATAATTCTGTTTACAAGTGGACTTACCTTAAAAAGTAAAGGCTGATAAACTGCAGTGTGCACTAATTGTGCCCAGGTGAGAGGGGTGTGGCTTGACTGTTAAACTAGGATAAAGGATTTGTGAGCTGGTTTGGGGCCTGTTTACAAGTGGATTTACCTTACAAGTAAAGGTTGATAAACTGCAGAGTCCACTAATTGTGCCCAGGCGAGAAGGCAGAAGTTAATATAAACCGGAGAAGGGGAACTTGTGAGCTTGCGAACATTTTCAGTATCAAGTGCAATTCTTGTAAAAGCCTAGGAGTTTAAATAAAAGGAGGGCCTTCAAAGGAAAGGGAGGGCAGATTTATAGTGCAAAGGAGGAAAACTTTATATAAATATATTATTTTATATTCTTTATTTTTCCCACTAGAATTTTGTAGACAATAATAATAATTATGAGTCAGTCCAGTGGCAACCTTATTCAGTGTACATCCTGTCATATGTATGCAATACTGGAACAGATGATCCAGGGTCCATACCTCTGTGAGAGGTGTGAGCATGTTGCCTCTCTGGAAGCTCAAATTGGAGATCTGGAGAGGAGAATTGCAGCACTTAGTGATATTGCTCCACTGGAAAGGGGGTTGGTGCTCACTGAGCACAGTTTAGCTGGGCCTAGCATGGAGGGTGGAGCTGGGGCTAGTGAGGATGTCCAGGGAGGCAGCTGGGTTACAGTTACAAGGGGAAGCAGGGGGAACAGGAGGAGGCAGGCCAGTTCTGAGTTGGCAAACACCAACAGATTTGCCGGATTCAGTGAAACTGTTGGGGATGTCCATTCAGGAATGGCAATGCCAGATAGAGCTGTTCCCTCTAACAGCCGGGCGAACAGCTCTACTGGAGGAGAGGAAGGGCAGAATAGGCAGAACAACAGACAGGTTTTGGTTGTAGGGGACTCTATTATTAGGAAGGTAGACAGGGTGATTTGTCACCCAGATCCCAGCAATCGAACAGTTTGCTGTCTCCTGGGTGCTCGGGTTCGTCATGTTGTGGATCGGGTAGACAAATTATTGGGAGGGGCTGGAAATGAACCTGTGGTCTTGGTACATATTGGTACCAATGACAAAGTTAGTGGAAGATGGAGTGTCCTAAAGAATGATTTTAGAGAACTAGGTAATAAGCTGAAGGCAAGGACCTCCAAGGTAGTATTTTCTGAGATACTACCAGTGCCACGTGCTAGCCCAGGGAGGCAGAAGGAGATTAGGGAGGTTATTGCGTGGCTAAAGATGTGGTGCACTAAGGAGGGGTTTGGCTTTTTAGAGCACTGGGCTGACTTCTCACTTCGGTACAATCTCTACAGTAGGGATGGATTGCACCTTAATGATGAGGGAGATTTTGTACTAGGGGATAGGATGGTAGAAAGGCTGGAGGAGTTTTTAAACTAGTAGGTGGGGGGGGGAGGTACTAGATATAAGTAATGGGGTAGAAAGTGTAGAGGGTATAAGGGATGAATTAACAACTCATAGGGGCGGAGATGGGGGGAGGGTATAGTCAATAGGGAGGTAGTACTAAGTAATTCAAGTTCAGTGGCAGGCACTTCAGAACTACAGACTCATAACATAAGGTGTATGCTTGCTAATGCCAGCAGCTTGCCAGGAAAAATGGGAGAGTTAGAATTATTAGCAATTAATGAAAAATGGGATTTAATAGGCATTACCGAAACGTGGTGGGATGAATCTCATGACTGGACTGTTAATCTGGATGGTTATAACCTATTTAGGAAAGATAGAGGCAATGGAAAACGAGGAGGAGGGATTTGTCTGTATGTTAAGCCTGAATTTAAGGCTATAGTCAGAGAAGATATTTATGGTGGACCTAGTGATAAAGTTGAATGTTTGTGGGTAGAGTTAAATAGCGGAGCAGCAAATTCCAAAAGAATATTAGTAGGAGTATGCTATAAACCCCCAAATATAGCTGAAAGTGAGGAAATACAATTATTGTTACAGATTGGAAATGCAGCTAAGCACTGGCAAGTTCTAATAATGGGAGATTTTAATTACCCTGAAATAAACTGGATAAATGAGACCAGCAGTTCAGCTAAGGGGAGCAGGTTCTTGAGTACATTCAGGGATCATTATCTGGCCCAGGTTATACAGGAGCCTACTAGAAATGAAGCTATCTTAGATTTACTCATTACAAATAATATTGATATTGTATCAAATGTTGAAATAGGGCAACCTTTGGGAAACAGTGATCACAACACAGTCTCATTTGAGATTGAATTAAAAAAACAACATTTTAAGGGGCCAACAAAAACTCTTAATATTAAAAGGGCAGATTTTAACGGTCTAAGGGCAGCAATAAAAAGTATAGACTGGAACAGAGAACTGAACATAAATGGACAACATTTAACATTTAAATCCTTACTAAATATACATACACATCAGCATATACCGTGTGGGAATAAAAGTAAAAGGAGTAAATCACAACCCATGTGGCTTAACAATGATTTAAAGATCAAGATACGGAGTAAAAAACAGGCATTTAAATTATACAAACAAGAGGGGACAGAGACTGCATTACGGGAATACAAGGAAATCAACAAGGCTTGCAAAAGCGCGATTAGACTGGCTAAAATAGAAAATGAAAAATGAATTGCAAAAGAGAGTAAGACTAACCCTAAAATATGTTTTACGTATATTAATGGGAAGAAGGCGAGGAAGGAAGCTATAGGAACATTACAATGTGACACAGGCCGTCTGATAATTAGTGACCAGGAAAAGGCAGATGAGCTAAATAGGTTCTTTTCTTCGGTATACACAAGGGAGGTACCAGTGGTTGGGACACGGCAACCTAATGGGGCTACACTACCTTTGCCAAATAATTGGTTAACACAGGAAGTAATCCAAAAGAGGTTGGAAAAAATAAATGTTAATAAAGCCCCAGGTCCTGATGGAATACATCCAAGGGTACTGAGGGAACTGGGTTCTGTAATAGCCAAACCATTCTATTTAATTTTTCAAGATTCACTCAACACAGGGTCTCTACCAGATGACTGGAGAAAAGCTCATGTGATACCTATATTTAAAAAGGGAGCAAGAGCAAATCCGGGGAATTATAGACCAGTGAGCCTCACTTCTGTAGTGGGGAAGCTTTTAGAAGGGTTAATAAGGGATAATATACAAGAATATGTCTATTTGAATAGGATTATAAGTAGGAGTCAACATGGGTTTATGAGGGATAGGTCATGTCAAACAAATCTAATTAGTTTCTTTGAGGAGGTTAGTAGGAACCTGGATCAAGGCAACTCAGTGGATGTAGTCTTTTTGGATTTTGCAAAGGCTTTTGATACAGTGCCACATGGGAGACTATTGGGCAAACTAAGGGATACAGGAATTGCAGTAAATATCTGCTCATGGATTAAGAGCTGGCTAAAAGACAGGAAGCAAAGGGTTGTTGTAAATGGAACATACTCCGATTGGACTAATGTGGTAAGTGGGGTTCCTCAGGGTTCAGTATTAGGTCCTCTCCTTTTTAACATATTTATTAATGACTTAAAGGTGGGATTGGAGTGTGGGGTCTCCATTTTCGCTGATGACACAAAGTTGTGCAAGGTAATTAAATCAGAAAATTATGTGCTTTCCCTCCAAGTGGATTTACATAAAATTGAGGAATGGGCATCTAAATGGCAGATGAGATTTAATACGAATAAATGTAAGGTTATGCATCTGGGAAGAAAAAATAGCCAAGCAATTTATAATCTTAATGGAGCAAATCTAGGTGTATCAGATATTGAAAGGGATTTGGGAGTGCTTGTGGACAACCACCTAGGTAACAGAGCTCAAAGCCAAGCAGCAGCTGCAAAGGCAAATAAAATATTAGCATGTATTAAGAAGGGTATAGAAGCCAGGGAAGCAAATATAATTCTGCCACTATACAAATCTCTAGTATGCCCTCATTTGGAATATGGAGTACAATTTTGGCACCACTTCATAAAAAGGACATTTTAGAGCTGGAAAAGGTACAGAGAAGGGCAACAAAACTAATAAGGGTAATGGAGGGGCTAAGTTATGAAGAAAGACTAACCAAATTAAACTTATTTTCTCTAGAAAAAAGGCGTCTAAGAGGAGATATGATTACCTTATATAAATACATCCAGGGTCAGTATAAAGATTTGTCGGGGGAGCTGTTTGTGCCAAGAGGTTTTCAACTGACAAGAGGACATCCTTTGAGTTTAGAAGTAAAAAGATTCCACCTCAAAGAAAGAAAAGGGTTCTTCACAGTAAAGCGTGGTTAATCTGTGGAATTCTCTACCAGAGGAGGTGGTGACAGCGGATTCGATAGATAACTTTAAAAGGGGACTAGATTTATTTCTAATTAAAAAGGGTATTCAGGGTTATCATGGATAATTAGAGAGACACTAATGATCCAAATTTTTTACATTTCCCCTTGAGACAATTGGCTATGTCTCGCTTGTTTTTTTTTTTTTTTTTCTATTTGCCTTCCTCTGGACTAATTAATAATAATAATGAAAAAAAAAAACCCATTAAATAATTGATTAATAATTAATTAACAACTAATGAATTAATAGTTAATCCGCATATTGCAGATCAGAGGAGATCTTAAAAGGTTGAACTTGATGGACTGAAAGTCTTTTTTCAACCTTAATTAATATGAGCCTCATTCAATTCCGAGTTGCCCAATTGAATAGGGCTCTATATAAGCACATAGAAAAAAATTTCAACAAACTTTTTAGTTACTGAACCTCTAGCCAAAACCAAGGTTTTCACTAACTAAAAACTTCGGTCAAAAATATATGTTATGTGCTTATATAGAGCATTCTATATAATTTGACAAATTTAAAATTGAATGAGGACCTATGTAACTATGTAACTATGTAATATAATTACATTTTATACTCTATAAGGTCTGCCTCAGTCTCTTTCTTTCCTATAGTTTTTTCTCATACTCTTCTTTCTTGTTCTCATCTCCTTTGGTTCCTGTCTCTCACCCACTCTACATTTGTCATGCTTTTGTTTTATTGTCTCCTCTGATTATACATTTATTGTTATTCTTCTGTCGGTTCTCGGCTCCCATCTCGATGTTATCATTGTCACAATGCTATTTCTCTCTATGTACTACCAGGAGCCTGTGCAATGTATCTATAACTACGTTATTAATTAATGTTGTTATTTTGTTACATACTTTGCAAGCTTGTCAAGTTTTGTGCCACCTGAACCCTCTTGGTTTGGGAAAAGCCATCACACTTGAGAGACACTTCTTGTTCTCAGCATCTGCAGGGACCAGAGCGCTTCACATGGCTTCTGCGGTGACCCCTGAAATGCGCTCTGGTCCACCCCAATCCTGAGCAGCCCGACCAGGTAGGATTCAGTCATCATGTAGTGCCTCCTCTCCTCCCTATTGCGCCTGGCCAGGCTGCACATGACCTCCACATGATTGGCTGAGATGCTGGCCTGGATCCTCCGAAGATACTCCATCTGCTGACACATGAGGGCCAGCATCTCTGCCTGCGCAGCCTGGCCTAATTTTGGGGATGAAGGCCCCTGAGGCGTGACCTGTTGAGAAGGTGGCGGTTGGCCAGGGGGAGGCTGGTGAAGTAAGGGCAGTGGTGTGGTTGGGCCCGGTGGTGGTGCTGGTGGCCAGTCCAGCGCACTGCTGTGGTGAGTGGGGTGGTGGGGGTGTCAGACTGGCTGGTATGGTCCCTCCTGTGGGAGGCCCCTGGCGATAGGCTATGTCTCTGGAGGAGCTGCATAGTGGGATTGAATACTGGCGGTGTGGCCAGTGGTCCTGATGGTGACCCCACTAGCCATATTACATCCTCCTCTTCTGAACCAGGGCCCTTGGCTCCGCTTCTCTCCTCCTCCCTCTGCGCCGGTTTCTGCTGGCCTCTGGCTCGCCACTGGACCCAGACCTCCTTGATGCTGAAAGAGAGAAAAGAAAGGTATATGTTATAAGTATGATGAATAATACATAGTTTTGTTTGCATTCCTAACTATCTGTCATCTGGGCTTGAACCTGGATGATTCTCCTAATTACAACTCAGATTAGCTATCATTTGGAGATATGATCTATTCTTTGGTTCTTAGTCTTGATCGTCCTTGGCTCCTAATGCTATCTTGATTCCGCCTGCGTGCTGTAACTGCATAGGCTGCAGTGGGCACACCAATACATGGAATCTTTATTGGTCGATTACTGTTGTTGGGCCCAGGAATGAGTGATTTGTCAGCTTCATGGATTTAATGACGCATCCATCTATCCCTTGTTAATTCCATGGAGCTGACATGTCAGTGTCCTTGTTGGTCATTGTGTACATGTGTAGTGTGTGTGATGTACATGTAGTGGCATGTTGTTGTATGTGATATTCACGTGACATGGAGGCTCGGTCCTGCTGGGCCACCAGGCCTGAAGCTCTAGCATCGGCACCTGGCTAAGAAGGTCCTTGGCGACCCTCTCCCACTCATTATAGCTCACAGTCATGTTCTTCTCCTCTTTGGCCATCATTCTCCTCAACTTGGGCCTGATGTCGTCAAAACGGTGCTTGACGGATCTCACCTCACTTGCTGTAACCTCAGCCGCTACCTCCTTCATTGCCTGAGCCGTAGGCCCTGGCCTAAGTTCCCTCCCCCTGCAAGGTTCACGGGGTGGCCATGGAAAGCACCAAGGAGGACCACATTCTGGTCGCTTTGCTTGCCCTTACTCTCTTGCCCTCCTGACTGTGGATGAGGATCCTTACCTCCATGACCTACCCCCAAGGCCTGACCCTCCCCCGAACTACCCCCCCCCCCACCCTGGGATCAGGCCCCTCTCCCTATGTCGTTCTTCTACGTGTGCCTGGTGCTAGGGCCACTGTGACACCACCCACCTCCTCCTCTACACTCTCCTCCTCCACTTCCACCATCTCCTGGTCCTCCTCCTGCTCCTTCTTCTCCTCCTGCTCCGCCTCCTTCTCCTCCACCACCATTCCCAACCTCCTCCTCCTCTTCACTACTCCTCTCCTCCTCTCCACCACTCCTCTCCTCCGCTACTCCCCAGGGCCACCTCTCTCTCCTCTCTCAATCAAAGTTTGGCTGTATATATAGGATGGTAAAAAAAAAATTGTGTATTATGTGTATTTAATAACTGTTGAGGGATGGGGGCAGGGTGTGAGGGATGGGGTATGGAGCAGCCTAGCTCTATGTATCTCCATGTGTGTTCTTTAAATTATGTGTATTGCGATTATGCGTAATCAGTAAATATGTGTAATCAAGGATTACGTGTAAAATCGTAAATAGTTTAATAGAAATTTACAAAATCGCGTGCTACTTCGTCAGAAGATACAACACAGTCAACGCATGGGCGGGTGGAACTCAAATTTATAATCTCCCTTTGTCAATCATCTGCGGCTAGACTGCTTCCTATTGGCTAAGAGGCCTGTGTCGCATTACATTATAACTCGATTGGATCGTAACGGGCAATCGTATCTCGACCAGCCCCTTAACAGCTTGCGTGTGTGTAAAGGGTTAACTGGCTTGCGTCTCCGGCCCATTGGTCGTGGCATGGTTGAATGTAATAGCTCTGTAACTCTGCAGAATTTCAAGCCTGCAAGCTTTACGGGTGTAATGGTGCCACTACGGGCTTGGAATTTAATATTGCCCTAAGACTAATAACCCTTTACATTATAAATAGAAGCGTGTGGTCTGCTGAGAAGTTAGGGCACCCACACTACAAGTTCTACTGTGCTTATGCCAGAGCCGCGTATAACATCTCGTCGCTCATAGACGAGGCTCTGATGTAGGTGACTTCCTTTTGGAAGAATTCTAATGTGGTAATTGATTCTAATACCTCTATCCTAGCCTTATATGCTTCCTCTTCTGCAGCTTGTACAGTAGGGCTCCTGCATTGTTGGTCATATCCCTTCGAAATTTGGGCAGTTACTGCATAGATAGATATAAATAATAAAGCTCTGCAGCTTTCAGGTACGGGCTGTTGGATAAGTTGAAGAACAAGAAAACTTGTTAACATTTACCCTCTGAACATGAGGTTCCACATAAGGGAAAGACCTACCCAGGTCACCCATACATAAACTGATCCTCTAAATGAGACAAAACCAATGGAGAGAGAATCCACCTCTGCCAAGCCAACAGATTTCCCAGACACTTAGCTGGCTTATGTCTCTACACTGGACGCATGTTTGATGTGACATGCCAGTGCTTATAGGTTTATCTGCTGTGTCACCTCCTATTGATATCATGTTTCTTGTCTGTATGGGGTGGACGCGTCATTCCATCTGCATTCAAACCTTCATGCCTTTCAGAGCAGACTTTATTGATGCTGATTTGCCCGGAAGCCTCCCTTCCCTTCTCTTCATCCCAGGACTGCTCTGTTAGCACAATTAGTGACAATTCCCTTGGATATATCATCATTGTATTGATGTGACGTAACTGCACTTAGATACTGATCAGATCTGCATAACCTCAATACTTCCGGGGTTCCACCGGATTAACAAACACGACCCTAGAATGAGTGGGCTGCCTCTTGAAATTCGACTGTGGCTTTTCAGTAAGAAGCAAAGTGACTTCATACCACTAGGCCATTTAATTGTAATATTCATATACCACATGGCACCACTCTTCCATGTATAGGTATCCCCAATGAGAGTCTTAAAAGCAATGAGGGATTTACATGAGAAACTCTGAATATTCTCTAGGTGTAGGAGGATTCGATGACTATTATAGATTGGATTGCATTTACACTACAAGACAGGAATCCTTCACCCTCGTCTCAACTCTGTTTAATTGTTTACAAGGAGCAACATTTTTAACTAAATTTGGCTTTTGTCGTGCCTACTCCCTCATCAGATACCAATAGGTGAATGAATGGAAGATTGCATTCAACATGGACAACATCCAGTACCAACACAGGCTTATGTAGTCAACAGGCAGTCGTTACCCATGGGTCCGGAGGAATGGGGCAGCTGTTGGATGCAGTTACCATCCTGGCTGTTCATCTGCAGTAGCTTAAAGGCACCCACATACGTAATTCCAATCAGGTCCAATAAGCCTTTTTTCACATAAATCATTATATCTTTCTACACTAACTCTAAGTACATCTGGGTTCATATAATTTGAAGTCAATCTTGTGTCCATCATGACCCCTTCTTAAGGCATGAAGGCAGTTCCTAAAGACATGTCCAAGACAGTTTCTCTCCCCTCCAAGATATTTGTGATAAATACTACTCTACAAACAGATATCCACCAGTTGGGTCACTGTTCATGACCTCTGGACATCCTTTTACCCATAATGTCACCATAATATATTTTTGGTTATCACAGATGATGAAGACGATCAGAGATTTCCTCAGGGGCTGCCCATCTACTCCTAGCTAAATATATCCAGAATTTTACTCTGGATTTTTCTTCATCCATTCCATCCATTCCATGTAGATAGGAATGGCAATGGGCAGACTATATAAACAAAATGGTTCTCAACTACTATTTAAAGCCATATTTCCACGTTTAGAAGCTATCTGAGTTTAGCCACATTTGAGTAGACCCAACTGTCCCATCTATGATGGGTTCCTGTCTTATCATAGATACATGAAAACTTGACGGTAGCCATGCATGTACCTACACATGGTCATCACCCCAGCCCCTACTCTCCTCTTATACATAAAATATTAAAGGGTCACTATTATTATACTTTTATATACCTCATTAGTCAGTATGGTATTTTAAACCTGCACTTATCCTGTTGGATTTGAAGAATACTTTTGGAAACTAAAGCAACAGGTAATCTGCATGAAGATATAAGTTTTTGCAAATCATACAGATTATTAAAATTTACTGTAAAATGTTTTGCAAACACCGAGGAGGAGCGTCTACATCCACCCTTTGTTTCCCTCTCTTGCATGGGACCTGGTTCTGCTGAGGTCATTAATCAAACTGATCTTACAACGTTCATATCAAAGGGATTATTCTGCTCCTGTGTGAATTCCACTTAGTTCATGAAAGTGACATTAACTCTCCCCTTCAGACCACTTCCTTCTGAATGGTTTATCCCTTTGCTATAGTATTTATACTGTATGTGCCATGTATGCCACTATTTACTAAGCTGCACAGTGAAGATACATTGCAGTCAGCAATAGGGAAATGCTTAATCTCTGGGAATGCTCTGAAGTTAATTGGTGAACGTTTTAGAAGTACAGCGAAAAAGTACAGCGAAAAAGTACAGCGAAAAAGTACAGCGAAAAAGTACAGCAAAAAAGTACAGCTTTATTTAATGCAGAGGTGTAAATACAGAAAATACATTAGATTTATATACAGATTTAAACATGCTGATAGAAAGGGGCTGTGGCCCCCGCTCATGAGAGTTTAAAGGCACTACGAAGTGGGCCAGTCATGGAATAACCATTCAGTAGAACTGGCTGCTGTTCAGTAAAGAAATTCAGAGACCTTGGCATAGGCACAGGGAACTTGGGATGGGCACAGGGACATTGGGGTAGGCACATGTACCTTGGGATGGCCACAGGGACCTTGGAATCGGCACAGGGACATTGGGATAGGCACATGGATATTGGGATGGGCACAGGGACATTGGGATCGGCACAGGGACCTTGGGATTGGCACAGGGACCTTGAGATAGGCACATGGATATTGGTATGGGCACAGGAACATTGGGATGGGCACAGGGACCTTGGTATTGGCACAGGGACCTTGAGATAGGCACATGGATATTGGTATGGGCACAGGGACATTGGGATGGGCACAGGGACCTTGGGATTGGCACAGGGACCTTGGGCTAGGCACATGTACCTTGGGATGGACACAGGGACCTTGGGATGGGCACAGGGACATTGGGATGGGCACAGGGACCTTGGGATGGGCACAGCTCAGGAGATATAATAAATATGCCTGATAGTTGTGAAACAAATGGGGTAGTATAGATGCTGAACTGGTCAAGTGGTTCTAAAAATATAAAAAGTGAATCATAGCCGCAAAAGCTGAGTATTTTGTTATGGGGTATTAAAAAGTAAAAAAAACAACATCAGGCGCTCTATCTGAGAAAGAACTAACCCAAGTGGGTTCGTTTTATGGGCCTGATAACCTGTAGTATATCCATCTGGTCTCACTCATAAAAGTGATCCTGTCCCTAAATACCAGGCAATTTTTCCATGAACAGCAAACCCCACAAGTAAGTTTCTGCCTTTTTTGTCACTTGTGCCCTTTGCACAGTCTCAGATTGAGCGCCTCTGTCTTTGTTTTTTTCTCTGTATATAAATGATCTTTGGGGTTTGGGCTCCCAAAGGGTCATACAGGGCTTCAGACTTTGTACTCCTTGCTCTCTGGGCCTTAGGCAGTGCAGCTAGACCTCACTGACAAGGCCCAAAATGTAGATCCGAGGCTGACTGTTTCTCCTGTTCAGGGTAGAATTGCCTGGTATTTCAGGGCTGGATCCCTCTATTGAGTGATTTATTACAGGATATTTCTCACCGTGATGGGCACAAGTGAGTATAAAGAGGCCGCTCTCAGAGTGGTGACCCCACTTGGGTCAGTTCATTTTCAGACTGCGCACCTTTGACTTTGTTTTTCTCTCTGTATAAAAGATCTCATCAGTTGTCGTTGTTGCTGTGTATAATCTCAGTGTATTCCCCTGAGGCGTTCCCCTGCAGTCAGTCCTTCCTATCACTTGGGCCGGGCGTGAGGCCATGAAACATAACAGTACAATGTAATCATCACACCAGAATACTCATCACCTCATGCTCATTGCAGAAGTATTGCACCCACTGCTGAACGTTACTTCTCTATTCCCCCATGATCTTGTAGTGAGATTGGAGTCATCCACCTACACAACGTTTCCATGAGGAACCTGTAACATGCTATAAATGGGGAAGTGATTGACTCTTGTTTAGTTCCTTGGGGTAATCACCCAATAAGTGTGTAACTATTGTTATGTTCATCTGTACCCTCCATGAACTGATATTACAAATCCAGTGACCTCGCACCTACAAACTTCCAGATATTGATATTAAAAGGCTATTGTGGCTATTTGTTTATATGAAGTTCCCTTTTCTCTCACAGTTGTTTTTTGTTTCAAATAAACTCACTGATTAATATAGTGTGAGGAACTGTGTGTGGGTCAGACTGACAATAGGGGCCACACACCCTTGTCATGGTGAAGGGGCTTGTGTACTTCAATGAAGCTGTGAGCTATACCATGTAGTTACATAGTTACATAGTTACATAGTATTTGAGGTTGAATAAAGACTGTTAGCCCATAAATTTCAACCTTTCAAGGATCACCTAAGATGGACAGGTCATATCAGAGAGGTCAGACAAATTGAAGTTCACTGGAGAAGGAACTGACAACCCACTCCAGTATCTTTGCCAAGATAACCTTATGGATAAGCACGCCAGTAAGGAAATTTAGAGACCTTGGGATATGCACGGGACAATCGGGAACTCAAGAGATAGGATAAATCTGATTGATTGATGTGAAAAAATGGGGAAATATAGAGGCTGAGCTAACAAAAAAAAGTAAAATGGATCATAGTTGCAAAAGAGTATTTTGTTATTGGGTATTAAATAGTTGAAAAGCAAAACAAAATCAGAGGTAGTTAGTTCTATGGACATGATAACCCTCTCTCGGAAGAAATACCATATAGCATCTGTTAGGTCTCACTCGGAAGAGTGATCCAGACCCAAATTACCAGGCAATTCTACCCTGAGCAGGAGAAACAGCAAACCCCAGAGCTACGTTTTGGTCCTTTAGGTCACTGTTACCCTTAACACGTTCTCAGATTGACTCAGATTAACTTCCTCATTTGTAGCATGTAAGATGTTCCTCATGGAAAGGTCACCCATTGTGTAGGTGGGATGACTCCAGTTTCATGGCGTGCTGAGGTCTATGGGGTCATGGAGAATTGCACATGACTTAATGAATGAACAACAACATCCTTTTAAATTTGGCTGCTACTTTTCCCTGGATTTTACTTGAGTTTTACCTCAGGGCCATACAAAAGTAACAGAGCTAGTGACAATTCAGCCAGACTTCAAGCTTTCCATTCACAAAATACAAGAATGGGTTTGGTCTCTTTTGGCCCATTTCCATTACTCTCACAATGTGAATTTAGTTACCTGTTTTTACATGGCTTCTCACCCATGACCTGTGGCTTCCCACCCATGACCTGTGGTTTCCCACCCATGACCTGCGGCTTCCCTACCCATAACCTGTGGCTTCCTGCCCATGACCTGCGGCTTCCCTACCCATGACCTGCGGCTTCCCGGCCATGACCTGCAACTTCCCTACCCATGACCTGCGGCTTCCCTACCCATAACCTGCGGCTTCCCGCCCATGACCTGCGGCTTCCCTACTCATAACCTGCGGCTTCCTGCCCATGACCTGCGGCATCCCTACCCATGACCTGCGGCTTCCCTACCCATGACCTGCGGCTTCCCTACCCATAACCTGCGGCTTCCTGCCCATGACCTGCGGCTTCCCTACCCATTACCTGCGGCTTCCTGCCCATGACCTGTGGCTTCCTGCCCATGAGCTGCGGCTTCCCTACCCATGACCTGCGGCTTCACTACCTATGACCTGCGGCTTCCTGCCCATGACCTGTGGCTTCCCTACCCATGACCTGCGGCTTCCCTACCCATGACCTGCGGCTTCCCTACCCATGACCTGCGGCTTCCCTACCCATTACCTGCGGCTTCCTGCCCATGACCTGCGGCATCCCTACCCATGACCTGCGGCTTCCCTACCCATGACCTGCGGCTTCCCTACCCATAACCTGCGGCTTCCTGCCCATGACCTGCGGCTTCCCTACCCATGACCTGCAGATTCCCTACCCATAACCTGCGGCTTCCTGCCCATGACCTGCGGCTTCCCTACCCATGACCTGCGGCTTCCCTACCCATTACCTGCGGCTTCCTGCCCATGACCTGTGGCTTCCTGCCCATGACCTGCGGCTTCCCTACCCATGACCTGCGGCTTCACTACCTATGACCTGCGGCTTCCTGCCCATGACTTGCGGCTTCCCTACCCATGACCTGCGGCTTCCCTACCCATTACCTGCGGCTTCCTGCCCATGACCTGTGGCTTTCTGCCCATGAGCTGCGGCTTCCCTACCCATGACCTGCGGCTTCACTACCTATGACCTGCGGCTTCCTGCCCATGACCTGTGGCTTCCCTACCCATGACCTGCGGCTTCCCTACCCATGACCTGCGGCTTCCTAACCCATAACCTGCGGCTTCCTGCCCATGACCTGCGGCTTCCTTACCCATAACCTGCGGCTTCCTGCCCATGACCTGCGGCTTCCCTACCCATGACCTGTGGCTTCCCTACCCATGACCTGCGGCTTCCCTACCCATGACCTGCGGCTTCCCTACCCATGGCCTGCGGCTTCCTGCCCATGACCTGCAGCTTTCCTACCCATTACCTGTGGCTTCCTGCCCTTTGTTATGAAGCCCGTAAAAAGCTTGCTGCAACCAATTACCTTCAGAAGCCACATAATTAGTGAAATGATGTCCACCTGTGTGCAATCTAAGTGTCACATGATCTGTCATTACATATACACACCTTTTTTTAAAGGCTTCAGAGGCTGCAACACCTAAGCAAGAGGCACCACTAACCAAACACTGACATGAAGACCAATGAACTCTCCAAACAAGTAAGTGACAATGTTGTTGAGAAGTACAAGTCAGGGTTAGGTTATAAAAAAAATCCATATCTTTGATGATCCCCAGGAGCACCATCAAATCTATCATAACCAAATGGAAAGAACATGGCACAACAGCAAACCTGCCAAGAGACGTCAGCCCACCAAAACTCACTGACCGGGCAAGGAGGGCATTAATCAGAGAGGCAGCACAGAGACCTAAGGTAACCCTGGAGGAGCTGCAGAGATCCACAGCAAAGACTGGAGTATCTGTACATAGGACGACAATAAGCCGTACGCTACATAGAGTTGGGCTTTATGGCAGAGTGGCCAGAAGAAAGCCATTACTTTCAGCAAAAAACAAAATGGCACGTGGGAGACTCCCAAAATGTATGGAGGAAGGTGCTCTGGTCTGATGACACTAAAATTGAACTTTTAGGCCATCAAAGAAAACGCTGTCTGGCGCAAACCCAACACATCACATCACATCACCCAAAGAGCACCATCCCCACAGTGAGACATGGTGGTAGCCGCATCATGCTGTGGGGATGTTTTTCAGCAGCCGGGACTGGGAAACTGGTCAGAGTAGAGGGAAAGATGGATGGTGCTAAATACAGGGATATTCTTGAGCAAAACCTGTACCACTCTGTGCGTGATTTGAGGCTAGGACGGAGGTTCACCTTCCAGCAGGACAATGACCCCAAACACACTGCTAAAGCAACACTTGGGGGGTTTAAGGTGAAACATGTAAATGTGTTGGAATGGCCGAGTCACAGCCCAGACCTCAATCCAATAGAAAATCTGTGGTCAGACTTAAAGATTGCTGTTCACAAGAGCAAACCATCCAACTTGAAGGAGCTGGAGCAGTTTTGCAAGGAGGAATGGGCAAAAATCCCAGCGGTAAGATGTGGCAAGCTCATAGAGACTTATCCAAAGCGACTTGGAGCTGTGATTGCTGCAAAAGGTGGGTCTACAAAGTATTGACTTTAGGGGGGTGAATAGTTATGCACATTGACTTTTTCTGTTATTTTGTCCTATTTGTTGTTTGCTTCACAATAAAAAAAAAAAAAAAAACATCTTCAAAGTTGTGGCATGTTCTGTAACTTAAATGATGCAAATCCTCAAACAGACCCAAAATACCAGGCTGTGAGGCAACAAAACATGTTTCTTGCTCAGAATTCTGAGAAATACAGTTATTATATATTATAGTGCAGCACACTACAAGCCTGCCAATTCATACCCACCTCTTTCTGTCCCCACAAAAGAATTTGCTCATGGCACCTGGTTGAAGAAGGCAGTGAAAACATAAACAAACTGAAATGTAAATGTATTGTTAGGCACACTCTCAGTGGGGCGCCCCTGGGCAGCTGCCCTGTTCACCTAGTTATAAGTCTGGCCATGCCTGCTCCCCTTTCCCATGAGAATCCTATGCTGTCTTGTCAGCCAATCACAGATCATATCCTGGAATGCATCTTTTCCCAAATCCCTTGTAACTGGTTGAGAAGCCTCTGACATCGCAACATAATAACAGGCAGACGTCTCTTTATTAGACAACTTTAGGATGAGTTGAAATATTATTTTAAAAATATTTTTATTATTTAGCACATTATTTTCTTTATTTGTAGAAGCTTTTGTTTGTTCCAAGAAGAACAATGTAACTTTATTGTACATGGAGAATATTTTGAGAGCCGCAGCGAGATAAGGTGACACAGAGAGGCAGTGAGATGAGGTGACACAGAGAGGCGGTGAGATGAGGTGACACAGAGACGCAGCAAGATGAGGTGACACAGAGAGGCAGCGAGATGAGGTGACACAGAGAGGCGGCGAGATGAGGTGACACAGAGACGCAGCAAGATGAGGTGACACAGAGAGGCAGCGAGATGAGGTGACACAGAGAGACGGCGAGATGAGGTGACACAGAGACGCAGCAAGATGAGGTGACACAGAGAGGCAGCGAGATGAGGTGACACAGAAAGGCAGCGAAATGAGACGACACAGAGAGGCTGCGAGATGAGACGACACAGAGACGCAGCGAGATGAGGTGACACAGAGACGCAGTGAGATGAGGTGACATAGAGACGCAGTGAGATGAGGTGACACAGAGAGGCAGCGAGATGAGGTGACACAGAGAGGCGGCGAAATGAGACGACACAGAGAGGCTGCGAGATAAGGTGACACAGAGAGGCAGCGAGATTAGGTGACACAGAGAGGCAGCGTGATGAGGTGACACAGAGAGGCAGCGTGATGAGGCGACACAGAGAGGCAGCGAGATGAGGTGACACAGAGAGGCTGCGAGATGAGGTGACACAGAGAGGAAGTGAGATGAGGTGACACAGAGAGGCGGCGAGATGAGGTGACACAGACAGGCGGCGAGATTAGGTGACACAGAGAGGCTGCGAGATGAGGTGACACAGACAGGCGGCGAGATTAGGTGACACAGAGAGGCTGCGAGATGAGGTGACACAGAGAGGCTGCGAGATGAGGTGACACAGAGAGGCAGCGAGATGAGGTGACACAGAGAGGCAGTGAGATGAGGTGACACAGAGAGGCAGCAAGATGAGGTGACACAGAGAGGAGCGAGATGAGGTGACACAGAGACGCAGTGAGATGAGGTGACACAGAGAGGCAGAGAGATGAGGTGACACAGAGAGGAGCGAGATGAGGTGACACAGAGAGGCAGCGAGATGAGGTGACACAGAGAGGAGCGAGATGAGGTGACACAGGGAGGCAGTGAGATAATAGTCCTAAGTAAACAGTTGAGCTTTACATCAAGGTTTTCTGCCCTAGCTAGCCATGGACACCTGGCCTATCATTTGAATATTTGAAGAGTGTTATCTCAATTGTTATAGCAACCAGGGCTACAGGGCAGATGTGTGACATCAGACACATACACAAATGTACACAAGGGTGTGATATTGGAGAGTATACATATGTTTTTTTGATCATTTAATAAAGGTTCTGTCATATTTTTCACATATCCACAGTGTGAGAGTATTTCTGTGTTTTGGGTCCTGACTTGGGGAGAGGCCACTAGTAACCTGTATCCAGCATTCCCTGCCTGTACCTTTGGGCGTTGCCCTCTTCAGAAGCCATCTTTTGTGCCACAGAGAACAGGAACTACATGATTCTGCTGGGGTAGGTTTGAACTAGGTTCATATCAAGCCCCCTTGAAGAAGCAGATCGATTGTGACAGGCAGCTTCTTAGTATACCTGCAAGCTCTGCTTATTATTATTAACATTAAAAATGTTATTATTATTATTCATATTTATTTATAAAGTGTCAACATTTTCTATAGTGCTATTTACAAAGTAGAGTGGGTGTAATTAGCACAGGGAAATACAAGTTCAGGTTTGATGCCTTGGAAATCTACTAATCTTAAGACATGCTATGAAAATACTTCTATAGTTTACACTGCTGATTTTTGTGTTAGTTTGTTACATACTTCATAGACATGTGAAGTTTTTCATAATCTACAGTTCCATTTAAGGGATCAAAAAAAAAAAAATTTAAATGGGACATTTTAATTTATTATTATTATTATTATTAATATTTTATTATTATTGTTGTTGTATTATTATTACTCTTTATAAAGCGCCCCCCCCCCCCCCCTACACACACACATGGGGGTCCTGTGGATTATCCCCTTTCTGCTGGTGCTTCCTTGGAGCTGTATGTTGCTCTGCGTGTCCTCCAGGTCGGCCCTCAGCTCTCCCCCTGCAGGCCCCCCTCCTCTCTGGGCTATAAGTGGCATTTAAAGGCTCTGACAATCAGCTCCAAATGTTTTCCATATTAGTTCAGCCCTGTGATTCCCAAATAGCAGGATCCTCACTCAGCTAACAGGCAGACACACAGCGTCCAAATGGGAACGGAGGACAAACCAGGGCAACCCCAAGCCCCAAGCCCTCAGAGCCAGGGGGGCAAGGGGCCATCAGGGGGACAAGGGGCCCAGGACAGCAACAAGAAGAAAGGGGACAAGAAGGAAGCCAAAGCAGGCCAGCAGGAGGACCTCCACACTTGCTGTGGCTGCCGGTTCCCGCTGCTGGTCGCCCTGCTGCAGCTAGTCCTTGGTCTCTCTATCACAGTCCTGGCCTTCATTATGGCAGCGAGCTGCTCCACCCTACTAGTCAGAGACACCCCACACTGGGCTGGCATCATTGTAAGCATTGAATGGTTCCTGCATGATGCACTAACCTTGCATGCCAGGAAGGGTGGGTGGTCCGGGGCTACTACTGACACCTTCTTATGGATAAAGCATCCTCATCCCTGCAAAATGGGGCTGAAAGTGGGGTGACCCCAACTGCGCTTTCTGTTTGTTTATAACCATTAAAGTACCAATGCCATGTCCTAACGAGCTGCTTATTGTAATAATACACTGTCCAGTAATAACATACCTGCCCCATGATATATAATCAGGGGTATGGAAGGTTCTGGATGTTACTAGGTATATACTATTCATTTGGATCTGTGTACTGATGTACTTTATTTCATTAAGAAGTGCTTAGAAGCTCTGCTTTTACTGCCTAAAAGCAAACAAATAGTTCCTGTATGGGTCTGCCCCCTAGACTAGACTGTGTCTGTGTAGTGTCTCATATTAACCAGTCAGTGACTATCTGTGCAACATGCTGCTGAGACGTGTGCCCTGATAGGCTAGGACACCTCACGGCACCTCCAGTCTCCATATGCTACAGTGGGCAGATCCATACAGGGACTATTTAGAAACAAGCACTTTTTAACAAAATACATTACAAAAACAAAATAGATAAAATGGAACATTATATTCCTAGTAACATCCAGGAACCTTTCATATCCCTTTAAATTTGCTTTCAAAGTATCAGCCTCCAGTTGAGCTGATTGTCTCCACCCTTGTTAGGTCATCAAGGGGGAACACAGACAGCCTCCAGCTAATTGAGAGAATTGTAATGTTATAAGTTTGTGTGTGAAAACTTAATACAGCAGAAAAAGCCACCTTCCTCTGCTGTCCTTATAGAGGGTGGAGACAAGCAGCAGCTGAGTTGATTTTTGAAAGTTATTTTAATTTTGAACATAATGTTTTTATATTGTTGCAAATTTAATGTATTGATGAGCAGTGCCTAATTGGGACACTAAAATTGTCCTATAATGTGTGATAAGTGTGACTTCCCTATTGCCTAGAGCAAGGGTGGGCAAGTTCTGGAGGGTCACACAGCGGCCAGGGCTTGAGGATATGCTGTTGTGTACAGGTGAGACTATCCTTAAATCCTGGCCTGTGTGTGGCTGACCAGGACCAAACTTACTCACCCCTGACCTAGAGGGTCAGTCAGTGGTCTTTGACCCTGCACAGACCTTGTTATAAACTGCCCTTGTCCTGCAGCCAGAATGGGGTCACTGATGCAGTCCTATTAAGTAGACATGGAAGAAGCGGCGTGCTTGATCTGTCTTGGCCTAGCTAGTGTGAGTGTGTGTGCTCATACAGTGAGGCTCTTATCTGTGTTTGCTCAGATAGTTTTGCTTTCCAATTGATGACAATAATTGTGAATGTACATTAGGATTCCCGAGGCTCCCTGACACTGTGTATCGCCCAAGTTAAGGAGACCCCAAAACGATAAAGGGCCACGGGCCACAACTCTTATGGAAATTAAAACCAAATGCACAGCGCTTACATATGTCTGTAGATATCATTGGTAGACAAGTATGACTCATATCACTGCTCATTGGCTGACAGGGACAAGTCCCCAGATCAGTCAAATATTTACATCAGTTTTTTCTGATTTAAGAACATTGTTTGAAACACACAGTGATGCGTTATACCGTCTTCCAGATGCTATCAGTGGCCCTTTAAGTGGTTGAAAGAAATGGTTCTAAAGAATTAGAATTTATAATAGAAGTACTAAGAACCTTATCTGCATCTAAGGTTCGCTTCCCAATGATAAACCAGATTAGCAAAGGAAACAATACTAGAGTATGGAAAGGAGAGGGGGATATGATAGGATCATTCACATAACATGTAAAGGGACCATGCAGGTACCTGGGTGTTACTAGGTATATAATATCCCTGGGTATATGACATGTACTTTATTTTTTTTGGAAGTGCTTATAAGCTTTGTTTTTTACTGCCTAATATCAAACAAATAGTTCCTGTATGGGTCTGCCCTCTGCAGCTCATGAAGTCACAGATTCTGTAGAGCTATATGTGCAGTGTAGCGTCATAGCCTATCAGGGATCACGTCTCAGCAGCATGTTTCTGAGAGATGGTCACTGATTGGTTAGTATGAGACACTGCCCACCCAGTACTACAGAGTCTGTGTCTGCATATGCTGTAGAGGGAAGACACATATAGGGACTATTTGTTTGATTTTATGCAGTAAATACAAGGCTTATAAGCACTTCCTAATATAAACAAAGTACATAATAGTAAATAGATACAAAGGGATATTATACACCTAGTAACATCCAGCTTCCATGTCCAAGTTCAGGAGAGCAGTATCTTCTGGACGTGATGAACGCAGGAACAAGAGGTCATGATCTGAGATTCAGAAATGGAAGATTTATGTGGTAAGTTTTATTTTGCAGAAAGGGAAGTAAACAATTAAAGGGCAGGTTGGGACAAACACAATAAAAGAATCCAAGCATGCCTGGGATATATATAGACGTCCTGAGAATTAAATATTATTTTATTAATATAATAATAATATAAGATAAGATAAGATTATTATATTAAAATATATATTATTATTATATAACTAGCGACTTGCTCGTCAAAAATGACGGCAATAAAATTTGAAGCCATGGCAATGCTGTTTGCCACACAATGTAAGGCTTTTGCTCCTCTGTGGACCTTAGGCGCTCATTGCGAGCCGATCCCCTTGTGTACTTCAATTGTCGGGCTTTGCAACGATCATCTTCGGCGCACATCGTGGAGACAGATATTTAAGTACAGTGTAAAATGCCCCAAAAATGTGAGTACAGTGAATTAATAAAGTAATATGAATTAATATACTTTACCTATTTATATTTAATATGCAGCAATCAATATCCTGAAGAGCTAACAATCTATTTGGATTTTCCTGCATCTGAAAATGTACATTTGATGACCTGAGGAGAAAGTGTCAGCAATGTGCCAAGTGTGCGGTGTAAATAGGCTGCGTGCGCAAGGCCAAACCATTTGTTTAGGCGGGTGAAGTGGCATTTTAGATTCCGAATGTTATGAGTTGTAATTTAGTGTAAAATGGCGGCTTTTTTCTGTGTGTTACTTGGCTCGAGAGCATTTTCCGACCGTTGTAATGGTATATTTTGTATCTGCTACGTTCCGGGCTAACTCGTACGTGCCTGGCGGTTATTTTCGCTGCTCTGGGTCCTTTAGCCTCGTTTTCATTTTCTTCCTCCGCCATTTTTTTTCTCGCTTATCCGATTTTCAAGTGCCGAAACTTCTTAAATGTGACTTAAATTTGCGTGCAACCTCACTCCCAGACATCCTGGCTGCCCCCCCGTGCTGCGTGTGATGTTTGTTTTATGTGGTATTTTTTTGTTCTTGTGGATGTGCGCGGTTTGGCCGTTAACATGGTATTTTTGCGACAGCGTATTTTTTTTCCGAAGTTCCACGGGTGGTAATTATTGTTTGTAAAAGTTGTACGTCCTTGTTGGTGTTTTCTGCGCTTCGGGGTCATGTAGCCTCGTTTTCATATTTTTCGCCCGCCATTTTATTTCTTGCTTTCAAGTGGCGAAACTCGTTAAATTCGACTTTAATTAGCGTGCAACCTCACCCCCAGACGTCCTGGCTGTCCCCGTGCTGCGTGTGATGTTTTTTTTATGTTTTGTTTTAATTTTTTTGTGTTTTTTTTTTATTCAATCTTTTTATTAAAAACAAAGTTGAAACAACCGTGAGGGAGAACAGGTCAACAAATACATTAAATAATTTGTCGTAGTGTCACCCCGCCTTTACAGATGGTAGCATATCGTTGAGACATGAACGGACGTGAGCCAAGGGGTCCACATTTTTAGGAACAGGGGATACGTGTCGTGTAAAATGTGGTTCAATTTTTCATTAACCAAAATATGGTTAATTTTGTTGATAACCTCATTGAAAATGAATAAGGAAGTTTTCCAGCGTCTTACTATAATGAGTTTCGCTGTTGGGGCAAAGCGTTGCCAAAGTTTGTTTTGATGTGCAGATATATTTTTTAAAGGCGAAATTCCATTGTGGGTCGTAGAGGAGCGCTAATTATTTGTGAGAACAGACTGATTTACCCCATAAGTCTTGTACTAGAGGACATGTCCACCAGATATGATGGAAATCCCCCCGCAAGTGGCACCCTCTAAAGCAATTCTCACTTAAATGTGGGTTTATTTTATTCATTGAAGATGGTGTCTAATAGATTCTGTGCAAAACCTTGATCGAAACCTCCAATAAGCTGCATGTAAAGGAGCCTCTTGAGGGGTTAGCGCACGCCTCCTTCCACGTGTTTCAATCTAGCTCTCTACCTAAGTCCCGTTCCCATTTTAACATAAAGTTGGGTTTCTGGCAGTTTTGCGAATCATTAAGTAGCGAGTATAAGGAGCCCTTCATAGAAGATAAGTTCTTACATATGGTCGTTATCCAGGTGTGCTCTGGTGGCCCTACGCTTTGGGTCATGCTGAGAAGCCAATGTTTGAATTTCCTATAATTCCATATTTCCTTATCTGGTATCTGGTATTGATTTATCCGTTGTTCATGGGAAATCAATTTGTTGTTGGAAAATCTGGCTCCTTACCTACCTAGTGGGCTAGTAAGCCACCACGGCTTGGAATCAGAACTTAAGTCAGCTTCAAAACCGGTCAATGATCTTAGAGATGCTAACGGGGGAAAGTGACGGGACCAAATGTTTTATAGTTTTGACCCAGGCCCAAGCAGACAGGGTAGATTTAATCATAGGGTTAGAGATACAAGGAGAGTAAGGATCCCATATCAGAGGTTGCTGCTGTTTTATGATGTACGCGTTTCGCCCGTTAAATTCATATTTTTGGGACCTCACTTTTTTTTTTCTAAGTCTCGCTGTTCCTATTTTTTTTCTAAGACCCGCGGCTCTTTTATTTTTTTTTCAAAGTCCCGCTTTTTTGGGTTGTTATTTACCGCGCGTTAGGCGGCATAGAACCTCCACAAATGCGGACACTCGCTTCGCTAGGTCCACACTTGTGGCCTGCAGTGAGCCTTTGGCTCATTGCAGCAGACGTGGGAGCCTTTGCGAGGGACGCAGTTCTGCGAGCTCACAAAGTGTGACGACGACTTGCAGTTTGACAGTTATAATATGTGATATCCTCTGGAGCCATTACTTGCGCCGTTTAATTGGAGCAATGATTTAAAGGGATTTCTCGGCAGTGATGATACGGATAATATGACAATAATAATACTACATAGGGACACAGAGAGCGTTTTCACCCCAAAATCAAGTGGTTGTTTTTTTACGTATTATTAAAGGGCATGAAAAGCTGTTATAGATTGTACTAGCCATTTTTCTAAAGTAACTAATTCCTGAGGTATGCAACACTGTTGCTCAGCATCATTATGCAAATGATTGGCTCCCAAACACTAATTGGCTGAACTGATGATCTACTTAGCGACTTCCTATTTGTTTCTATATAACAAAAGCAGTGTTCCACAGTGTTATCATGCAGTTAGATCCCCTCCCCCAACCTGAGCTGCAAAATAGAATATGGAGCCTTGCAAAATGAACATCTCAGGAATGATTTACTGTAAAGAAAATGGCTAGTACAATGGATAAACTTTTTAATTGATCAAGAAACCAGCTTGCTGTTGAGCAGACAGCGTCCTTGAAGCTGTGATACAGGCTGCCATGTTTCACCTTTGCATAGAGCTTTCTGTATATACAGGATAGTAATGTCCAATATAATTTGTGTTATAATAGAAAAGTAACACAGGCAAGAGCTTTATAATGATATCACTGACCTATCTGGCCGGAGAATTCGGCTCAAATCATCAGTCTCTGGGTCATAAAAACAAACCACAAACCGAGAGACGCAGGTGAGACTGATCAGGCCGGGGGCTGGGGGTGACCCTATATCCTCTAAGGGGCATGTATAACAGGATAGAATAACCCAGAGGTGGGCCCAGCAGGCTGTGCCTAGGGAGATCAGTAGTTTCCAACTAACAAAATCTAGAGGGCTGAAACTTACATCTTGGGGTCAGAGGAGACTTTCCTGCCATTTCAGGTCTGGTCTGTCTTTAGAGTCTGGAACAGACTGACAGGCTTCAGCAAAAAGACTGCGCCCTAAGTGGGCATCATCCAACACTCTATTAATGGGATAGGAAGGGTCCTGGATGTTATCCCTCTGTATCTAATTCAAACAAATAGTCCCTGTAAGGGTCTGTCCTCTACAGCATATTCAGATATAGACTCTGTAGGACTGGGTTTGTAGCGTCTCATACTTACCAGTATCAGTGACCATCATTTTGCAACATGCTGCTGCAACGTAGTCCCTGTTAGGCTAGGACATTAGACTGCAGATACAGCCCTACTGAGTCTGTGTCTGCATATGCTGCAGAGGGCAGACCCATACAGAGACGGTTTATTTGAATTTAAGCAGCAAAAACAGAGCTTATAAGAACTTGTTAATAAAATAAAGTACAGGTCAGTAAATAGATACTATATACTATACTACTATATAGATATTATATACCTAGTGACATCCAGGAGTCTTCCATGTCCCTTTAAATAGTTGATGGTCTAAAGATCAAAACCTATATGGAGAGACTTGAAAATCTTAATATATATATAAGGTAGCCGCGAGCGTCCAGTAATCTAGGTGACCAATCAGATATGGTATATTATTATATTATGTTATATACCTAGTAACATTATCCATTACATTTATCCTCCTATGAAATGTTTATAACTTTCTCATATTATTTAGTACAAAGTCTGAATATTGGTGAGATTTATCATTTACAGCCAGATCTTGGTCCCCGTCTTATTCTGTGTATGATTGGGGGACAGCGGGTATCTGATCCTTCTGCCCATCCCTAGAATGACATCTGTGCCCGTGACGGCCACAATAAGAAGAACTTGACATTTAAATACCTTGGAAAATGAAACTTGAGAATCAGAAATTCATCAAAAACGAGAAGTTGGATTTCACAATTTTTGCTAGAAAGTTTAATAAGACACATTAGTCCCAATCTTCCAGCCTGAGGTTTGTTTATACATATTCCTTACATTCCGTGTGAGAGGACATGTAGATCACGTGTTCTCCTTTATCTAGAATGATTAACGCTAAAGGGGCCCCTGTCACCCCAAAATCCAGTTTAGTTTAGGCGAGCTTAAATGGAAAACCGGCTATATCTTGCGTTATCCATGTTTTTCTAAAGTGAATCCTGGTAAATTCCATGTTGTTGTTGTTATATGCAAATGAGCATTGTATGCATATTAATTAGCTCATTTGATGTGGTAATTAGGATTACAGCCTGTTTGTCCCTCTATGTAGTGACCAAAATAAAGACCTGCAATGGTATCTGGCAGTTAGATCCCACTCAAACCCATATCAAGTACTTCCAGCCACTCATTAGCATACAAGAGCTGCAAAATCAATTGAAAATATTTCAGAAATGAGTTACTGTAGAGAAAAACTGCTAGTACAATGTACAGCCAGTTTTAATGCTCTTTCAAATGAAGTCAACTGTAACAGAGTCTTTTTAATGATTTCTGTGCTCCCACCATAGAAAACAAACCAAAAATCACTAAAAATAGAGGGGTCAATGTAAATAAAGAAATGATTTCATATTATAATCTCATCCTAAAGCCTGTCATCTCCATGATGATTGGCTGCAAAGTCCATGTTTGGTCTGGCTTCATCCATGGGAAGCGTTACAGCATCGGAAAGGGGTACGGGGGGGTCCAGATTTTATATAGTAAAATAATCTCCCTAAACATCATTTTATATAACAAGAGCTTAACCTTTCCGTTTTTACTAACACCTTCCAAACAGTCCCAATAAAGGTCCACCCCCAGTCTCTGTAGTACTATATATACTAGCCAATCACAGATTGTCTCTCAGCAACATTTCAAAACATTATGTTGAGAAACAGTCTAATTGGTTAGTACATCTAATGATAATAGAAATACTGTATGGGTTTGCATGGGCTATTTGGAGGGTTTCAGTGAGTAAAACAGAGCCTTTAATCACTTATTAATAAAATGATGTTTATTATAATATTAATGAGGGATCCTCCGTGTCTATTAGAGTATTAGATGCACACGTGCTCCTTAAGGATTAGATAAGACTCATTTGTGCATGTGCTGTATAAATGTCTCCGGTACTATATTTAGTATTAATACTGCGTCTCCACTGTGATTACTGGAAGATCGCTCTCTCACATCAACACTTTTATTTATACAAAGAGATTAAAGGGCTTGGCTCCATAACCCTGGGATTAGGCCTGGGCTTGTCCAGCGACACTTCCTCATATAAAGTCTATTTGGAAATCTGATGGGTGATATAATCAGACACATTAAAGGGCCACTGTCACCCCAAAACCTGCTTTTATTTTTTTGTTATCCTTAAAGACCATGAAAAACTGTCTCTATGTTGTATTATCCATTTTTTATGATTTGAATCAGTCTTGGAAAATATCATGTTGTTGCTGTATTTATATGCAAATTAGTGGCTTGCATATATTAATTAGAAGTTTTGCATTGCACTCTGGGAAATTGGGCGGGGATAGGCAAATGAGGCAGGAAGCCTGCACAAGTTTTCTTTAAAAGTATTAAAATTAGTTTTTTAAATGTTCTTGATAGGCGTTACGGGGACTGAGACAAGTGATCTATGTGCGAATCAGACCGTGACGGGAGGTGACACGTGTTTGATAATAGTTTAATGGGAGATTACAGGATGGCAACCTGCTAGGACTGCGCTATTGTACGTGACCTATCCGTTTCCTGCACGAGATGTGTCTCCCTCCTGCTCTTTAGACAATCTAAGTTAAATATTTTTTCATCAATCTATTTTCTTTTTATATAAAATTATTATATTAACATTAAGTTCAATAAAATACAAAATGAAATACATATTATCTGCTATTTTTAATAACTTTTGTATCTAATTATTATTTTCTGGGGAGGCTATTGTTTAGATTTTTTTTTTCTCTAATGAGATTTCAATTAGCCTTAATGAAAGCACTGATACTAAGGAATGCCATATTGCAACACAAGCAGTTGAATGGTTTTTGGCATTCACCACCACAACATTATCACATATATAGATGTCAGTGTTGGGAACACTTACGATGTTGGTCACACGTTTGCGGCATGCAGGACTTAGGTGCAATGACGTGCCTCACGGGACTTAGGCTGCAATGAGCGCCAAAGGTGACCTATAAACTGTACAACTCAATTGAAAAACAAACTGAAATCTTTTAGGCAGAGGGAAGAAAAAATATAAAAATAAAATAATATTGTTGCATAAGTATGCACACCCTTAAACTAATACTCTGTTGAAGCACCTTTTGGTTTTATTACAGCACTCAGTCTTTTTGGGTATGAGTCTATCAGCATGGCACATTTTGACTTGGCAAGATTTGCCCACTCTTCTTTGCTCTGTCAGATTGCGAGGGCATCTCCTGTGCACAGCCCTCTTCAGATCACCCCACAGATTTTCAATCAGATTCAGGTCCGGGCTCTGGCTGGGCCATTCCAAAACTTTAATCTTCTTCTGGTGAAGCCATTCCTTTGTTGATTTGGATGTATGCTTTGGGTCGTCGTCATGCTGAAAGATGAAGTTCCTCTTCATGTTCAGCTTTCTAGCAGAAGCCTGAAGGTTTTGTGCCAATATTGACTGGTATTTGGAACTCTTCATAATTCCCTCTATCTTAACTAAGGCCCCAGTTTCAGCTGAAGAAAAACAGCCCCAAAGCATGATGCTGCCACCACCATGCTTCACTGTGGGTATGGTGTTCTTTTGGTGATGTGCAGTGTTGTTTTTGTGCCAAACATATCTTTTGGAATTATGGCCAAAAAGCTCAACCTTGGTTTCATCAGACCATAACACCTTTTACCACATGCTTTTGGGAGACTTCAGATGTGTTTTTGCAAAATGTAGCCTGGCTTGGATGTTTTTCTTCATAAGAAAATGCTTTTGTCTTGCCACTCTACCCCATAGCCCAGACATATGAAGAATATGGGATATTGTTGTCACATGTACCACACAGCCAGTACTTGCCAGATATTCCTGCAGCTCCTTTAATGTTGCTGTAGGCCTCTTGGTAGCCTCCCAGACCAGTTTTCTTCTCGTCTTTTCATACATTTTGGAGGGAGCTCCAGTTCTTGGTAATGTTACTGTTGTGCCATATTTTCTCCACTTGATGATGACTGTCTTCACTGTGTTCCATGGTATATCTAATGCCTTGTAAATTCTTTTGTACCCTTCTCCTGACTGATACCTTTTAACAATGAGATCCCTCTGATGCTTTGGAAGCTCTCTGTGGACCATGGCTTTTGCTGTGGGATGTGACTAAGAAAATTTCAGGAAAGACCAACTAGAGCAGCTGAACTTTATTTGGGGTTAATCAGAGGCACTTTAAATGATGGCAGGTGTATGGAATGTGATTGCTTAATTCTGAACACAGCTACATCCCCAGTTATAAGAGGGTGTGCAGACTTATGCAACCACATTATTTTTCTTTTTTTTTCTCTTCCCTCCACCTAAAAGATTTCAGTTTGTTTTTCAATTGAGTTGTACAGTTTATAGGTCACATTAAAGGTGGAAAAAGTTCTGAAATGGTTTATCTTTGTCTAATTTTTTTACAGCACAGAAACCTGACATTTTAACAGGGGTGTGTAGACTTTTTATATCCACTGAAGATCTGTCACCAGACACTAATCTAACACACAATGTGGAGCCCCCTCAGATCACCAGCCGGGCGATTCTATGAAAACAAACATTTTATTTCAGTGAACAGGGAGGGGGATTTTTTCTAAGAAGTAAAATTTCCAGCAGAGAAAAAATGAGTCAGAAATGAGAACAAATAAACATGTCTGAGGGGTGAGGCTATTTGATGGCAGCCTCTAAAGCATTAAATATACCCTAGTGACTGGGGGGTATCGGTGCCACCCCACCAGCCCCCCTCAATGTAAATTATTATATTTATATAATATATACTGTATATACTCTGATTAAATCTCTCTCTCTCTATGGTGGGCAAAAGAGTAACCATAACCATATCAAATATGGCTTCCCTTAAGCATAAACCGAAAGGGCTCTCCATTTTCTGCAGTTTGTTAGCATTGTACTTTTTCTTGTTTTCATACCCTGTACAGTGCTACCGAATATGTTGGCGCGTTACAAATAAAAGTTAATAATTATAATAAGAAAATCAATAATAATAACATTCAAATGTGAACACAAATGTACTATTTATTTACTATACATATATATTATACAGTTGTGCCTAAAAGTTTGCCTACCATGGCAGAAATGGTGAAATTTTAGCATTTATTTTGAAAATATGAAAAAAAAAAATCTCTTTTATTGAGGGATAGTCATCATCTGAAGCCATTTATTATCACACTAGCGACTTGCCCGTCAAAAAATTATGGCAATAAAATGTGAAGCCATGGCAATGCTGTTTGCCACACAATGTAAGTCTTTTGCTCCTCTGAGGACCTTTGGTGCTCATTGCAAGCCCCGCGCTGAGAGCCTTTGGCGCTCATTGCGAGCCTCTCCCCTCGTGTACTTCAAGTTTCTTGCTTTGTAACGATCACCTTTTCAAGACAGATATATAAGTACAGTGTAAAATATATATTTTTTTAGTACAGTGAATTAATAAATTAATATGAATTAATAAATGAATATACTTTACCTATTTATATTTAATATGCAGCAATCAATATCCTGAAGAGCTAACAATCTCTTTGGATTTTCCTGCATCAGAAAATGTACAGTTGGCATTCCCCCGGTGCTGTGTGTGAGTGTGTTTTAATTTTGTATTTTTTTTTTCACCTGTTTTTCATGTTTTTAAATTTCCGCGGTTCGGTCGTTAAAGTCTTATTTTTGCAAGGTCAATTTTTTTGCCCCAGAGATTCCGAGGTTGGATTTTTTTTTTCTAAGTCCCGCGTTCCTCAACTGCTTGCAGGCTAAGTCCTGCGTGTTTCAATGCCTCAAACGCTTGCAGGAGCGCATTTGGCGCTCATTTCAGTCTAAGTCCCTATTATATGTGATAGTTGTTTGGCTCCTTTTTACATCATAATGATAACAGAAATTACCCAAATGGCCCTGATCAGAAGTTTACATATCCTTGAATGTTTGGCCTTGTTACAGACACATAAGGTGACATACACAGGTTAAAAAGGCGATTAAAGGTCAATTTCACATACCTGTGGCTTTTTAAATTGTAATTAGTGTCTGTGTATAAATAGTCAATGAGTTTGTTAGCTTTCACGTGGATGCACTGAGCAGGCTAGATACTGAGCCATGGGGAGCAGAAATTAACTGTCAAAAGACCCACGTAACAAGTTAATGGAACTTCATAAAGATGGAAAAGGATATAAAAAAGATATCCAAAGCCTTGAAAATGCCGGTCAGTACTGTTCAATCACTTATTAAGAAGTGGAAAATTGGGGGATCTCTTGATACCAAGCCAAGGTCCGGTAGACCAAGAAAGATTTCAGCCACAACTTCCAGAAGAATTGTTCAGAATACAAAAAAATCCCAGGTAACCTCAGGAGAAATACAGGCTGCTCTGGAAAAAGACAGTGTGGTTGTTTCAAGGAGCACAATACGACGATACTTGAACAAAAACGAGCTGCATGGTTGAGATGCCAAAAAGAAGCCTTTACTGCGCCAATGCTGCAAAAAAGCCTGGTTACAATATGTCCGACAACACCTTGACTCGCCTCACAGCTTCTGGCGCACTGTAATTTGGAGTCACAACCACAAGCGCTATGTTTGGAGAGTGGTCAACAAGCCTATAGTGAAAAGAATACCATCCCCACTGTGAAGCATGATGGTGGCTCACTGATGTTTTGGCGAATATTGTGACAATTGATGGCAAGATGAATGCAGCAGGTTATCAGAACATACTGGCAGACAATTTGCATTCTTCAGCACGAAGGCTGCGCATGGAAAGCTCTTGGACTTTCCAGCATGACAATGACCCTAAGCACAAGGCCAAGTTGACCCTCTAGTTGTTACAGCAGAAAAAGGTGAAGGTTGTGGAGCGGCCATCGCAGTCTCCTGACCTTAATATCATCGAGCCACTCTGGGGAGATCTCAAATGTGCGGTTCATGCAAGACGGCCAAAGACTTTGCATGACCTGGAGGCATTTTGCCAAAACGAATGGGCAGCTATACCACCTGCAAGAATCGGGGGCCTCATAGACAACTATTACAGAAGACTGCGCGCTGTCATTGATGCTAAAGGGGGCAACACACAGTATTAAGAACTAAGGGTATGCAAACTTTTGATCAAGGTCATTTGGGTGATTTCTGTTATCACTATGATTTAAAAAGGAGCCAAACAACTATGTGATAATAAATGGCTTCATATGATCACTATCCTTCAATACAAGACATTTTTTTGCATGATCAGTCATATTTTCAAAATAAATGTCACTGGGTATGCAAACTTTTGAGCACAACTGTGTATATATATATATATATATATATATAACAAATAATACATTAATAAGCCTATTTGCAGGTCTAAAAGGCGGGCACATGCAAGTGACAATACAATGTACCTCACTCTTCCAATCCAAAAATAGCAATTTTAAAGCCTATGCACGCTGTATTAAACAGCTTTATATATATATATATATATATATATATATATATATATATATATATATATATATATATAGTAAATAAAAAGTACATCTGTGTTCACATTTGAATGTCTAAAGCAAGTTGAAAAACCTGCTTCCAGCTCAGAGTTCCGAGAAAAACAGTTATTACACTGCATTCTGGGAAGTTGAGCTGGGACACACAAATATGCCCACAAATTCCTCTCTCTTCATTCCGTAGCCATCATCAAACATGGCTTCCTTTAAGCTTATGCATGCTGTATTACACAGCTTTAACGCAAAGCCAAGGTTGGATTAAACACAAGCTAAGAATCCTATCCATGTACAGCTGTTTCAAGCTTACTGGCTATCATCAGCGTGGGGCGGGATCGAAGCTTGTGTTGTGGATCTTATGAGTAGGTAGTTTACCACAACAATCATTTAATATATGGTGGGCAAAAGAGTGAAAGATAACATCTCTCTCTCTATCTACATTTGTGCTCAAAAGTCCATCTGTCCGACAAATGTAATGGCTAACAGTTTTTTTGTGTTATTTTCAATGTATTTACTGCTTTGTGTTAGATCATTGTGGGGATATGTGACGGTCTGGCTCCTAATTGGCACGAACTTGACTGGCATGACATTGGAGGGGGTAGGAGGGGGTACATCTGGTGGATCTGCCCTCTCTTATTCTGAATGTTTCCAGCCTCTGAGCCTCTCGTTGTTGTCTCGTGATACAGATCATAAAATGCTATTGAACACGTGCAAAGATATTAAAAAAAATAAAAACTATATTTTAATGCTAAAAAGATTTGTTTGTCATAGTTTTGCTGAAGAAATCGAAATGCTTATTTGTGTCTGTTTATTGTACTCAAAGTTTTTGTACTACAGTAAAAAAAAATTTAATTTCTGTAGAGCCCAAATGTCTGCGCTCATAAGTCGGAGCGACTTCAGCACGTGCGCTGACGTTGTGCTACCAAACATTTCACCAGTGAGGTTCTTCAAGGCATATGGGTGTTACTAGGTATATACTATTCCTGGGTATCTATTTACTTTTATGTAATTTATTTTATTAAGAAGTGCTTATAAGCTCTGTTTTTACTGACAAAAATCAAACAAATAGTGCCTGTATTGATGTGACCTCTGCAGCATATGCAGATACAGATTCTGATGTATAAGGTTTGTCTCATACTAACCAATCAGTGACATTCTGCAACATGCAGCTGAGACGTGATCCCTGATAGGCTAGGACACTATGCTGCACATACCAGCTCTACAGAGTCTATGTCGGCATACGCTGCAGAGGGCAGACCCATACAGGGACTATGTACATAACAGTAAATAGTTACACAGGGATATCATAGTAACGTTCCTTGTCCCTCTCATTATTTCCCAACTTTCCCAGACTATCTTGGTTTCTTACATTTATTTACCGTTTAGCACATTTGCCACAAGAATTTGCAGAGAACATATAAACTCCGGCCACCTCTAACAGGGAGGCGGATCAGGTGCTTCCTTTAGTTACACAAACGCGTCATCGCCGCCCTCTGCTCTACCTGGGGCCTGAAATAACCTTGTGAAATATTCTTATAATCTACGGGAAACCAAATGCCTGCAGTGTTACTTTATATGTCATCATGACATCACCCAGAGTATCTGATACCTGAGATCTGCAAACAGCCCTCGGAGAGATACCAGAGGTAGATATCTTAGGTATCTGAGGGCTCAGTGGCGGAGCTGTGTCCAAAAAATGATATTATATTATTAAAAAGAAATATATATGTATAAAAAATGGTAATTTGGATTCAAAGAGTAAGTTACATTGTATCTCATCTGCATGTCCCCACCCAGTCCCACCAGAATTCAGTACATTGACTGTATTTCTGGGAAATCTGAGCAGGTAAAACATTTTTAACTTATTTTTAGACTTTCAGATGGGCTTATAAATGTACTATACTTTATATACATATATATATATATATATATACACATTACATATACAGTGGTACCTCGGCACTTGTCTTCCTCAAAACTAAGGAAAACCAAGGAAACAATGCCTCAGCACTTGCCGTTTGCTTGGTACTCGTTGCACTTGCTGTACATTATTCCTTATGGTAACTTATTAACTTATTAGGAATTAATATCAATACAAGACAAACTCACTAAGCAAGAATAGAATTATATGTCAGTGTGTGGCTGGTCACAGGTCTAAGGTGCCGCCATTATTACTGATTCATGTCCAGTGACCATTTTGGTCTTTATGGTTGTTAACAACACAATGTCATTGAATAGCAGACAATGTGATAAAGCCTTTTCCAAAGAGCTTACAATCTAGATGGTATGATTGGGAATGTGAGGCAGGAGGGTAGTAGATGCATGTTGGATACTGGCTGGCGGTGGCTGTGTGGTACATTCTGTATAAACCGTTAGGGCACATTAGGGCGTAACGGAGCAAGAAGTAGGGGCAGCCCAAGAAAAGTCCTGAGACATGAGAAGGGAATGCAGAAAGTCTTGAGCAGAGTGATGTGGTTGTGGAGTATTTGTAGGAGAAGGCTGAGATATAATGAATGTTATTACATGCGCCTCCATCACATTCTGACCCCCCTCAAATACGTTGTTTATTAGATACGTCCCAATTATATCATTTTTCCCCCCAAATCGCAGTTTTCCTTTAAGTCATCTTTGCTTTTGAACTCTTCTCCACGCAGTTAGTCTTATTAGCGCTTGTGTTACAGGAAACGTGATCACCCTCTGAGAATAATTAATCTTAACGCCTTTTAATTAGTGTGAAAGTTATGGTTTGTTTTAAAAAAGGGAAAAACAATATTGCAAAACATGTAGAAATTGCTATTTTTAATCAAAAGAAAATGTCATGTGCCGAATGTTTACCCACGACTGCAGTTGTCATCAATATAATAACTACTCATTTGAGGAACTAAACTTTATAACGAGCAAATTTTTTTTAGAAAGTTAAATCATTAACTACAACATGCAATTATACTGCAATGGACTGGATAGAACATTCTGTTTTCCTTAGAGGAACCCGGTGGAAGCTTCTATCTGCTGCAATCGCCCAGGGAAATAGCACTAGGGAAATAGAAAAGTGCCGTGAGGAATCGCTGCACGTAATGAGACAATATTTAGAGGCTGTGTTTATTATTTTACTTTTTGAAGATATTTTGGTAAAATTCAGGCTTTGTTGTTCAAAAGACCAGATATTAAGAAATGAATTACACTGCTCCTTTAAATGCTTCTCACATTCCTATGTAACTGTGTCCCTTTAAAAGCATGCGCTGTTATCACAAATAAACACAAACAAATCAGGAGCTTGGCGTCTGTCACAGGACTGAGCAGAAAATACACAGACGCCCAAAATATGGAGATTTATATATATATATACTAGGAAACTGCCCATCAAAAATGACAGGATTAAAATTGTAAGGCTGGCAATGCTGTTTGCCACACAGTGTGAGGATTTTGGTCCTCTGAGCACCTTCAGTGCTCATTGGGAGCCCCGTGCTGAGCGCCTTCGGCGCTCATCACGAGGCTCTCAATAAGTGCCTTTGGCGCTCATTGCGAGCCTCTCCCCAGTGTACTTCAAGTTTCCTGCTTTGCACTGATCACCTTCAGCGCTCATCGCGAGCCCAACGCTGAGCGCCTTCAATGCTCATCGCAGGGCTCGCAACTGCCTCAACTGCTCGCAGTGCAATGAGCGCCTTTATGCGTGCATCAAAGGCTCGCCTCCCCGGTGTCCCTTGTTGTGCGAGGGATCAAAAGCGTGACCAACATCGCAAACGTTACATACACTGACAACTATATATGTGATGTGCAGCGTGCAAGGTCTTAAAGGGACATGGAAGGATCCTGGGTATTAAGAAGTGCTTATTAGATCTGTTCTTACTACCTAAAATCAGGCAAATAGTCCCTATATGGGTCTGCCCTCTGCAGCTTATGCAGACACAGAATCTGCAGGGCTGGATGTGCAGTGTAGTGTCCTAGCTTATCAGGGGCCACGTCTCAGCAGCATGTTACAGAGAGATGGTCACTGATTGATTGGTTAGTATGAAAAATTGCAGAGTCTGTGTCTTCAGAAGCTGCAGAGGGCAGACCCATACAGGGACTATTTGTCTGATTTTAGGCAGTAAAAACAGACGTTATAAGCACTTAAACACTTTGATTCAAGCATTATTTTTTTAATTCAAGTAACCAGCAGCAGGTCCTCTGTAAACCTATTACTTGATCTGTTCATTGGTTGTGAAAATGTCCTAATTACTTATTTGTGACTCCTATTCTGCATATGGTGATGGCGCTGGGTATTATCTGATATATAGAAGTACTTGATCAGTATTATGTACCAGACATGATCACTTTCACTAGAAATCCATGTCAGTTATTTCATTCATAGGTCAGACTAACATTAGTTTATCTGTTATTTCCTGTTAGTTTTGTATAAATGTGGTGATTAATCCCATAAACCACCTCAGGCTGAGACTCACACTTTTCTGAGAAATTCCTTCTATTCCCTTTGTGAATATGTTTGGGATCCTCGCCAGGTACTCTCCAAACTCTCGGGCGGAAACAGTTCCGGGTATGGAGGAGTCTAGGGGGTCACAGCAAGGGCTGATTTACCAAAAGGCAAATTAGCAGATGACTAGGGACGACTCCCTCACAGGGGCACCTGTCTGACTGGTTATTTTAGGCAACAGAGTTTTTTTGCTGAACACCAGGCACATCGGTCAAACACTGCCCCTCTGGTCTCCCTCAAGCTCATGTTCATTGCTTCAATGTAATGTCCCAGGAGACTTAGATAAACCCTCAGAATTCAGCAGACTAACCACACACTCACCCACCCTTTACAGACTGACTTGCGATTAAAGTGACATTATCAAACTAGATTTGAAACTAGAGAAAATCAATTTTTTTCTCTTTAAATAAATACTGTAAAATCATACACTGTCTTCTATTACCATGAACCTATTTCACCTATATATATATACTTTTTCATGTTTATTTGTGCAGTTATTTCCTGACATTTCCCAGTTCAGTATTCATGGAAAATACATTTAAATATCAAAAAATAAATAAAAGCTAAAACATTTGAGTAATGTCACACACCCACTTGTGATACGGTTCTCACAACTTATTAAATGTCTCTCTTGTGTGACCCTTACACTCTGTGTCTCTGGACTTGTTGCAGGTCAGTGTGGTGGCCATTCTGGGCTTGTTGATGCTCTGCTTCAGATACCAACCCGATGAGAAGACGTCCTGTCAGTTTGTTCTGAAGGTAAGCTCAATAAGGTCACAGGAATATGGTTATATTTGTCTAAGCAAAGACATATAGGGAGAATCAATACAACTTAGTAAAGGAAACATACATACACATATACACCAATATATACATGAAAAAACAGAGCACTGTAGTCTACAGTTATAGCTTTCCTGTTGGACAAACATCTCACTAAGAGTGCCAAGTCTGTTATGGTATAATAAGAAAAAATCACATGAAATTCTGATAATGTGTTAGAAAACCCAAGTCCATATTAAGTCCTGTATTTTTAGTGTTGATGAATGTGATCATCTTTATTTCAAATGCTTTTCTCTCTTGGACGTTTTTAAATTTTCCTCCAAGTATTTTGATTTTTAGGTTGCATTTTTTGGCTGGTTTCTCCAATGTAGCAGCCTGTGTCACATATATTACATTGTATTATATAAACCACATTGGACGATGTACATGAATATGATCATTTGATGTTATAGGTTTTGCTGTTATGTGCGGCTGTATCATCATTACAAATTTGTTGACATAATTTACAGGCAAGTTTGTTACAAGGTTTAGTTCCATTTTTTTTATATTCAGTTGTTCATTGGCCAATTTTCTGCTGACAAGTTTTTGTTTCAGGTTTGGTGGTTGTTTAAATGCAAGGATGGGAGGTTTTGGGAATATATATTTTAATTCAGTATCTTCAATTAGTAATGGTTTTAAATCTTTGATTATTTTCTAAAATTGGACGGTATGTGGTCACTAGAGGTATACATGAAGTACTTTCTTTTGTTTTGTACAGGTGTTCACGGGATATTTTGATGGCAGTGGTTATTTTGGGGGTAATAATACGGGTTTGTATCCCTTTTGTTTGAAAGATTCAGACAGTGTTTTTAAATTTGTATTACAGTCTCCAGTGTTTGAGCAAATTTGATGGTATCTAATAGCTTGATTATGGATGATGGCTTGTTTGGTGTGTGAGGGATAGAAACTGGAGCTGTGTATGTAGCTGCATCTATCTGTGGGTTTCCTATATACAGATGAGAGGAGAGGCCATTGGTGATGGATATAGTCGTGTCAAGAAAGTTTATCTGTTCTGTAGAGAAATATATTTTAAGTTTTATAGATAAATGGAAGGTGTTGAATAAACAATGATTTTGCTTTCTCCTTCTGTCCATATGATGAACAGATCATCTATGTAATGGTAGTATTTGTATGGTTTGTAAATGGATACAGATAAGAATGTTTCTTCTAGATTGGCCATAAATAGATTTGCGTATTGTGGAGCCATTTTGGTACCCATGGCAATCCCCATAATCTGTAGGTTGGTATCTTGGTTAAAAGTAAAATAGTTGTGGGTAAGGATATATTCTATTAGTTTAACAATAATATCAGGCCCATATTTATTATTTTGCATGTTTGTTGAAAGAAACATAAAGCATGCCTCAGTGCCATCTTTGTTTGTTAATCTGACTAAGTTTGTTGAGAAAGTCAGTGGTGTCTTGCATATAGCTACTAGTGTTACTAACTATTGGTTTAAGGATGTTTTCAACAAATCCAGATATCTGTTCTGTCGGTGTGTCATACCTGTAACAATTGGTCTCCCTGGGTTACCTGGGTTGTGGATTTTTGGCAGCAAGTAGAAAGTCCCAGTTGTAGGATTGATTGGGATGAGTTGTTCTAATTCTTGATGTATATTTTTAGGGAATGTTTTGATGAGTTTCTTAAGTTGAAGAGCATATTTTTCTTTAGGTTTCTGGTTCAGTTTCTTATAACTGTACCTCCTTTGCCTGCCGGTTTGATGGTGATGTTGGGGTTGTTATTTAAAATCTTTATGGCAGTTCTTTCTGATGGAGTAAGATTGTGTAAGTCTCTTATATATTGTGTTGTTATAATGGATGCAGTTCTCAGGTGAAAGCGTTATATATAACTGTCCAGTTTGGTGTTACAACCAGGTGGTGGGTTGAAATGTTTTTTTTCTTTTCTTGTTACAGTCTAATTATGTTGTGGTATGTCCCTTGTTGTGGAGACATTCTGCCAGTCTTAATCTCCTGAAGAATTCTTCTATGTCCGAGTATAGTTGTATTTTATCTAGTTTTGTGTCTGGACAGAACGACAATCTGTTGGAGAGGACGGAGGACTCTGCTTGTGATAGTTGATGGTTTGAGAGATTTTTAATTCCTGTGTGTTCTATATAGTTTTCAGAAAAACCTAAGAGTCAGTTGGATTCATAACACTCATATATCTCAACTCTTCATTCCGAATACTCTCTCAACTACTCTGTTCTCTCCACACAAGTCATATGACACTCCCCCCTTTATTCTGGGTATCCAGCCATATGATGGAACCACTGCCTTCCAGGTAGCTCCTTCACCTTTTGGACTTCATTCGATCTCCTGTGAAAAGTTAATCATTTTATAATCTCTAATATATTTTATAATTGCACATTCTCATGATCATGACCTGTGGATCAATGTAAATCGGTTGTTATTTTATATTTGCATAAGCAGAAAGCAGAGTTCAGCTACACTTCACTGATGAGGCCCAATCATGGCCGAACAATACATCTTGGGTTTGCTGTTTCTCCCGTTCATGGTAGAATTGTCTGGCATTTCGGGGCTTTATCTCTCTTTTGAGTGGGACCAGACTGATATAATACAGGGTATTTCTCCCTGTGAAGGGCACAAGTGGCAAAAAGAGGCTGCTCTCTGAGTAGGTGACCAGGCCCATATAACCAACCTTCTTCAGGTGTTGTTCTTTCTCAGATAGAGCGGCTCTGACTCTTTGTGCTGTTATCGTTTAAGTGCTACAAATCTCATTTACTGAGTAACTTTAATTCATGGAGCCACACAAGTATATGAATAGATTCACATTACACAGGTAATGTTTACCTGAGCCTTAGGTTGCTGCACCCTCTGGTACTCAATGGGTTTCCACTCCATTTCCCTCACTGAGTTTAAGTCTGTGTGTTTTCCTGCCTGGCGCCTCCCCCAAATCTGTTTAGAGAGCAGTCATGAGACCCAAAGCTGACAAGGAATTTCTGCTCGGGAAAAGTCTTGTGTACTGGCAGACGTCCACTCCTGTGGTGCTTGGGCTGCCCCGGGGTCAGTCATGTGAGCTGTCTCTTGATGGACCTCATGCTTCTTAATGTTATTATCTATCATTTTCTTAATTAGCACATTGGCATTTTTACTTTCAGCTTTTCTCATTAGATATTAAACATTTGTATCCTTGCATTTAAAGAAAAGAATATGGAAAACGTATAATTATAAAGAAAATGAAATTATGTTAGACTTGAATGTAAGCTTAAAAATAATTATCACAATAGCTTCCGTTAGAACAAAATTTCAGTAAAACGTAAATGTTGAGGAATCCCTCTATATTTCTTGTTATTATATGGTAGTAAAGCTTCTGGGACATATGTTGACCTTTTGCCCCATTATATTTTGCTGGAGAACCTATGGAGGTCACATCATAGTACATTTGCTCCATAACATAGGAATGACATATAATGACAGGGTGGCGGAGCTACCGCCGGTGCAAGCGGTACACAGGGGCCCCAGTGCAAACTAATCATGGGTTCCCCCATGACACCCCCCCCCCAGCCACACCAGCCTCCCCATTGCTTCTTACATTGTTCTGTGATAGCTGATTTCTCACCCTTCATGGTCCCTTGCCGGGTGTGTCTTCTGCAGAGGCAGGAACTTCCTGAATGATGTCATTAGTGATAGCCTGGAAGGATGATGGACTGGAGGAGCCATGGAGGTATTGCATGCATTATAATATATATATATATATACATATATATATATATATATATATATATATTTGAAATGCTCTGTGAGCCACCAATGAAAAACATGCCCGGTGGCATTAATAGTGGTATCACCTATTACAATCAAAATGCTTTCTCCAGGTAACATGTTACTCAATAGACAGCTACATAAATAAAATAGCAATGATTACATTTTCTGATAGACAGCAAGAATAAATTCCATTATTTTAGTATTATTTATTCACTGAGCATGTTGTTTCCCCAGTGGATGTTTATACGTAGACCTATTTCACATGGCATGTGTATATGGGCCACGGGTCCTTGAATGTGTATGGACAGTTCCTGGATATTACTAGGTATATAATATCCCTGTGTATCTATTTACTTTGATATAGTTTATTTTACTAATAAATGCTTATTAGCGCTGTATTTGTTTCTGCTAAAAACAGTTCCTAACGGGTTTCTCCCCTCTGTAGCTTATGAATACCTACTAAGCACAGGATGTGTAGTGTCTCATAATAACCAATCAGTGGCAACATTCTGCAGCATGTTACTTGAGAGGGATCACTGACAGGCTAATTTGAAACACTATATCAACTACAGAGAACAGACACAAGCAGGTACACATTATACGATTTTAGGCAGTAAAATAGAGCTTAAAAGCACTTTCTATTTCCCCTTAAAAGGGCTGCACAACGCTTTGTAGCTGAAAGAGGTAGATACATTGGTAATAGAGGTATAGATAAGGAGGATATATGTTTTGGAGAGCAAGAGATAGTGATTTGCTATTTGTGGAGAGATACATTAAATGGGCATGCTCTCCCACCCTAGAGAACAAGCTGGGGGCTCATGGGAAGTGCCTGAGGGCTGCGATACATCGTAATGTCTAAAGCAACATCCTGACAAATAGATGAAGATGACAGGTTCGATTCCCGAGCATGAAGGAGGAGATAAGGAGATATAAAGATCACTTAAACAGCCTCTGAATGGCAGCAAGAAGAAGAATATGTTCTATGAATAGACTCACAAGTCATTTATATATAATGTGTAATAATTAAATACCTGAGGTTTATGGATTTTATTTCTGAGTAAAACTGGAAATTCCCAAGGATATTAACTCAAAATGTTTACACTCAGTAAAGTTGTCCAAAAAAGAACATGAAAATAAGGAAGTGCCATAAACTGGACATTATATGATGACCACTCGATATTATTCAGAATAATGATATGATCTTCTTGCCAAGGTCTAGCGAGGCTCCATGACGTCCAACTGGACCTGTAGAAATTTCTGGGATCAATTAAGTAAATAAATAGTACATTTGTGTTCACATTTGAATTTCTAAAATAAGCTTAAAAAATGTATTTCCTGTTCAGTATTCTAGAAATACCATTATTACACTGCACTCTGGGAAACTGGGCAGGTACATGCACATGAGTCCACAATGCATTTTCACTATTTAATCCAATACCACTTTATATGTTGCTCCTTATAGCATATGTCTGCGGTATTACAGAGCTTTAAAGCAGGGCATAGGATGGATTATGCACAAGTTATGAGACCTACCCTCAGACAGCTGCTTCGATCTTAAGGATCTCATCAGTGTGGGGCTGGAACCTAACTTGTCTTATGAATTAAGAAATATGGAGGACATCCCTTGAGGTTAGAAGAAATAAGATTCCACTTTAAAGAAAGAAAAGGGTTCTTCACAGTAAGGGATGGAGGTGGTGACTGCGGATTTAATAGATAAATAAAAAGGGAATTGGATATATTTAGGGTTATCTTGGGAGGAATATTGTTCCAGGGAGGAGTCCGATCGCCAGGATCTAGGGTCAGGAAGGAATTTTTTTGATAATTGGTAATGTTTCTATGGAACTGTTTTTTTTTTACCTTCCTCTGGATTAATTAACAATTAATCCGCAAATTACATTGGTCATAGGAGATCTAAAAAGCGATGGAGTCGTCATATTGATTTACTCTAAAGTGATGTCACTGATTTGCTTCTGGTTTATCCAAAACAAAGACACAAAGTATGAAGAAGGTCGGCAACATCGTGAGTAGGAAACTGTGGCCCCGACTAATGAGATCCAATTGTAGGACCATGGAGAGCCCGGTGCAAAATAATGCGGGCCCTCGTGGCATCTTCTAGGGGTCATTAAAGAAGACAACAAAATAGATGGAGGTATTAAAATCAACCCAAGGGTGATCAGATCATCTTTCTAATAAAACAATAAATCAATTAAATTAAGAGACCTGCTTTAGTCCAATTAACACACACAACGGCTGTGGGCCCTGGTGCTTTGCACCTACAGCACCAGCAGTTGCTTACATGAACTCCTCAGTGCCTACAACATTATAATGAATAAAGTGTATTATTACACATGGTTGTAGCTTTTTTCTCCTTAGATCTTCAAGTCACAGCTGATGCAGCAGAGACTGCGTCTGATTGGGCGAGCACATATGCAAATAAATGGACTGAAGAGTTGTGATAAAATATACACACAATAGCGGTATTGGGATTTAGATTTAACACAATGTATATTACTTAAAAAAAATAAAAAAAATAGAGGAGCTCAATCAGAGAACTGACGAACCTTAATAGGTTAGTTATATGGACATGATGACCCACTCTGAGCAGCCTCCTGTAGCCACTTGTGCCCTTCACAGGGAGAAATATCCTGTAGTATAATAGTCTGGTCTCACTCACTAGAGAGGTCCAGCCCCAAAATACCAGGCAATTCTACACTAAACTGGAGAAACAGCAAACTCCAGACACGTTTCGGCCTTTTTTGGGCCTCGTCAGTGAGGTGCAGCTGATAACTCCCTAAGGGCACAAGTGAGCTAAAAGAGGCTGCCCTCAGAGTCCTATCATGTCCATAGAACTAACCTATTACGGTCCGTCCGTTTTCTGATTGAGGACCTCTATTTTGGTATTTTGTTAATGTAAATTACTTGATCTGAATTCAAACCTATATTTTTAATTTACATGATATTTGGAACCTTCTCCCTTTCTAGTTCATGTATTTCCTTTTAGCAGAGCATCTACAGTATTTTTGGATCATGTTATTGTTATAGATCCCTTCTGGATCTCCACCTTCTTGTGGTGAAGGGGCTTGTTGTGCCTCAATGAAGCTGTGAGCAATACCATGTAGGGTCACCCAAGATGGCCATGTCACAGCAGAAAGGTCAAACAAATCACAGTCCACTGGAGAAGGAACAGGCAACCCATTCCAGTATCTTTGCCAAGAAAAGATTACAGATAAGCACGGACAGAGACACTGACAGATAGATGTGCCTGGTGTGCTGCGCCCATATGGCCACCGAGAGTCAGACGCGACTGAAGGACTGAACAACAACAGCAACACAATTGTTATAGAGCATTAATAACTATATATATATATATATATATATATATTGTACTAATAAAATTGGGTTCTTGAGATATTCACTATTGTTTGTGTTGTTCTAGTATTCTAATGTTGTGACACAATGTACTAATTTGTCCCCCAAAAAATGACCCACGCCCTGTTCCATCCTTTGCACAAATCAAGGCCAATGGAGCATACTGACACTATACATAAAAGTTTAGATATCTCAAGAATGATTTACGTTTGAATGCACATTAAAATGTTACTAATCCTGGGGATTGCAAAGCTCCCTTATATATATATATATATATATATACTAGCAACTTGCCGGTCAAAAATGACAGGGCAATACAATTTGAAGCCATGGCAATGTTGTTTGCCACATAATGCAAAGCTTTTGCTCCACTGAGCACCTTCGGCGCTCATTGTGGAGCCTCTCCCTTCATGTACTTTTGCTCCTCTGAGCACCTTCGGCGCTCATTGCGAACCTCTCCTCTTGTGTACTTTTGCTCCTCTGAGCACCTTCGGCGCTTATTGCGAGCCTCCCCCCTCGTGTCCTTCAAGTTTCATGCTTTGCAATGATCACCTTCGGCGCTCATCGCAAAGACAGATATATAAGTACAGTGTTAAATATACAATTTTTTTTAGTGCAGTATAAATTAGAAAATGTTTTCAGGTCTCAGAGCATAATAAAGTGATTTAAATATGTAACTGCTTTGAGAGTGCTATCGCTGGCAGCCAATGAGCAATAATCCAGATATATAAGTGCTGTGTTTTGCGCGATTTGGGGTTATGTAGCCTAGTTTTCATTTTTTTCGGCTGCCATTTTTTTATCTCGCGTAGCCGATTTTCGAGTGCCGAAACTCGGCAACTTTGGCTTAAATTTGTGTGGAACCTCACTCCCAGACGTCCTGGCTGTCCCCCCGTGCTGTGTGTGAGTTTTTTTTCTTTTTTGTGTTTTTCTTTTTTTTAGATGTGCGCGGTTCGGCCGTTTACTTCATATTTTTCCGACCTCGCAATTTTTTTTTCTAAGTCCCGCGTTCCTCAACTGCTTGCGCCGTAAGGCAATTCTGCGTTTCCTAACTGCTTGGAGGCTAAGTCCCACGTTTTTCAATAGGCTCGCCTCGCTTCCCGAGGCTCAGAGGAACGCCTTTGACACTCATCGCCTAAGTGCTCCGAGTTTCAATGCCTCAACTGCTCGCCTCGCTATGTCAGGCTCGCAGCCGATGAGCACCTTTGGCGCTCATAGGCTAAGTGCTCCGAGCTCAGAAAACTTCTGTGCTTCTACGTCTCGCCTTGCAGCCCTTTGGGTGATATATAAAACACTTCTGGATAACATGTAGGTAATGGTAGTTTGTTTTCCAGCGCCAGGATCTTGTTACAACGACACCCTTATACTGGAGCAGCGAGAGCGCACAGTACAGGCTTTGTGTGTGTCCAGTGTTATGTATTTATATTATTTTTGTACCATGAAGAGATTTGTGGTATATATTATGGGCCTGTTTTATTGGTATCAAGAACATAATGTTTGTGCAACATTGAGTTATAGGGACATGCTTTAAAATAAACGGTTTGTGAGCATGGCCCTTTAAAAAGCTGCAACTAGTGCAATGGCAGCGCTGTTAGACAGCTTATGAGTTATTACTATTTGTTTTAAATATTCTCTAGGGCCATGTTGTCCTATCTACTCCAATTCCTCAGAGTGTGTCATGGAGGGAGCTATAAATCTCCATATTGCATCTTGTAGTGTACACAGAGAGCTCAGCAACATCTTATTGATCTACATGAACATAAGGTGCTGGCTCACACAATACAAGTTGCAATATGGAGTTTCACACCTTGCTACCTCACTAGGGGCCACACTCAGAGGGATGGGAGGAGCACAACATGGAGGCAAGCAGAACAAAATAAAAAAAACATTATATATTGGGCTAATAGGGCTTCCATTATGCTCAATGCAACTTTTTACCTTAAAGAGCCAGGACTTGTTATATCACTCACATGTCCCCTTAAACAAGATAATCAAACCTGCCTCTAAACAACAGCCGCCACTTTATCTTAAAGATACAAATTTCCTATCATGCATTTCAAGGAGTGCATCTTAAACAGTATCATTATTTTGAGTGGTCTTTTTCGTTGTCAGTTTCCTTTGCAATGAAGATCCCATATTGTTAGTACTAAACTGATCGTGTAGAAAGGCATCCTGGGATGCATGTGTAATTGGAAGTTATGAGATTACATCCAGAGGTGTTACAGTAGATTTTCTTCATTACAAGATTATGCTGCGCTCCTACTTGACCACCCACAACCTGGCCAAGCAGCAATATTTCACATCATTAATATCAACTGGGTTGTCCAACCCCAAACGCTTGTTCGCCACTTTCAACTCTCTCCTCCGCCCACAACCACCTCCCGTCCCTTCCTGTCTCACAGCTGAAGACTTTGCCAACCATTTTAAGAACAAAATTAAAAACATTTGCTACAAAATCTCCTGTCATTGTAACTTACACACTCCATCCTCTCAACTAACTGAGAACACCCACCCTCTCCCTTCCCCAATCCCACAGCCATTATTCAGTCCTTTGACCTTGTAACTGAGGATGACGTCTCCAACCTACTAACAACCTCTCGCCTCACTACCTGTCCTCTAGATCCTATTCCTTCTCAGCTTATCCCTCCACTCTCTACCACACTTACCCCAGCTCTCACACATCTCTGCAACCTTTCCATAAATACTGGCACATTTCCATCCTCTCTAAGATATGCCATAATTAACCCATTCTTAATAAATCCTCATCTAATTCTGACTCTGCATCTAACTATTGCCCTATCTCTCTACTTGCCCTGGCTTCCAAACTGCTGAAGCAGCTCATCTACAATTTACCCAATTTATTTCCTCCAACTCCCTTCTTGACATCTTCCAATCCGGGTTCGGCCCCAACACTCCACTGAGGCAGCTCTCACAAAAGTCACTTATCTATTCTACTTCTTCTGGATCTCTCTGCTGCCTTTGACACAGTTGACCATCCTCTACTTCCTCAGCATTCGACACTGCTCTGTCGTGGTTCAAATCATAGCTCCAAGACAGAACATTTAGAGTATCCTTCTCCGGCACTTCTTCTTCTCCTCACCCTCTGATTCTCAATCTATACATCATCACTATCCGCACTTGGAACTCTAATAAAATCTTTCGGATTTCAGTATCATCCATGTGCAGATGACTCTCTAATCTACACCAGATCTTTCCCCCTCTCTTCTAACACTTGTCTCCAACTGCCTCTCAAGTATATCCTTCTGGATGTCCACCCGCCATCTCAAACTCAACATGCCCAAGACCAAACTCCTAATCTTCCCACCCTCAACTTCTGCTTTAATCCCACACATCTCTCTCACTGCCAACAACACCATCATCACCCCCTCCTCCCAAGCCCGTTATCTTGGGTTCTACTGGTCCCTGCCCTGTCTTTTCTTTCATTCCTCACATGCAGTCACTAACAAACTCATGCCTGCTTCATCTCAAAAACTCTCAAATACGCTAAAACACTCCTAAAAATTTCTAAAATGAGTCCGTACCTCACACAAGACACAACTAAGATTCCAATACTCTCTCTCATCATATCTCGTCTTGACTACTGCAACTCCTTGTGGGCCTCACTATCCCCCTTCACCACTTCAATCCATAATGACGCCTCCGCTAGACTCATCTACTAAACGCTCAGTGTCTGCAGCTCCTCTTTGTCAATCACCCCACTGGCCTCCTGTTCCCTCCAGATTAAAGTGTAAAATCATGACCCTAATTTACAAAGCTCTCAACAACAGTGCACCATCTTATAACTCTGTTTTTATCTCCAAATACTCCTCCACCTCCCTCTTTGATCTTCTCCTTTCCACCTCTCTTATTACCTCCTCTCATTCCCGGGAATGGGAGGAGGCAGCACTTTTCTCATGCTGCCCCTATTCTCTAGAACTCATTGCCTCGCTCCACTAGATATCTCCCTGCCGCAAACATTCAAACACTCACTAAAGATGCATCTGTATAAAGACGCCTACCACCTTCCATCTTAAGTTACACAACGTATCTTTCACTCTCCTTTACCTCACCCAAAACTTTAGATTGTAAGTTTGCAGGTTTTCAATCTTGCGTTGGTGCTTTGGGTGAAGCTCTACGGACACACAGGGCCCTCCATTCTTGTGTTATTACTGCTATTGTTTTTGCCTTGATTGTAAACAACATGTACAGCGCTACAAATTATGTTGGCGCGTTACAAATAAATGATAATTAAATAATAATAATTAGTTTTAGCCTAAATAAGATTATTTAAGATACATTAAAATATTAAGATACATGAGAGCTAACTTGTGGGTGCCTCTGTTAGTAAAGATTGTGAACTGATGAATTACTTCTGTTTTTTTACAGCTGATTTACTTCTTGCTCAGCGCCCTCAGCCTCATTATCTGCGTCCTGGCCGTGGCGTTTGCCGCCTATCATTATTCCAATATTACCCATTTCACATGTGAGATGGCAGCTGACTCGTGCCAATGTACCCTGGACTCGTCTGATCCTCTAAGCCGGACCTTTTTGTACCAGGATGTGGCAGATTGTGACACCGTCACCAGCACCATCAAGCTCTACGTGCTCCTGCAGATGACTCTGAACCTTCTCCTGGCGCTAGTTTGCCTGGCCGCCTGTTTCGTCATGTGGAAGGACAGATACCAGGTCTTTTATGTGGGCTTGTGGTTCCAGAACTCTGCCACGACTGAGACCAAGCAGCAGAAAGTATAATGTACAGCTGCGATGCCACTGAGACACTGGCAGACAAGTATGCCAACTGGTGCTTAGCATTACACTAGCCACTAACCTGCCCGCCACTGATGCTCAGCCTACTGAGGCAAATACTTTGTAGCCATATGTTTATACCCAGTCTACAGATGTCATATAAACCGCGGCATTTTATAATATTCTCTGTGTATTCTGCTATTCCCAAATATATCAGCCAAGGGTAACTTGTTACCACTATATACTGAAGAAATGGGATTTCTGCCATGTTTTTACCCCAAACTGCAAGTTTCCCCTTATAGAGGATCCCAAATGGTCACCGCCAGCCCCGCTCACATAGGAATTAAGGGGCCACTGCACTCCTATACTTAAAGGATCACTGTGGTCATTTATTTTGCAGAACTACAATTAAAAATATCCTTTAAATACGCTTAAAACATGTGTTTAGAAAAAAAAAATATTTATCATCTTTATATGCAATACTGCTGCAGTCGAAGCTGCCATTTTGGCTTCATCAGAGCAGCTTCCTGTGGTGGGAGGAGAGTTTGAATACACAGGAAATGTCTGAATGCACAGTGAGAATGTGTCAAGTACATATGCCAGTGCTTTTAGCCAGATACGCCCACCTGAGAAAGTAACAGGTAAACAGCAGAGAAGTAAGCATAATTGCCCCACCCAGTAAAAATAATAATACAGCCTCTAATTTATTATATTTTAGATATAATGATGCAGCTGAGAAAAGGAAATTGGCCTCTGCAGAAAATAATTATTGTCTGGAAAAGTCAAAAATGGCAATGTTGGGTTTATTTATATATATATATAATCGCCCTTTATTACATTTAGTTATTCAAAACTACATAAAAAACACTTTGACCGCAGGGTCCTCTATGCTCATGAATAAGATGTTTAAGTAATGATCTTAATGTGTCCAAAACTGAAAATGTTACGAGACGAAGCAAACATCATGACCCAGATGAGAGGCGCAACCGAGGAAGGTCCCTGGCCAGTTAATTATATTGTAAAATCTTTTTTTTTCACATTAAAAGTATTTTTGACTATATTTTATGGTACTTCTTTATTAGATATGAGTATAAATATGGCTTTCGGAGCTGTTGTTCATTAGCCATTGATCATTAAAGGGCCACTGCAAAATGACAACTAAATATTTGTTTGAAAATTGTCTGACTCAGAACATAATTAAGCAGAAAAAAAGTTGTGCATTAAGTTTTTCAATAAAAAAAAAAAATGTTGATGCCTCTGCAGGACCGTGGAGGAATCCATGATACATTGGTGGAAGTTGTGAGTGTGCAGCGAATGATGCAAGGGGCCTACTTCTGAGAGGGAATGAGTGTATTATCAATTTCAATCTTATCCAATTGTCTTTATAATGGCTCACTGTTCCCCTTTACCCACCCATTTTTTCACTGATAACTAAAACACACACCCACATGATCCAACTCTCAGGAAGTGGTGTAACAAACACAAAATGGATTCCTGTATTTATTAGCAAAGTATAAAAAATTCAGATTTTGCCACAAATTGTTTTATGTCCATGTCTTACACACCTGTAATATTGATAGTTTGGCACATACTTCACAAAAAGAGTAGTTTTCTTATGCACTGCAGTGGTCATTTAATAAAAAGCAATATTTGACATAACACATTTAATTTACTATCAGACATCACAATCGCAGCCTCCAGTTGAGCTGCTTGTTGTCACCCTCTTGTTTCTTTTTTTCTTTTTTTTTTTATTAATTTTATTTTAACAAATATATTACATCACCAGAAAAAGAATAATAAACATACAATACACAAAAACAAACAGGGATAACGAACAAACATTGTACCAACGATATACTCTAAAAGTAGAACGGTTTTCTAGATTATATAATACATTGAAAAGGTACAATGTACATCCATACTGGCATTCGCTCAGATTCGAGGCAGATAACATTTTAAACACATGGGCCAATGAGGAGAATTAGGTCCGAATGGAGTTACACCCGAGAAATAGTAAGGTAAGTACTATTTCCCCCTGCCCTCTGGCTAAAATGTACTATGTTTGATGTAGTTGTCCCATTTAGACCAATTTATCATATTTCTGTTTTTTGCATTAGCCGAACTATAAGCGTTGAGAGATAGGTCTCTGTTATAACAAATAGTGTTGATTAACTCTCTAATTGTAGGGATATCTGGGGTTTTCCAGTATTTTACTAGCAGCCATTTGGCCCCCAAGAGGACATGCAAAACCAAGTTCTTTTCCACTGGGGAGAGAAACTCCAACCCTCTATGTCACCCTCTTGTTTCTGAAAGGGGATATGTGAAGCTCTGGCTGGGATGCAGTAATAGATGGTCAGACACACACATGCTTACTAACTAAATAATTATTTAAAAAAATATCTTATGTGCTTATTTAGAGCCCTATTCAATTGGCCAAATTGCAATTGAATGAGGGCCACAGTGGTGGGGCTAGTGAATAGAGTGCCCTGGTGCAAAATAATTTGGTCCCTCCCCCCTTTGCGGTTTCTCCAAATAACCTATTGGGGGTCAATAAAAAATAAAACAAAAATATCTGTAGACGATCAATTCACCCCCTAGGGTGTTCAGATCAACTATCCATAAAATGAATTACCTGCCACACTGCACTAATAATTTAAGAGAAAATCTTAAAGTGAGGGGCCCCTACCCTGTTGTGCACCTGCTGCGCTTGTACCAGCTCCATCATTGGACACACACACAAGGGAAACCAGCAAATCTCCTGCCAACAAAGTGCACTGCCTAACCACAAGCTTGTGTCTGCTCAGTTTGTGCTGTCTCCCAGCCACTGTTACTCCCTCACTATCATTATCTTACAGTGGATGGAGAAATATAGAGTATCGCTTTTTTTAATCAATTAATACAATTAATACCTAATTAATACATGTACCTCCAGTTGTTTGGTCATTAGAGTGGTCATTAGCAGAGAACTATTGATTAATGTTAATTCATTAGAGACCTTTAACAGGTTCTAAGATTTACAGTACTGGTTCTTCTGGGAATGAAAGGGTTAATCTGCATGTGACATATTCAGACCTGAAGGTATCAGACCATAATCCCGCGTCACGTGAAAACAGCCGGAATACGTGTCTTTCACGGGTGAGGGGTCTAGAGATTAACACATATCACCATAATTAGTACTAATGGATCTGACTGTGGGACGGACACACAAGGGCAGGCGCTCAGGTGTGTAACAGCCAGAGGCCCTGGGGGGGGGGGGGGGCGGGAGGAAGGTTATAAAATATTTTATTTACGTCTTTGATACCAGTGCATTGTGGGATCTGTAGTGCTTTTTCCTCTAATGAGGGTGCATTGAGGCTGGTACAAAGAACAGCTGAAAAATGCATCACACGAACAAGACAATATTCCATCTTGCCTGTCTTCATCACTTCCTGATAGCTGGCTCCTGAGGGCTGTGATTTTTAATCAGTGGAGGGAGGGAGTAGGGGAGGTGGGAAGAGGTGAGGGGAGTTTATTATTTATAAGGATGCTATTCATTTTGACCGACTGTGGAGCTAGTGGACGGAGGGCACTGGGGCAAAGTAACTTGGGGCCACCTCGCACTCTCACTTTCTCTATAAAAATGAAGGTGCCTGAACCCGGCTAATTTGCGTGCCTCGCATAGCGAGATGAACCGTTGAAGCACATAAGTCTTCCGAGCTCGGGGCACTTAGCCGATGAGCACCAAAGGTGCTCATCGATTGTGAGCCTTGCATTGCGAGGCGAGCAGTTGAGGCATTGAAACTCAGAGCAGTTAGGAGATGAGCGCCAAAGGCGCTCGTCGCCTGCGAACCTCGCAAAGCGAGCAGTTGAGCCATTGAAACACGTGGGACTTACAGCCTTATTAAATTGTGATTCGGCCAATTGAATAGGGCTCTATATAAGCACAGAGCATATTTTTTTACAGAAGTTTTTAGTTAGTGAACTTCTATATAGCAGTAAGCCCCTTATAGGCAGCTCCTGTACAGCAGTAAGCCCCTTATAGGCAGCTCTTATACAGCAGTAAGCCCCTTATAGGCAGCTCCTATGCAGCAGTAAGCCCCTTATAGGCAGCTCTTATACAGCAGTAAGCCCCTTATAGGCAGCTCCTATGCAGCAGTAAGCCCCTTATAGGCAGCTTCTATGCCGCAGTAAGCCCCTTATAGGCAGCTCCTATGCAGCAGTAAGCCCCTTAAAGGCAGCTCCTATATAGCTGTAAGCCCCCTATAGGCAGCTCTTATACAGCAGTAAGCCCCTTATAGGCAGCTCCTATGCAGCAGTAAGCCTCTTATAGGCAGCTCCTATGCAGCAGTAAGCCCCTTATAGGATCCCATATAGGCAGCTGTATACAGCAGTAACTCCCATATAGGTAGCTCCTATACAGCAATAAGCCCCTTATAGGCAGCTCTTATACAGTAGTAAGCCCCTTATAGGCAGCTCCTATGCAGCAGTAAGCCCCGTATAGGCAGCTCTTATACAGCAGTAAGCCCCTTATAGGCAGCTCCTATGCAGCAGTAAGCCTCTTATAGGCAGCTCCTATGCAGCAGTAAGTCCCTTATAGGATCCCATATAGGCAGCTGTATACAGCAGTAACTCCCATATAGGTAGCTCCTATACAGCAATAAGCCCCTTATAGGCAGCTCTTATACAGTAGTAAGTTCCTTATAGGAACACATATAGGCAGCTCCTATACAGCAATAAGCCCCTTAGAGGCAGCTCTCTTGACAAGAGGTCTGATAACTTGGTAAAAAGGTGGCATCAGTTTATTTAAAGAAAACCCTTTTTTAAATAAAATATATTAAGACATGGTCTGTGCCTATGGTTATGTACACCTATATAGGCTACTAAATAATAGTTTATCGCTTTGTCAACAATAAAATATACTAATGATACTTTATTTGTCACCTCAACTGGAGTCTATTTCCAAGTACATTAAAGGCATTAGAATGTAAATGCTACAGTCCATTTGATCCATTGATGTTAATTGTCTTTAATTTGGAAAGCATACAGTATTAAGTCTAGTTTTGGCAAGATTAGTACCTATACAACAACCTGGTGAGCGCCATCTTGGAACTGAGCTCTGGAGAAAGTTTGCTCAATCCTTTGAACATCTCCCCCAGCTCTACCATCAATATACTATCTAGAACTCATAACCATCCTATCCATTGGATTATTGTCCTTTGTAAAACCACAGAAGCCAGGGCTCATGTTTGGGCCTAGTATCCCGTTGCAGATACGGCCACCATCCCTTTGTTGGGAAACTAAAATCAATTAGACTTTTTTCTTCTTTCTGGATGCAAATTGTAATTGCACTGGTTACATTAAATTGAACTATCAAAATATTGTGTACCTGAAGGCTACAACAAGAATCAATGACGTGGCAAATTCATCCAATAGACTCTGCTTGGGCAGGACAATACTTGTGATCATCCGTACTCTGAGTTTACCTGACTCTTGTTTGATATGGTGGCCCGCAGCGTGGCTACAATACTTATTTCTCACATAGTGGCCATTAGGAAGGAAATTCTTGATGCCATAACAGTATTCAAGTCTACTATAAATGGATCTCTAACCAGGAATAGGAATGACCATCTCCAGACTGGAAATTGGAAATTGGAGAACCACATTGGTGGCCCTCTGGAGGTAATTTATTGGATATACAGGACATCGATGACAGAATAACGCGTTTACCACTTTCCCTGCTACATGGTGACTACTTCTCTGTCTCCTGTCCGGACGAGGGGAATCTGGAGAAAATATGTTCCGGTATGCACATGTCACTCAAGGGATAACTTCAGATGAAAAGGCTTATGAATACCTAACAACCGCTGGAGACTCAGGGTGTACTACATTTAACTCAAAGATAAGATGAAGACTGTAGCGGAGTTGGAACACGAAGTCCAGTATCTCCGCTGGTATATGGTAAAATATCCAAGAAGCACTGCAGTCTCACAAGCCCCAACCTCCCATATTGGACGACACTCAATTGGGAGTCAAAGAATACTGTCTTTATTTTGTTATCCAAAAGTATATATACATCTCTTCTCACAGGTAATACACATCCCCGTATTTGGCCACACAATACACATAGAGAGACAATAGGTGTGGTAACACCTCCCGGAGGCTACCTGGCTACTTTTATACAATACAGACATTGATTAGATTATACTTCTCTTTGTGCTATCTCTCACAAACACTTTACACAATATACTTTCCTTTCACAGGAGCCCCTGTGATAGGATTATCTTTTAGGCTAGCAGACCAACATATCTACAGTATAGCAATGTGATCATATTTTAACCATAAGAATGAAATAACCATAAAACAGGGTTTTTCTTCACACTCTGCATCCGAAGTGCATAGCAAAACTGCAGATCCTTTGTCAGAGCATTTAAAGGGCCAGAACCAGTCTAATAAAATCCACTATGCTCAAATAACATACAGTTCAAATACAGGCAATAATCAATGCAAAAGTCTCTTGTGGCTGCTTCTGCCACAAAGACCTAGAACAGAGGATCACAAAAGCGAAACGACACATTCATCTTCACCGGTTATAATATTATACATAGATTTTGGGGATTAGATAAATATCACTCCCAACAAGGACATAGGTCATCTCCCAACAGATGTCATCTCTGCTGTGATGCAAAGTATTAGAACAATTAACTTGAAACTATATTTAACCTGAAATCAAAAAGCCCTAAAAGCAGCAAATTGGTGGAAGTCTTTAAAGAAAACACCGGTATATGGCCAAGTTACCCAGTTATGACCCTTTCATATCAGAACTCAACGATGTACAGAAATACTCCTAATTTGTATACTGTGGCCCCACAAGTCTTTATGTTCTTGTTGTTTGGTCGACTCTCCGTGACCCTATGGACCACAGCACATGTCAGTTGTTGCCCTCTGAGCTTAAGCAAGCTTATGTTAATCTCTTCAATTACCTCATCTACTGTATCCATCTCCGCCTCTACCTTCCCTTTGTGTGTCTTCAATCTTTCCCAGCATCAGAGTCTTCTCTAGGGAATCCTGTCTTCTCATGATATGGACAAAATATCTAAGCTTCAGCCTCAAATGTCTTTATATTCCGTTATAAATAGTTGTAGAAGTAACTTCACTAAAACGGCACTTTGTTAGTATATTGTAGCACACAAAATGCACAATGTTATCTCTAAGACACAATGATGTGCTATCGGACAGTTCTTACTCTATCCTGCTTAATATCATAGTAAGTCATTCATAGCTGGCGCAGAGGGGGATATTTAGTTGCTTTTCTGCCCAGTGACCAAATTTAAATAACTTGCAGTTAGCAGTTGTCAGTTTTCTTACTCGTTGAGCCCTATTCAATTTGAGCCAAGTAAACTACTGGCAAACGTAATTTTGGCTGGGGGAGCTTTTTGCAGCAATGTTACGCGCTTATTCAGTGCTCCCCGTAATATTACTAAACACAGACATATCTCGTAATCCCAAGCCTTGAAGTAAAGTTACAAGGTTCAGGATTATGAGTAAGGCGGTGCTCAGTACAAACATACTCACACTACTGAGAATCCATGGGGATTCCCTCCATGCACGTGGTGGAGGGAATTCTCAGAGATCCCCTTCCCCACTAACTCCTGATCGCCCCTTTCGCCACTCAAACCTCATCCCCCTCTCCCGATCACCTTATCTACATAACTATGGCAGTCCATTAAGACCACCATGGCAGCTAAAATGTTAACCCCATGCAACTGGGATCCATAAAGGACCCCCATGGAACCTACAAGTTAACATCCACCATGGAAGTCTCTATCAGACCCCTGTGGCACCTAACCTAAAGTTATGTAGATTACTTCTTTAGGGGGTTATTGAGTAACGGGGGATAGGTTGGGAGTGGGGAGGGGGAAAGCCATCGCAAAGGCATTTTTCTGGATTTACGAGTGCTCTGGAGTACTCGCATTTTTACTAGGAAAAGGGAGAATTTGAAACAGAAAAGGTTTTTGGAGCTCAAGCAACTCATAATATTCCTGATGTGTGAAATTGTGTCTTATTTTACATCTCTTGCCATAGTCCTGAGGAGCAATCAAAATCACACTGAGATGGGGGAATACAATAGCTAGGGAAACTTACTGGGCACTTTATATTTGTGTAACTTTCCCTCCGAAAATATGGGATAAAAAGCAAAGGATTATTGCCTTGCTGCAGGAAAATACAAATAGATTGTTAGCTCTTCGGGATATTGATTGCTGCCTATTACATATAAATAATAAAGTAATATGAATTAATAAATTAATATACTTTACCTAAGTCACTGTACTCAATTTTTTTTTGCATTTTCCACTGTACTTATTTATCTGTCTTTGCGATGAGCGACAAAGGTGATCGTTGCAAAGCCGGACACTTGAAGTACACAATGGGAGAGGCTCACAATGAGCGCCGAAGGTCCACAGAGGAGCAAAAGCCTTACATTGTGTGGCAAACAGCATTGTCATGGCTTACAATTTTATTGCCGTAATTTTTGACGGGCAAGTCGCTAGTTGTATATAAAATATAAAGGTTGTGTTTTACCATGTTTAATTATTTATGACAGTATAGAAAAACAATGACCATATTCTTCACTTAACACAATACAAAAAAATACTTACAATCTGCAACTGAAAACTATATACTAAATTTTAAAAGTTATTTTATAATTGAATGTTGTTAGTATATACATATATATATATATATATATACAGTATATATATATATATATATATGTGTGTGTGTGTAATGACCCAGTGCTAGCCCCTCTTGTGTAGACATCTAACATTCCCATCAATAGAAGAGCGCACGAGATGACGCCCCTGTACAGGACACATCAACGTGACGTCCTTGAACTGATCTCAATGTTACATCAACAGAATATTTAAACACAACACCTTTTGATCCGGGTTTTGTCCTGTTTTGTGTACTTTAGTCTCATAACAATGGAAAAGGAAATGATGGGGACAGATCTCATGTTGACAAAAGGTTATATTAATAAAACAGAACATGGCAGCCAAGTGACTCTCAACCCGCTCCAAGTCACAGTATAAATATGGACACATCCTCTTTTCTTGGTGTAATTTTTGTTCCTTTTCAGTATATGTTTGTGTGTATATATATATATATATATATATATATATATATATATATATATATATACATATACAGGGAATAGGTGCCACTGGGCAATACTAATCATTGGCACAGGATGCTTAGACAGGGGAAGCAGCCCACCCAGCCAGTGGAGCATCCAATCAGAGGTCATCAGGCGACCTGCCAAGAGTTAATACTGTTCACCTGCCCTGAAATATGATGTAATAACAACGCAACCCGGGATGGAATATAATAATACAGCAAAGTTTCCATATATGGCATAGTTTAAGATTATAGATATTAACAAATACTTTTGTTTGTTTGTTCATTTTATCTTTGAGTTAAATGTAATCACTGCTCATTAATTCCTATGAATTTGCACATGCTCAGCAGGATTCCACAAACTGGCAGCTGAAATGCAGACTGTGTTATCAACCTTCATCTCATTCACTTTGAGCATTGTGAGAGGTGCCATCCTCCTTAAGGGGCACCGGCAGGGCTTGTCAGTTTGGAAGTAACTTCCTCTCATCTCATACTCTGGGGGATATTTACTAAGCACCACAACAAAAAATAATGTGTTTTATAGTGTATGTATGGGTGTGCCCACAGCAGCGTATGCAGACACAGACTCTGTAGGGCTGGTTGTGCAATGTAGTGTCCTAGACTATAAGGGACCACGTCTCAGCAGAATGTTGCTGAGAGATGGTCACTGATTGGTTAGTATGACATACTACACAGCAAGTACTACAGAGTCTGTGTCTTCATGAGCTGCAGTGGGCAGATGCATACAGGGACTATCTGTTAGATTTTAGGCAGTAAATACAGAGCTTATAAGACCATTTTAATAAGATAAAGGACAGGGGTAACACCTAGGAACCTTCCCTGTCCCTTTAAGCTTCATGAGATGTGCCCTATTTTATTCTACATAATAATCTGTTATTATGTTTTATTTTGGGGTCAGATTATTAAAACAAACAAAAGGCAGGAAGGAAGTGCTGTTATTTTTCCAAATATCTCTATTATACCATAACAAGTGCTCAGCAATTAACTTCTGCTTGGAAAGTGGGACATCTAATGGGTCATGTTATACCAAGAACAAGATCCCCCCACCCCCCACGGAACTAAGTCTGTGTCTGGTCTATTATTGTATTGTACATTTGTGTCATATTTAAATGTCTAAAATAATAAAAATAAAAAAAAACATATTTCCTGTTGAGAATTCCAAGAAACACAGTTATTGCACTGCATTCTGGTAATCTGGGCAGGGACATGCAAATGATCCCACAATAAATTTTCACTCTTTAACCCAATTCCACTTTACATGGCTCCTTTTAGTCATATGCTCACTGTATTACACAGCTTTAAAGAAAGCATAGGATGGATTATGCACAAGTTGGGAGACTACCCACAGACAGCTGTTTCGACCTTAAATGGATCTCATCAGTGTGGGGCTTTTGTCCGGCTTCAGATTGGTGGGACGGTTATTAACCTTCTAATATAGAAAAAGAGTGGAACTGAAGCCTCAATATCTCAAACAGTTTTACTAGTAACTGTGCAAAATAAACCAGAATAACCCAGAAACAAGTCCCACTTGTCTGGTGCAGAACACAATGTACCCCCCAGGCCTGAGTAATACTACCCCGCCCCCCGGATCCAGCTCTCAGGCATCACGTCGGTTTCATGTGTCCGGCATCTTATTTATTTAATACATTACAGTGATCGAGATCTGAGCATTTTATCATCCTTATAACAAATATATTACAGGACCGTGTGACTAAAATACAGAATATAACTGAGAAATAGTGTAAGAATTAAGAGATCTCGAGAAATGTCCAAGGAGGAAACTGTAAAGGAGCACAGAAACCCAAGTGAATTTATATATATCCTAGTAAATCCTCCAACCGTCGTCACAGATGTGTAGGACCGAAAGTCTCAGGACAACACTCTCAGCTTATTTCTTTGGGTCCTTTAGATTTTCTACACCAAAGGAAAAGACCCTGATATGTGAAGTGACGAGAATATAAAAAAGGGTGCTTGTAATGTATGGTCCTTTCAGGATCTGAGAGTGTGTTCCATAAGCTTAATAAATCCTGCAGTGCAGATCACTCCATTCAAATAATGTTCCTCAAACAAACATGCAACCCAGGGCAATGAATCCTGTGCTGTGAGTACATGCACGACCAGTACCGGTACCAGTACTAGTATTGTACGGTTATTACAGTGTATGGAGGAGAAAGAGCAGAGCGGTGAGAGAGGGGTGACCCGGATAGAGAGGTGTATGTATATATATATATATATATATATATATATATATGATATAGCAAACCTAAATATATCTCTAATAATAATATATGTCACTGCAATTTTGCTTTTTGATACAGAACACAGAAGTCACTTTAGTCCCTGTGCAAACTACTTTTGCAAAAAGTCAGGACCTTCTAAGTTGTATCTGTCAATGAGAGATCAGGGATATATCAGTGTTGATTGTTTCTATTTGCTGCACTAGAGGTTAATTAGCGGGTCCTAAAGAAACTGCTATATCAGCCTATAGGACAAGCGTTCTGCTACTATCTATCAGCCTTTATAGCAGGGGCAGCTGGTGCATAGGGGCAAATGGGCAACTGCCCTCCCAAAATTACTTCACTGGCTTAATCCCCCCATCACTTAATTAATTGTATAATTTATATAATTAAAAAAAAAAAAAAAAGTTTTATCATGTTCAATATTCTATTTTATTTAATAGCTGCTGCTGTCACTTTAAATTTCAAACCCCTCTGTGCTGCAGTTAAACACACTGACTTATCACATCTAGTCCCCTGCTGGTGACTTGCCTAGTAATACAGATCAGGGTCTATTCCAATACTGTGCTCTAACTTATAGAACTGAGTCTGTCTGTCAAACGCAGCATCATAGAATCAGAATGGACGGAAGGGAAAAGTCTTGTATCATACCGGGACAGCACCTCTCACAGTCCCCCCGGAATTGAACACATTGTTGCAATCTCAATAAAGTTTATTGAAAAAAACAACTCCCAGCTCACAGTGCATGCAGATAGAGAGAGCTGCATGTAGAGCTTCAGTTTTCTCAATACTCTGGTGGTCTTATTGATTCTGACTACCCTGCTCCACACACCAAGCTTGTGATTTGTCTGTCACCACCCCGGCCTATACCAGCCAGAAGCAGCTGCAGAGCGTAGGTGAGTCCATATCCCTCTCTGTGTCTTGCTGTTGTTGTTCTGTTCTTTAGTCGTGTCTGACTCTCAGTGACCACATGGATGCAGCACATCAGGTACATCTGTCTGTGTTTCTGGTTGTGCTTATCCATATGGTTTTCATGGCAAAGATACTGGAGTGGGTTACCAGTTCTTACTCCAGTGGACTGCATTTTGTCTGACCTCTCTAAAATGACCTGCCCATCTTGGGTGATCCTTCATGATATAGCTCATAGATTCATTGAGGTAACAAGCCCCTTCACCATGACAAGGTAGCGATCCCGAAGGGGTCATGTGTCTTAGTCTCTCTCTATGTCCATATGTAAGATGCGTGTGTGTGTGTGTATATATATATATATATATATATATATATGTGTGTAGATATACTTTATATATATATATATATATATATATATATATATATATATATATATATATATGTGTGTGTGTATATATATATATATATATATATATATATATATATATATATATATATATATGTGTGTGTATATACAGTTGCAAGCAAAAGTATGTGAACCCTTTGGAATGATATGGATTTCTGCACAAATTGGTCAAAAAATGTGATCTGATCTTCATCTAAGTCACAACAATAGACAATCACAGTCTGCTTAAACAAATAACACACAAAGTATTAAATGTTGCCATGTTTTTATTCAACACACCATGTAAACATTCACAGTGCAGGTGGAAAAAGTATGTGAACCCTTGGATTTAATAACTGGTTGAACCTCCTTTGGCAGCAATAACTTCAACCAAACGTTTCCTGTAGTTGCAGATCAGATGTGTACAACGGTCAAGAGTAATTCTTGACCATTTCTCTTTACAGAACTGTTTCAGTTCAGCAATATTCTTGGGATGTCTGGTGTGAAGCGCTTTCTTGAGGTCATGCCACAACATCTCAATCGGGTTGAGGTCAGGTCTCTGACTGGGCCACTTCAGAAGGCGTATTTTCTTCTGTTTAACCCATTCTGTTGTTGATTTACTTCTATGCTTTGGGTCGTTGTCCTGTTGTAACACCCATCTTCTGTTGAGCTTCAGCTGGTGGACAGATGGCCTTAAGTTCTCCTGCAAAATGTCTTCATTTTTCCTTCAATGATAGCAATCCGTCCAGGCCCTGATGCAGCAAAGCAGCCCCAAACCATGATGCCCCCACCACCGTACTTCACAGTTGGGATGAGGTTTTGATGTTGGTGTGCTGTGCCTCTTTTTCTCCACACATAGTGTTGTGTGTTTCTTCCAAACAACTCAACTTTAGTTTCATCTGTCCACAGAATATTTTGCCAGTACTGCTGCGGAACATCCAGGTGCTCTTGTGCAAACTGTAAACGTGCAGCAATGTTTTGCTTGGATAGCAGTGGCTTCCTCTGTGGTATCCTCCCATGAAATCCATTCTTGTTTAGTGTTTTACATATCGTAGATTCGCTAACAGGGATGTTAGCAAATGCCAGAGACTTTTGTAAGTCTTTAGCTGACACTCTAGGATTCTTCTTCACCTCATTGAGCAGTCTGCGCTGTGCTCTTGCAGTCATCTTTACAGGACGGCCACTCCTAGGGAGAGTAGCAGCAGTGCTGAACTTTCTCCATTTATAGACAATTTGTCTAACCGTGGAGTGATGAACAGCAAGGCTTTTGGAGATACTTTTATAACCCTTTCCAGCTTTATGCAAGTCAACAATTCTTAATCGTAGGTCTTCTGAGAGCTCTTTTGTGTGAGGCATCATTTACATCAGGCAATGCTTCTTGTGAAAAGCAAACCCAGAACTGGTGTGTGTTTTTTATAGAACAGGGCAGCTGTAACCAACACCTCCAATCTCATCTCATTGATTGGACTCCAGTTGGCTGACACCTCACTCCAATTAGCTTTTGGAGATGTCATTAGTCTAGGGGTTCACATACTTTTTCCACCTGCACTGTGAATGTTTACATGGTGTGTTCAATAACAACATGGTAACATTTAATTATTTGTGTGTTATTAGTTTAAGCAGAGTGTGATTGTCTATTGTTGTGACTTAGATGAAGATCAGATCACATTTTATGACCAATTTGTGCAGAAATCCATATCATTCCAAAGAGTTCACAGACTTTTGCTTGCAACTGTATATATATAATGTGTGTGTGTTTGTGTGAAGGAGCAGAATTAGAAATATATGCTTAATTAATCACTCAAATATGTTTTTTACAACTTATTATTAATTATGTATAGGCAGCCTGTAAACTGAATAAATATTAAAAAAAAACACATAGACTTATTAAAATGTATTTTTTAAAGATAATAATGTTTAATATGGAGGGAGAAACAAAACAGTACGAGTCATGCAGGATCAACTTGGGATGCAACTTTCTGGTTCTGGTCTGTTGTTGGTGAATTATCCCCCTGCCCTTCTGTAGGTGCAAGGTGTTCCTCCCATGTGCTGTTTATTCTCTGTTTGTTTAATGAATCTATTTGCTCATTTAACAAATTATGTATTTATGCAGTTTTACATTCTCAGTATATCTGCTGCTATCACAGTATCTGCATAGTATCATTATTGTCTCATTCATAAAATACCTGACCTAGGCTCAGAGGGATAGATAAGAAAGAGGGAGGGATAGAGAGGTATGGGGATAAATAGAGAGAGGGATAGAGGAAGAGGCATAGAATATATCTCTCTAACTTTCTATCTCCCTCTCTGTCTCTCTATCATTCTCATTTTCATTCTCATTCTCTCTCTCTCTCTCTCTCTCTCTCTCTCTCTCTCTCTCTCTCTCTCTCTATATATATATATATATATATATATATATATATATATATATATATATCCCTTTCTCTCCATATATCCCTTCATCTCTTTCTCTATCTCTCTCTATCCCTCTTTCTCTCTCTCTATCCCTCTCTTTAAGTCTCTATTCAATTCTCTCTTCTCTATTCCCCCTCTCTATCTCTATCCCTGTCTTTCTCTATGGGATCACTTATGTGGGTGGAGTCTGTGTCACTGGGCAAGGTCTATACATGCTGTGGTAACATGTGAAGGGGAGGGGTTTATACTGTTGGGCGGAGTCAATGTAAGGGGAGGGGCCTGGTCTCTGTTTTCTGCCCCACCAAGCTGGAAAGTCACCAGCCGCCATTGCTTTATACCGGTAATAGATTTACCTTCATTGATGTCTGTTAAATATATAACAGATCACTACTGTCCTCGTTACTTTATTCTAGTGAACTTCATTTAATTAATCCCATAATAGTTCAACCCTTGTGCTTTGATATTGAAGTGCAACCTATAGCCTTTCCATCAGTCCCTAGTACACCATCTTCCATTTTGCCTTTTAAGTAGAGTTTCCTTCACTTTGTATTTGCTTAGCATACGACTCCTTAAGTGATCCTTGGAAATATGGGTCTAGGATCCTGTGGGAACAATAATTATAAGAGATAGGTGGTACTTGATTTGCAAATAACCAATTATACACTAGATCTATGTCAGTCTTATATTTTTTCTGCACAACTTATATAGATGGACACATACGTCTGAAATTAAATTTTTTAATGATAATTTTTCTTTTTGCCATGGTTTGTCTCTCTTTAAACAAAACAAAGCAATTTTGTTTTATATAATCAGTGTTCTTGTGTCATCTGCCCAGTCCATTTAATCTCAAGTGCTGGTTCTGAAGGTAGACTTTCCCCTCTCCTTTTTTTGTTTCATTATTGATTTATACACCAGCAGTTTTTGTGGTCTCTACTTATTGGTGTGGTTCTATAATTTTTGTTGAGTATTTCTGAAACAGTCAAAACTGCGGAGCCGCGCGTGCCAGTGATGTCAGAGGTGAACGTGAGGGCCAACCAACACGCTACAGATGAGCAACTCACCATCCGATCAAGCCACGGGGCAACCAGACAAGTGTCTAAAACGACCGTACAGCAAACCTGTTCCATAAGGGGCTCGAAAGCGAAACGGCTGGTAACTGCACCCATGCTGAGGAAGGTTCATTGGCAGAAATGGATTCAATTTGCACTACAGTACCAAAAATGGACCTCTTCTTCTTGGCAAAGTTTTTTTTTTTTTTTTATGCGTCTCCTGTTCCATTGACTGGACGCTCGTCGGCATGTCAGGCGTGGAACCTCTAAGAATAAACCCTCTGCAACCATTGTTGGAAGAACACAAGCTGGTGGTGGCAGCGTTATGGTCTGGGGAATCTTTTCTTGGCATTGTCTGGGTCCACTCATACCCCTGGAAGGTACCCTCAACTGATTGTGTTATCTGTCCGTCCTTGCAGATTTTGTACACACATACATGTTGACTATCTTCCCTGTGGCGGATGGGATCTTCCAGCAGACAATGTAACATGTCAGCATTATACGGGAGAGGTTGGAGGAGAATGGCGAAGACTTCCACGTATTCCCTGCCCTCCAAATTCACTGAACTTGAACAACATCGAACACCTGTGGGATCACCTCGATCTCCATGTTCGCCGTATGGATCCTCCACCACGCTCTCTTCAGTGACTGTCGGATGCACCGCAGATTGCATGGCTCCAGATGCCCGTGCCAACCCTCCAGCATCTTACTGTCTCAATACCATAAAGCCTAGCTGCTGTCTGTGCTGCACATGGAGGTTATTCAGGATATTAGCTCATCATAATGTGACTGGATGGCGGTTTAAAGCTATGTGAGACACTTTTAAGTTCTCAGGGGCCACATATGGGGCCCTTTAAGTGAAGCAGGTGTACACTATAGAGGGGGTATGTATGTGTATGTATGTGCACTCACAGCTATATACAGAGAAAGTTACATTTTATACTTTATTTCTGTATCTGTTGGACATCTAGTTACAATGTGTCTGACAAGTCCCCCCCCCCCTCAAGTAAGTAAATAAGACAACAACCTGTCAGGCTGAACAAAAAGACTTGAAAGTATCTTAGCAGAGCCTGGGGGGGGGGGGGGGGGGGCATCACAGTGTCTGCAGGTGGGTACTAGGGGTAAAATTGCCATTGCAGCCCATCGCCTCCTTTTGTACCTTCTAATAATTTTGTGAACCTCACCAACAGGTAAGAATCTATAGTCAGTTTGCCCATTATATCTACTTAAAAAGTTTTGCTTAATATACCCTCAGGGTGACATAATGCACATCCCATGAAGTTTTAACCTCTTTTTCTGTATTTGTATCTCCAGGCTCTTCCACGATATCTCCCTTAAGCAAGTACATATATATATATATTTATTTCTTTAGCACTAAGGATAACTCAGATTTGTGTAAACCAAGTTCTGAGTCTGGATCCCATTCAGCCCCTGGTGACAATGTGTTTTTTACTTTCCATTCCTGGAGCCGGGAGGGGGCAGGGAGCTGGCACAGAATAAAGAAGTGAGCATTCAGTATTAGAGTGCACCCTCACGTGACCAGCTCTGTGCCAGCTCTCTGTGCTTGCCGGCCGTGCCCTGGCTCGTGGCCCAAGCTCTACCCTCTCTGGCCCAGTAATAGGGGGCTTTATATTTGCCACTCTGAGGGTGCCTGGAGATTCTGAGTGTTGGGGGCCCATGGGTTATAGTCACGTCTGCACTCACAGTATAAACTAAAAGGGGCCCACAATGCAATATAATACAATGAGCTGGTGTTTGGGGGGTAACAAGGGGGGAGTGTGAGGAACGACTCTGGGTGTTTTTATAGTGACGCAGCTCACAGGAAGGTTACAGGGGGTCCTTGTCCTGATCATCTATATCATTGCTGAACAATAGGTGGCCCTGGGGCCAGATACGGCCCGTCAGCTGATTTCTGTGGCCCGCTGACTGCCAGGGGGCATCCTATATAAATGATCAAATGTTTAGTTATTTCATACAAATAATGTTATTTACATATATATTTATATATATATTTTTTAATTATTATTTTAAATCTAGCCCACCAGTGTGTGTGTGTGGGGGGGGGGGAGGGGGGCGCTGATATATTAACATTATCTATACCTAGCAAAACACATCTAAATTATGATCACTCACCAGAAATCCATATAACAGATCAGACTAGAGACCCAAACACACAACTCTACATTTCTTATTTTATTTATTTACTTTATTTATTTTTTTAGATTATATTTGTTTGTGTGTGTGTTGCTATAACTATAGTTTTCTAATCTTTGGCTTATTCATTTGTCTGCCCAAAACACTTTTTTTGATCATATAAAACAGTCCCATTTAACTTACGATAAAGGTTTTGAGAGTTTGGACTCCCTATAATATCCACAGTGCGGACAGTAAAGATATTATTGCTCAAATTAAAGTGTCAGAACAAAAAGGTTTATTGATTTACATTTAAAAAAGACGTATGATTTAGGGCATCGCTATCTCTGTCTGCTTATCATATATAAGACGTGTCATATTATCCATACATATATATCCAATTGTCTGGAACTTGCTGGGTGGTAACCCAATAAAATAAAAGGAGTTTTAATATCAAAATACACAGAGATGCCTCCCCATTCCCATATTATCCTATAGGGAATTTATACATAGATTTGATATCCCAACACAATTTCCCAACACCTCAGTACATGGGGCATATCTAGATTATAGCACAGCAATGGGCACTCACACACAATAAACTGATTCTTCATCTTTATAATCTGGGACTGCATTTAAAGGTATATGGAATGTTTCTGGATGTTGTAAGCTATATAATATCCCTTTAATATCCCTTTTTTACTTTATTTTATTAAGAAGTGCTTATAAGCTCTGCTTTTACTGCCTACAATCAAACAAATAGTTCCTGTATAGGTCTGCCCACTCCAGTGTATGCCGACACAGACACTATAGGGCTTTTTGTGAAGCATAGTATCCTAGCCAATCAGGGACCATGTCTCAGCAGCATATTGCTGAGAGATGGTCACTGATCGGTTAGTTTGAGATACAGCAGAGTCTACGTCTTCGTGAGCTGCAGCTTATGAAGAATGAAACATGGTGACAATAAAACATAACTTTTAATTTTCAGAAATAAATATGTTAAATAAATGTTATTGAAGTATGTTCAATTGTAAAAGTTTAGAAAGTATTTCCCATTTCAGAACATTCCACTGTAATTCAAATAACAAATCAATACTATTTATTATCTGTTTTCACTGATTTCTATTGTGGTAGATATACTGATCACATTTGCTAACATTATAGGGTATATTCACTAATATGAGAGGTTCCTTCCAACAGATCAATGTCCTATGTTATTCTATCAAACTTCTCTTTTTTACGTTAGAGAGCTCTGTTCACATTCATTGGAATTTAGACATTTCCCAGCTTAGTAGATATAGCCCTTTGTGCTGTTGGACAAATGGGAAAACCTTACATTTATTTATATTTGACCACATTGTTTTACTTGATTTTACTGCAAATGTCTGGACTATCATTTCCCTTTTGTTATTTCCTATTAGTAACTGACTCATCTCTGTGATACAATGTTGCATTATATTTAGTTTCTCTGTATTCTATTTAAAGTAACAGGTCTGCTAACTCCAGGTTACAGATTTCACAATTACCCAGAAATTTCCATTTCAAGCAATTCCAATGAAGTGAAATCTTCAGTTACTGTATCTGACCAAAGGGTCCTTTAGCTTGAGACTAACAGTGGACACCTACCCCCGTCTATATTTAATATAGGTGTCTATGTTCCTTTAATGAGAAACTGTTATAAATGTAATGTATGTTATTCAATTATATATTTTATTTAAATAATATTAAAGTGTGTGGCCCAAGATGGCCCTTTTCCCAAGGCCTCAGCCACATTTGCTTATATAGTGGGACAATCCCTGAAACATTTGGTGCCGTATTTATTGTACTTTTGGGTAATAATAAGCTTATTTAGCATCATCAAAAATCTATAGATGAGTGGCCCCTAATCTTTGGATGGTTTTGAATTGTTACAAAGTGATCTCTTGTTTTAATACTGTACATGGGTGTAGGAATTGGGGGATGAGGGGGATGGGAGAGTCAAATAGTGACACAATCATTTGAGAATAATTTAAATTAGCTGTCTAATACTGACAACCCCTTCTGGATCTCTACCTTGTTGTGGTGAAAGTGCCTGAGTACTTCAATGAGGCTGTGAGTTGTACCATGTAGTGTCACCAAAGATAAGCAGGTTATAGCAGAAAGGTCAGACAAATCTGGATCCACTGGAGAAGGAGCTGGCAACCCACTCCAGTTTCTTTGCCAAGATAACCTTATGGATAAGCACAACTTGAGGCATAACAATATATGCGCCTGGTGTTCTATGGTTCATAGGGTCAAAGAGAGTCAGACACAACTGAACGACCAAACAACAACAGTCCTGACAAATGTATTCTCAATGCCTCATAAATGGTACCTATTCACTGTCCACTACTCCCAAATATTGTTGTACAAACAGCTTAGATCCCATCATGGGATGATCAATTGTCCAGACTTTGTTTAAGTGTATATAGCAGCCCACTGATTGATTTCTGTGCAGAGTTCATTTGTTCCCTGAACTGCAATGAATGGGGAGTGAATGAATTCTGCATATATTTTAATGACTTAGGGCCTCATTCAATTGGGGGCTCTAAATAAGCACATAGTATGATTTTTTTAAATACATTTTTAGTTAGTAAACATCTATCCAAAAGCAAGGTTTTTACTAACTAAAAATGTATTTAAAAATATATGTTATGTGCTTATACAGAGCCCTATTCAATTGGCCAAATTGCAATTGAATGAGGGCCTTAGACTCACCAGTCTCCTAAGTGTATGGTATGGGGTTGGATTTGTGAAGAGATTTGAGTGAAGCTCATCTCAGTGACTTCATATGTGCTCTGTGCAATCAGATAGAGACTGGAAAACATATTGAAAAAGTGTTTTCCTTCATAAAATTGCTTGTAAAATAACTGAGTTATGACAATTGAATTTAGTGGCTTTAACCTGCCCCTGCAATCAATGAATATATAATGAGGTCACTGGCTGATGTAACCAATTAAAACCATCTGTAACAGTTCCAGTATTTAGCTGCTCATTAAATATATTGTTTTTCACCCATTATAATACATGTAAAGTAATAGCTGGTGGTTAGGAAGCTAAGCTGTGATGATGCAGACCTACTTTTGTAATATTTTCTGCTTCATAGTAATTTTTACTTTGGTCATAATATAAAATTGAAAATATATATTAACTATTATTGGATTGTAATGCTGAAAGCGTTACATTTCCAAATATTTCCATATTTAAAATAAAGCTTAAATAGTATAAAAATTTTATTATGTTATGAGCTATATATTTACTTGTACATTATTGTAAGTTGGAGCATTTTCTTCTCTATTTGTTCATCATAGTGTGCTTTTATCATTACTGTTGGAGGCCATTACTGCGAGGTCTGACTGGTGACCTTCCGCCACTTTGTAATATTATAATGATTAATCTTATATCTCAGAACTCAGCTGGTGCAGCCTGTGATTGGCTCTCCCAGCAACGCAATATTACATTGTGTGTAAAAAGCCAGTGGAGCAGAAACCTGTTTGTGCTAGAACCCAGCACACATAGGGTTACACAGCACACGAAGGGTTACACATTGTGCTAGTACCCAGCACACACAGGGTTACACAGAACACAGCACACGTAGGGTTCCACATAGTGCTAGTACCCAGCACACACAGGGTTACACATAGTACTAGCACACAGCACACATAGGGTTACACAGAACACAGCACACATAGGGTTACACATAGTGCTAGCACCCAGCACACACAGGGTTACACACAGTGCTAGCACTCAGCACACAGAGGGTTACACACAGTGCTAGCACTCAGCACACATAGGTTTACGCACAGGATTACCCAGCACACACAGGGTTAAACAGCCCCCAGCACACACAGGGTTACACAGCACACAGCACACACAGGATTGCACACAGTGCTAGCACTTATCACACATAGGGTTACACACAGGATTACCCAGCACACACAGGGTTACACAGCACTCAGCACACATAGGGTTACGCACAGGATAACCCAGCACGCACAGGGTTACACAGCACTCAGCTCGCATAGGGTTACGCACAGGATAACCCAGCACACACAGGGTTACACAGCACCCAGCACACACAGGGTTACACACAGTGCTAACACTCAGCACACATAGGGTTATGCACAGGATTACCCAGCACACCTAGGGTTATTCTTTCTCAGCTCTAGGACAGGGGGCTGTTAATGTTCTATGGCTGTTAATGTGCTGATAATGGATTGATCTGGGTGGGGTCAGAGGCACTTACAGGAGGGGTAACAAGTGCAGACCCCCTGGGCATTGAGTGTGAGGGGACACAAGAGCAGACAGTCACATGACATGACTGTGGAGGGCACACATGTGGAGGCACATACACTGAGCCAGGGCAAGACACAAGTGCAGACTGACACGTGCACACAGTGTGGGGTGCGGGGGCCACCAGTGCCTTGTTGGCTATTTATAATTATAAGAGATTTGAAACCAGACAACACACAAATAACTGACCGAAAACAGAAGAAAAGTCACTTCCTAAATAAGTAGCACGTGGAGATGTTTAGTAATATCATGAGTGGGGCGGAGGGCCGGATATACTAACAGTCACAGGGCACATTGCATCACTCCCCGGATACATTCATGGCGGAAACTATTCCGTAAAGTCAGATTTTTTCACTTTTACTGTTTAATAACCATTTTTCAGTCACAATACAAAGACTGAATAACTAAATAAAACAAATTTATACAACCTAACAAATCACCATTAATTCTAATTTATTATCTTTTAAATGTATTTTAGTTCCTGTAGAATCTGATATTTTAGAGATTTACTCCCTGAATAATCAGGAATTTCCTATCGACAAATCGTAATATGGCATCTACAACTATCATTTCACCTATTAGGACTAATGGAAAGCTATTTAGTTTCCAAGGACAGAAGCTGCTAGAAGCAAGTCAGTAGAAGAAATAAAGAAGCTGGCGGTAATGAGTAATTCCATGTAAAAGTGAGCAACATAAAAACTAGTTTGTTTTGGAATATGAACATTCAAGCTTTAAATATCTTAGAATTAATAAATGGGAAAGAGATCTAAAATCCCAATGGGATGTTTCAGGGTGGCATAGAGCATATGAAAGCACTGAAAAAAAGTATAGTATGTGTGTCCTTAAGAGAGACTTATTTGAAAATGATTCAAAGATGGCCTATGACTCCGACACTTCTCAATAAGATCTTCCCCAAAGTCCATATTGATAAATGCTGGAGAGGTTGCAATCAAGAAGGATCTCCATATGTGGTGGCATTGCCCGTTTATTCACGCCTTTTGGAAAACAATTCCTGAGTGGTTTACCATTTGTGATGGCAAATTCATGTTATTCCTCAAGTTGGTGAATTTTGTTGGTGTTTCCCAAGATCCTTGGGCGCTCATTGTGAGCACATTGCAAGGCTGTTGGTTGTTTGTGTGCTATGAGCAGCGTTGGCGGTCGTTTTTTATAATTAAATAATTAATAAATTAATAAATTAATATACTTTACCTATTTTGAAGTAATATATGCAGGAAGCATTGTGCTGAAGAGCTGACAATCTGTTTTGATGTTGTTCAAGGGAATGATTGTGCGTGTTTTAATGGTAGCTAAATGGCTTATTTCTGTGAATTGGAAGAAAGGTATACTGGTACATCCTTCCTGGAGTGAAATTGTCTTAATATTGGAAAGACATAGGGAAATTGAGTTGGACTGCTCCTTTATAAGTGAAACTATAAATAAACGTAACAATCAGAAATGGAAAAACAGAGGGAAAATGAAGCGCTGAACAATTTTGAAGATATAATTCTTCTTTCCATCTGGTTTGGCTTCTACCAATTCTGATTCCATCTATGTATACATGTAGTGATGACTGATGTATGATGTACATTTGTAATATTTATGTATGTCATTTAATTTATAAACTTAATAAATAAAATAATAAAAAAAAATAATATCTTTTGATCAAGTTTTATTTTACAAAAGGTAATTAAAAATAATTTAATATTAATTGTAAAAGTAATTAAAAGACATTCTGCTGTTATAGACTATTGTGTCTGCTGGGCAGTGGGTCACGCACCTTCCTGTGCTAATTTGTGACAAGTAACTGAATGCATTAAGATTGTGTCCCCTACAATAAGCAAACATACTCCGAGATTCACTAAACTTCACAGGTGGTGTGATGGCTGCTATGTCTATTTCCTTTGGAACATTATCATTGTGGCCCATGTGAAGCTTAGTGAATCCAGTCCATTGCCATATAATAGCATACAGTGTCTGCTAGTGACTAAGACACTCCAATACTGGGCACCGTGACAAAGATATAAACACTATGGCCCTCATTCAATTGCAATTCGGCCAATTGAATAGCGCTCTAAATAAGCACATAACTTAATTTTTTTAAAGAAGTTTTTAGTTAGAAAACATCTATCCAAAAGCAAAGTTTTCACTAACTAAAAACTTCTTTAAAAAAATTATGTTATGTGCTTATTTAGAGCCCTATTCAATTGGCCAAATCACAATTGAATGAGGCACACTGACAGGAGGGTTAGAAACCTAGGCCCTCATTCAATTGCAATTTGGCCAATTGAATAGGGCTCTAAATAAGCACATAACATATATTTTTTGAAGAAGTTTTTAGTTAGTAAGCATCTATCCAAAAGCAAGGTTATCACCAACTAAAAACTTCTTTAAAAATATATGCTATGTGCTTATTTAGAGCCCTATTCAATTGGCCAAATAGCACTTGAATGAGGGCCCTAGAAAATAACCAACACCCTGAGCACACCCCAAGCACACCCCGAGCACACGACAAGCACACCCCCAAGCACACCCCAAGCATACCCCAAGCACACCCCGAGCACACGACAAGCACACCCCCATGCACACCCCGAGCACGCCCCAAAAACACCCCGAGCACACCCCAAAAACACCCCGAGCACACCCCGAGCATACCGCGAGCACACCCAGAGCACACCACGAGCACACCACGAGCACACCAGGAGCATACCCCGAGCACAAACCAAACACACCTGGAGCACACCCCCAAGCACACCCCGAGCACACCCCCAAGCACACCCTGTGCACACCCCAAGCACACCCCGTGCACACCGCCAAGCACACCCAAAGCAATCCCTAAGCACACCCCAAACACACCAACAAGCACACCCCGAGCACACTCCGAGCACACCCCGAGCACAGCCCCAAGCACACCCTGAGCACGCCCCGAGCACACCCCAAGCACACCCCCAAGCACACCCCGAGCATACCCCGAGCACACCCCAAGCACACCCCAAGCACACCCTGTGAGCACCTGTTACAGAAAAAACACTTTATGACTTTATGTACAATTCTAGTGACCACAAACCATCCGGCTCTAGAAGAAATACATACAATAATCAAAGATTTACAGCCACTAGTAACAAAGGACCAGAACAGATTCCCCAAACCTCCCATTCTTACATTTAGACACCAAATATGAGACAAACAAACATTGGTCAGCAGAAGATTGGCCAAAGAGCAGCTGACCAGAGAGAATGGCACCAAACCGGCAAATCAAGACCCCGTGATATGAGTAATGTGTTATATGCGGGATACCCTAAAATTGGCTGCGGAGGTCTTTTTCCTACCTTACACGTTTATTTTAATCTTTTCACTCCCAATATTACGGCGCCCAGCCCATATCCGTAAACCCTGCCTTGTCCGCAAGGGATTTCCGTGTAGAAGTGATCACTCGTATATTACACCTAACCAAGCTTTACAGATGAGAAACGTCTCTAGGAACCAATAGGAAATGAGAACTTAATTATTATTATAATGACTGAGAACAAGTGGCGTAACTGCGGCAAGAAACCATTATATTTATATATGTATATATATTATTATTTTATATATAAAATATATATATATTTGACATTTGTATTTATAGATATAACAGGTAAATTGCCCGTCAAAAATGACGGGATTAAAATTGTAAGGCTTTTGCTCCTCTGAGTACCTTTGGCACTTGTGAACCCTGCGCTGACCGCCTTCGGCGCTCATTGTGAGCCTCTCCCCGTGTACTTAAACTCTCCTGCTTTGCAATGATCACCTTCTGCGCTCAGTGCGAGCCCCACGACGAACGCCTTTGGCGCTCATCGCTGGGCTCGCAATGATCGCCTTGGGCATTAATTGCAAGCCTCTCCTGCTTGCGGTGCTCATCGCGAGCCCCGTGATGAGCACTTTCAGGGCTCATCGCGTGCCGCACAATGAGTGGCTTTGCCGGTCATTGCTGGCCTTGGCCAACCTGCCACTTGTCACTTGTCTTGGCCAACCTCCTCTCCCTCCCCTGTGTCTACTTCCCCCCTCCCCTGTGTCTCCTTCCCCCCTCTCTCTCCTGTGTCTCCTTTCCCCCTCTCCTGTGCCTCCTTTCCCTCTCTCCCTTTGTCCACTCTCCCTTTGACCCTCTCCCTTTGACCCCTCTCCCTCCCCTGTCTCTCCTTCCTCCTCTCCCTCCCCTGTGTCTACTTTCCCCCTCTCTCCCTCTCCTGTACCTCCTTTCCCCCTTTCCCCCCTCTCCCTCCCCTGTGTCTCCTTTCCCCCCTCTCCTGTTCCTGATTTCAATCCTCTCCCCCTCGTGCCTCCTTTCCCCCACTCCCTTTCCCCCTCTCCCTCCCCTGTGTCTCCTTCCCCCTCCCCTTTGTCTCCTTTCCACCTCCCTCTCGTGTACCTCCTTTCCCCCTCTCCCTTCCCCCTCTCCCACCCGTATCTCCTTTTCACCTCTCCCTCCCCTTTGTCTCCTTTCCACCTCCCTCTCCTGTACCTCCTTTCCCCTCTCCCTACCCCCCCTCTCCCTCCCGTATCTCCTTTCCACCTCTCCCTCCCCTGTGTCTCCTTCCCCCTCTCCGTCCTTTGTATCATTGTTCCCCCCTCCTTTCCCTCCCTTGTCTCCTTCCCCCCCTCCTGTCCCTCCCCTGTGTTTCGTACCTGGATGCAACACTGCCAGCAGCGCCGCACTTTTCTCCTCTGCGGCTTCCGTCCTCCAGCCGTAAATACTTTCTGGATCAAGCCACACATTGAGTATGCGCATCCCTTCTGCGCAGCTTGATCCAGAAAGAAGTTCTTGCTGGAGGACGGGAGCCGCAGAGGAGAAGACGGTGAGTGCGGCGCTGCTGGCAGGGTTGCATCCAGGTACATGCTACAGCTACTGTCAGGAACCAGTTCTGCGCCTAAGTCCTGCGCCGCTGGCGTTGAGCTCCTGTGGTGCTCAACGTGAGGTCTGCAATGAGTGTGCCTCAGCTGCTCGCTTCGCCAGGGCCGCAAAAGCGTGAACAACATCGCAAACGCCCCCAACATTCGTAAGATTCACAACTAAATATGTGATATATATAATTGTGCTTATTTTGTATGTATATATATATATATATATCATGTGTATATAGACAATGCATTAGAACGTGTTCCTAGTCTATGCGGTTTCCTGATATGTATTAACCCCTTGAGTACTAGGTTGTGTGTTACCCTGGATGTTGTATAATGAAAGGGACATAATAATAAAAATAATATGTTTTAATTACACTTTGTTAGTGTCAAATAGAGATAAACATGAATCTTGTTTTTATTGTTTTTTGGTGCTATATTGTCTAGACTGTTGCGACGCTCCGCGATGGTATTTTGTACACGTAATATTTTCTTCCGTTTTTTGACGTTGCGGCACTGCCCCGATATCAAAGTGATCCCTAAAGTCTGATTAGCGCAGGGTTTGGTGGAAACGTTTGCCCTAATTTTCAGCTCCGGCCGCAGTTACTTAATATGTCGCCATGTGTGAAAGAGGACATTTTTAAGGCTATTTTCACTAATATGAGAACTTTCTGAATAATTAAACAATTTCTTATATATATTATCTTGTGGAGTATTGAAGTAGGGAATGTGTTTTATATTTGTGTTTAGATTCTACTTGTTTACCAATAAACTCTGCAGCACTACATATCCCACAATGCTGTGTATCACTGTATCTACTATAAAATGCCAGGATACCGGCATGGGTGTAGGAACTGGGGGGGGGGTATGGGGACAAATCCCCCCAGATGGATACAGGAGACCTCTGCACATTTTGGTGAATAGGTTCCATAGACTGGTGTGAAGCCTCTCACCTTAGTGAATACAGCCCACACATACTGAGTGGCATTGTTTGAGTCCTGGGAGTGTTTAAAGCATTATATAACATTATATAACATTGGTTATGACATCACAATTGTGACATACATAGAGCCGCAGCACCCTGAGGGCAAAGCAATTATATTATGTAACTATGTAAAATAGGGTGTGGTCGCCCTGATTTATTACCAGGGGAAAAAACTTCAGGTGTCTCAATACTGTTGCAATTTCACAAGAAACATTTATCTGTCACTGACACAAAGAAGTAAGAGTCATATCCACCCGTCTACACCTGTCTAATGTCATATACACCCCGTCTAATATCACACAGGGGTCATGTCACCCATCTTATGTCACATAAGAGTCATATCACCCGTCTACACCTGTCTAATGTCACACAGAAGTCATGTCACCCACCAAATGTCACATGAAAATGATGTCACCCATATACACCCATCTAATATCACTAAAGAGTCACTTAACCCGTCAACCACGTGGGATCTAGGTTGCAATGAGCGCCAAAGGTGCTCATTGCACTGCGAGCCTCGGGAAGCGAGGCGAGCAGGTGAGGCACGCAGGACTTATGACCCATACAACTTAGGACCAAAACCTGTACATGCACTGTGCGCCTCGCAAAATTATGACTTTAACAGCCAAACCCACGAAACTGAAAAGACATGAAAAAAACAACAAATATGCCTCAAATTAACTGACACACAGCACAGTGGGAGAGGCAGGGAGCAAGCTAATTTGAGGCATATTTCCCGTTTTTTCACGATCCAAAATCGTCTTAGCGAGAAAAAAAATGGCTGCCGAAAAAACGCAAAACAACGAAAACGAGGCTCAAGGGCATAAAAAATTGCCCTAAGCAGTAACTCTTACCGAAAGCCACTAACACTACCCAAGACAGTAACACTCAAGCCTTTAAACTACATCTGGCAATGCCGTTTGCCACACTATGTGAGGATGTTGGCCCTCTGAGCACCTGCGTTGGTTTTATTTTCAAAGTCCGTGTGCCTGGCGCTGTTCGTGTAAGTGTTACTATCTTCGTCGTCATGTATTTTCTAAGTTCTGCGTGCCTGGCCTTGCTGAGCCTTGTTTTCATCCTGTTTCTGAATTTTGACGTTTTTTCGGCCGCCATTTTTTCCCTTGCTTAGCCAATTTTCGAGCGTCGAAAAGCTAAAATATAACTTCAATTAGCTTGCAACCTCCCTCCAAGGCTGCCAGGCTCTCCCCCTGTGCTGTGTGTGACTGTGTTATTATTTTTTTGTATTATTATTTTGATGGTTTTTCAGTGTTTTCGAATTACGCATTTGAACCAACTGCGAGCCTCACGATCATTGCAACCTAAGTCCCGCAGGCCTCAACTGCTCGCCTCGCATTGCGAGGCTCGCAGTGCAATGAGCGCCTTTGGCGCTCATTGCAGCCTAAGTCCAGCATGCCTCAACGGCTTGCCTTGCTTTGCGAGGCTCGCAGTCGACTGCTCGCCTTGCGAGGGACGCAAAAACGTGACCAACATCACAAACACCACGCACACTTATAGCTATTATAGTGATAAATACACTCATACGTACAGGGGGTCCCCGGGTTAGGGACGAAATACATTCCTGAGAATGACTTTAAACTGGATTTGTATGTAACGCAGAACCCGGATGAATAATAACAATAATAATAATAATAATAATAATAATAATAATAATAATACTATAAGGACTCATATAATACAGTCAATAATCGTACAGTTTAATTATAATAATAATAATAATAATAACAATAATAATAATATCCCTGTACTGTAATAAGTTACAGAAACTATTGTGCTCTTTCTTTTAATTAAAACAAACAGAACATAAAAAAAACTAATTTAAAAAGCCTGTTAAGAAATTGTCGTCTGTGTGTCGGGTACCACCTCTATATATATATATTTACACATGTATACAGTGCCTTGTAAAAGTATTCACCCCCCTTGGCATTTTTTTTGTTTTGTTGCCTCACAACCTGGAATTAACATGGATTGTTTGAGGATTTGCATCATTAAAACCTTAACGGACAAACAGCGCACACCGGCAAACATTACAAAACACAAAATACACACAAAAATAAAATAAAAACATTACCCACACCAAGGGGGGACACCTAGGACCTCTGCAACAGTCACTCAGACCCTCATAAGCACTTAATTAACCCTGTCACTCATGGGAGTCAATACAGACCCCCATAAGCCAATAAATAACCCTGGCACTCATGGGGGTCAATACAGACCCCCATAAACCCATAAATAACCCTGGCACTCATGGGGGTCTATACAGGCCCCCATAAGAGATTAATTAACTCTGTCACTCATGGGGGTCAATACAGACCCCCATAAACCCTTAATTAACCCTGTCACTCATGGGGGTCAATACAGCCCCCCATAAGCACTTAATTAACCCCATCACTCATAAGGGTCAATACAGACACCCATAAACACTTAATTAACCCTGTCATTTATGGGGGTCAATACAGGCCCCCATAAGCACTTAATTAACCCTGTCACTCATGAGGGTCAATACAGACCCCCATAATTCATTCATCAACTCTGTCACTCATGGGGGTCAATACAGACCCCCATAAACCTTTAATTAACCCTGTCACTCATGGGGGCAATACAGACCCCCATAAGCACTTAATTAACCCTGTCACTTATGAGGGTCAATACAGACCCCCATAATACATTAATTAACCCTGTCACTCATGGGGGTCAATACAGACCCCCATAAGCACTTATTTAACCACGTCACTCATGAGGGTCAATACAGACCCCCATAAACCCATAATTAACCCTGTCACTCATGGGGGTCAATACAGACCCTCATAAGCCTCTATTTAACCCCATCACTCCCGTAAGGTTATATTATGACCCTTATGGGGCTGTTACAACCCTATCATTAACCACATAAGTGCCATGACGGTCCTCAAGGACCATCATGACACTAACTACAAACAATACACTGCACTAAACCCCCCAATAAACCATTAAATATAAACTAACACCCCTCTACACTAACCTATTAACACCTACACTACATAACCTACCCTCTAATAAACCTAATTACCAAAAATAAAAAACCTAAGACACAAAAAATAAAAAACCTACATTACAGAAAATAAAAAAACCTAACTCATAAAAAAATATATATATACATTACAGAAAATAAAAAAACCTAAGTCACAAAAAATAAAAAAAAGGAACATTACCGAAAATAAAAAAAATACATTACACCCCCCCCACTACAGAAAAAAAAAATTACACACCTGAAAAGGAAATACATAGAATACATACAATACAATACAAATAAAATTAAATACAATACCCCCTATCTATCTAACATACAATCAATCTTATCTATCCTAAATACATCCCCAAATCTATCTAATATACAATAAATACTAAGGCCCTCATTTAATTGCGATTTGGCCAATTGAATAGTGCTCTAAATAAGCACATCCATTTTTTTTTAAATAAGTTTTTAGTTAGTGAAAACCTTGCTTTTGGATAGATGTTTACTAAGTAAAAACTTCTTTAAAAAATATGTTATGTGCTTATTTAGACCCCTATTCAATTGGCCAAATTGCAATTGAATGAGGCCCCAACTATCTAAAATACATACTCCTTTCTATCTAATATACAATAAATACTAACTATCTAAAATACATACCCCTATCTATCTAATATACAATAAATCCTAACTATCTAAAATACATACCCCTATGTATCTAATATACAATAAATCCTAACTATCTAAATTACATCCCCCTATCTAACATACAACGGAGATACGCACTCGTGGACATCCCCGACGCTAATGAGCCTCCTAGAGCCTTTTCCAGAAGATAATAGCCAATGGTGCCTTCTGATTGGATGAAAACGCTGTCTATCAAATTCAGCCAATCAGAAGGTGCCAATGTGTGAGCCAATCAGAAAGTGATACACCCCAAAATCCCACTCTGATTGGATAATGCCCCTGTCAATCTTTATTTAAACCAATCACAAGGCGCAGATGCCTTCAGCCAATCACAATGGGATACACCTCCACAGGGTGATTGACTGGAGGCATCTGCGCATTCTGGTTGGTTGCAGTGACAATAGCCAATCACAATGGGATACACCCCCACGTAGGAATTGGCTGAAGGCATTTGCACCTTCTGATTGGCTGTTGTCAATGTCAATCAGTATTACAGCCAATGAGAAGACACAGATGTCTTCAGCCAATCACCCTGTGGGGGCTGTATCCCATTGTGATTGGCTGATGGCAATAAAGCCTTCTGATTGGTTTAAATAAAGATTGACAGGTGCATTATCCAATCAGAGTGGGGTTTTGGGGTGTATCCCTTTCTGATTGGCTCACACATTGGAGCCTTCTGATTGGCTGAGTTTAATAGACAGCGTTTTCAGCCAACTAGAAGCTGCCATTGACAATTTTCTTCTGGAAAACTCTGTAGGAGGCTCATTAGCGGATTGTTTCAGGGCCCAGCCGGGGCAGAAGAGGAGGAGGCCGAGGACATCGCGGGGAGGTAAGTACAATGTATATTATGTCTATTTTACTTTTTTTTTGGTTTATTTGTATGTTGTAGTAATGTAATGTTTTTTTTTAACAGCGGCCGTGCTGGAGAAGAAGAAAAGAAGAAGGACAGGGACATGCTGGAAAGGTGAGTAGAATATTTAGAATGTTTATTTATTTTCTGTAAATGTGTTGTACTATTTTTTTTTCTTTTCCTAGGTTGCTGATCTGAAGGGACATCTGCAAAGGTAACTGGTCTTAATTATTTTATTTTAGCTTACAATTATTGTTTGTATATGTAGAGTATTTATTGTATGTTACATAGGTGAAGGAATTTTAGATAGTTGGGATTTATTGTATGTTAGGGTTATGTATTTTAGATAGTTAGGATTTATTGTATATTATATAGTATTGTATGTTACATAGGGGTATGTATTTTAGATAGTTAGGATTTATTGTATGATAGGGGTATGTATATTAGATAGTTAGGATTTATTGTATGTTAGGGGTATGTATTTTAGATAGTTAGGACGTATTGTAATTTATATAGTATTTATTGTATGTTACATAGGGTTATGTATTTTAGATAGATAGGATGTATTGTATATTATATAGTACTGTATGTTAGATAGGGGTATGTATTTACATAGTTAGGATTTATTGTATATTAGATAGACTGGGGGATGTATTTTAGATAGATAGTATTGGTTGTATGTTACATAGGGGGGTATTATATTTTATTTGTATTGTATTGTATGTATTGTATGTATTTCCTTTTCAGGTGTGTATTTTTTTTCTGTAGTGGGGTGGGTGGGTGTTGTAATGTAATTTTTTATTTTCTGTAATGTTCCTTTCTTATTTTTTGTGACTTTTTTATTTTCTGTAATGTAGATTGTTTTATTGGGTGAGTTAGGTTTTTTTATTTTATGTAATGCAGATTTTTTAATTTGGTGACTTAGGTTTTTTTATTTTCTGTAATTAGAGTGGTGGGGGGTTAATTAGGGGGTTGGTATGTAGTTTAAGTAGGTAGTGTAGGTGTTAATAGGTTAGTGTAGAGGGATGTTTGTTTACATTTAATGGTTTATTAGGGTGGGTTTAGTGCAGTGTAGTGTTTGTACTTAGTGTCATGAGGGTACTGGAGAACCCTCATAGCACTTAAGGGGTAATGTTAGGCTTCTAAATGTCCCATGAGGGTCTTTAAATACACTTAGACTAATGGGGTTAAATAGAGGCTTATGAGGGTCTGTATAGACCCCCATAAGAGACCGGGTTAAAATGGTGTAGTGCTTACACTTTGTGTCATGAGGATCCTGGGTGACCCACATGGCACTTATAGTGTTATTACAAGCGTTCATTAGTGTGTTATAGTGGTCTATATAGTTGAGGCACACAGTACACTCACATTGTGTGACAAACAGCATTTCAACACTTTTTTATTGCCCCGTAATTTTTGACGGGCAAGTCGCTAGTTACATATATAGTTGTGAGCATTGCTGGCTGTTACTAACGCTTGCGGGCTCGCATAGTGAGGGCAATCATTGCGCTGGTGGAGATCATCCCTACGACCTGCGAGACTACAGATCAACAGAAATCTCATTTATCCAATTCACAGTGTGAGCCCTGTAGCAGTTTGACCAAAATTGTGTTTAAAAATTATGGCCCGTAACACTTTGCAAAGGAAAGTGGGACTTAAAAAAAAAAAAGACCTACGATATCGAAAAAATATTAATAGCCGAACCGTGCACATCCAAAAACATACACACAAAAAAAAAACATTTAAAAAAACATCACACACAGGATGGGGGGACAGCCAGGACGTGGGAGTGAGGTTGCACGCAAATTTAAACCAAATTTGCCGATTTTCGGCACTCGAAAATTGCCTAAGCAACAAAAAAAATGGCAGCTGAAAAAAACTAAAACGAGGCTACACGACCCCTAAGCACGCAAAACACCGCCAGGCACATACGACTTTTACCCAGGGATGTACGAGGTACAAAATACACTATTAGAAAGTACGGTAACACATAGACAATCGCTGCCATTTTACATCACTAACTTGCAAGTAATAACATTACGAATCTAAAATGTATCCCATTGTGATTAGCTGATGGCAATAAAGCCTTCTGATTGGTTTAAATAAAGATTGACAGGTGCATGCCTATTGGGGTGTATCCCTTTCTGATTGGATCACACATTGGAGCCTTCTGATTGGCCGAATTTGATAGACAGCGTTTTCAGCCCATCAGAAGCCGCCATTTTAGTACTTCAGATAAAGACTGTCTATGGGAGATGGGGTAATGAGCGCGCTTCAGACTGGGTCCTCTCTATGACATTTGTACTTTCCCAGAATTCTGGTTATGATTACTCACTACACAGAGTTCACAGCTGTATCCTCACAACTGCCCTGCACCTGCTATGTATCCGGGCACTACTGGGATCTACAGAAAGGAACACGTGCAATAAAAGCATTATTTTGAGTACTAATATTTGATGGGAGGCGCCTCACATAATGTTACTTGTTCTCCTTTTGTGACATTTTTACAACATAATTAGGGATTTTAAAATGTTTTATGCATTACATTTTTTACTTTGTAGTTAGCGCGTTAGGAGCCCATTCAGTAGAGCAGGTGGTCAGAATGGCAGCTATGTGCACACTCTCTACAGCTATCATGGTGTTCGGACGTTAGGAATGAAAAATTATAACAGTTGTGATTACAACCAAATAAAATGAGCATTTTGGCTCAAACATCGCCGTGAGTCACCATCATGACCTTCCATCTTGTTAACTCATTACCTCCTCTCAACACTTCAAATCACCTCTAGATTGTAAGCTCTTAAGTGCAGGATCATCAGCTACTTTTATATCAATAAGATTCCTTTTTACTAGAAATTAAATATGAGAAGAACCTTATACACCAAACATACAAAATATTCCAGTTGCTAGTAATTATCATGTTCTGATGATCATGTCTCAGGAGTCCATGGGCCATATGCATTGATATAATAATATAATAATAGTAATATAATAATAGTTTCCTGATTGGTATGAAAGATCACAGCTTGGTGAATACAGCCGTTCATACCACTGATTTATCTCTGGAAACCAAATTGTGTGAAAATTGATTTTAAACACCAGGATCTTTGGCCCAATGCGTAACTATAATGAGATTAAGAGTCTCCTGTAAAAACACAACAAATATGCCTCAAATTCACTTCCACACTCACACACAGCACAGGGGGAAGAGCCCGGGAGCCTGTGAGTCAGCTTGCAAGTTAATTTGAGGCATATTTGTCGTTTTTCATGATCGAAAATCGCGAAAAGCGTTGAAAATAATGGCTGCCAAAAAAACGTAACATGACGAAAACTAGCCCGAAGGAGGTGAAAACGAGCCCTAAGCAGTAACACTTGATCCTAGCCACTAACATTTAACACAAGGTAGTAACACTTAACCCAACCCAGTAACACTTAACCGAAGGCACTAACACAACCAAACACAGTAACACTTAAGTGCGAGGCCTATAAACTACACAGGGGAGAGCCTTGCAATGAGCGCCGAAGGTGATCATTGCAATGCAGGAAAGTTGCGGCTCACGATGAGCGCAAAGGGTGCGCAGAGGGCCCATATCCTCGCATTGTGTGGCAAACAGCATTGCCAGGCTTACAATTTTATTCCCGTCATTTTTGACAGGCAAGTTTCTAGTATATATATATATATTCTGTTGGAAAAGCAGATTTCAAGAACTCTGTTACTAATTCTTGGATCATTTATCAGGATTCCTTTTTAATTCAATAATATATTGATCTGGAGATAATTATATTGGAATTTTACAAGTGGATTTACCTTAAAAAGTAAAGGCTAATAAACTGCAGAGTGCACTAATTGTGCCCAGGTGAGAGGGGTGTGGCTTGACTGTTAAACTTGTATAAAAGGTTTGTGAGCTGGTTTGCGGTCTGTTTACAAGTGGATTTACCTTAAAAAGTAAAGGCTAATAAACTGCAGAGTGCACTAATTGTGCCCAGGTGAGAGGGGTGTGGCTTGACTGTTAAACTTGTATAAAAGGTTTGTGAGCTGGTTTGCGGTCTGTTTACAAGTGGATTTACCTTAAAAAGTAAAGGCTAATAAACTGCAGAGTGCACTAATTGTGCCCAGGTGAGAGGGGTGTGGCTTGACTGTTAAACTTGTATAAAAGGTTTGTGAGCTGGTTTGGGGTCTGTTTACAAGTGGATTTACCTTAAAGAGTAAAGGCTGAGAAACTGCAGAGTGCACTAATTGTGCCCAGGTGAGAGGGGTGTGGCTTGACTGTTAAACTTGTATAAAAGGTTTGTGAGCTGGTTTGGGGTCTGTTTACAAGTGGATTTACCTTAAAAAGTAAAGGCTGAGAAACTGCAGAGTGCACTAATTGTGCCCAGGTGAGAGGGGTGTGGCTTGACTGTTAAACTTGTATAAAAGGTTTGTGAGCTGGTTTGGGGTCTGTTTACAAGTGGATTTACCTTAAAAAGTAAAGGCTAATAAACTGCAGAGTGCACTAATTGTGCCCAGGTGAGAGGGGTGTGGCTTGACTGTTAAACTTGTATAAAAGGTTTGTGAGCTGGTTTGGGGTCTGTTTACAAGTGGATTTACCTTAAAAAGTAAAGGCTAATAAACTGCAGAGTGCACTAATTGTGCCCAGGTGAGAGGGGTGTGGCTTGACTGTTAAACTTGTATAAAAGGTTTGTGAGCTGGTTTGGGGCCTGTTTACAAGTGGATTTACCTTAAAAAGTAAAGGCTAATAAACTGCAGAGTGCACTAATTGTGCCCAGGTGAGAGGGGTGTGGCTTGACTGTTAAACTTGTATAAAAGGTTTGTGAGCTGGTTTGGGGCCTGTTTACAAGTGGATTTACCTTACAAGTAAAGGCTGATAAATTGCAGAGTGCACTAATTGTGCCCAGGCGAGAAGGCAGAAGTTAATAGAAACCGGAGAAGGGGAACTTGTGAGCTTGCGAACATTTTCAGTATCAAGTGCAATTCTAGTAAAAGCCTAGGAGTTTAAATAAAAGGAGGGCCTTCAAAGAAAAGGGAGGGCAGATTTATAGTGCAAAGGAGGAAAACTTTATATAAATATATTATATTATATTCTTTATTGTAGCGGAACCCATCACTGTTTTACCCTGTTTTATGATTATTCTTGGTTAAAATATGATCCTACAATATGTATGCTGGTTGATGCTCTGCAGAATATTAGCCAGACTTTTGCAGACCTAGGCTAATAGATAATCCTATTACAGAGATTCAAGAGATAAGAAAGTTGTAAAGGATCCTTGCATTTTCCAAAGTGTTTTAATTCTCTGATAAGAACAAAGAGGTGTAATTGAATCAATGTCTGATTGTATCAAAGTTGCCAGGGAGGTGTGACCCACCTATTGTTCTCTTTATGGGTATTGTGCAGCCAAATATGGGGGATGTGGATTGCCTGTGGGAAGAGATGTATAAATATTTCTGCAATAACAAAATAAAGTCAGTATTCATTTGACTCCCAAATTGTGTGTCGTCCAATATGGGAGGTCGGGGATGGTGAAACTGTAGTGCCTCGTGGGTATTTTATCGTATACCAGCGGAGATTTTGGACTGCGTGTCCCAGCTCCGGTACATTTGATGGCAGCGACGGGATTCAAACCTCACAGCAGACCGTTGTTCGGCAGTTACAGCCATTTGGGAAATTTGCTATTTCGTATGGAACCGAAAGGAAAGGGTATGTGAATAGACCCGAATGTTGAAACGGGCCACGCTAAAAGAGCTATTGGAAGCAAGGGGAATTATTGCCAGCAATAAAACCAAAGCTACCCTTATTGTTGAACTCATGGAGGGAGACCGGGCAGCTGCTGCAGCACCTCTTACGGACAGCACACAGAATGAGTTTGGAAGAGAACTCCAATGCAGACTGGCCCATTTCCCAGGTACGCCTCCCACAGAAACCTTGGAAAGGATTATGTCCGATGTCCACGAATACATAATGGGAAAGCAGCGGGCAGACTGGAGGTCCAGAGAGGGGTCCCTAATCACACCACACATAGTACCGGGGAAGCCTAAACTCCCGTACCATGCTTTTAAAAACTATGTGGAGACCGAAGACATTGATGGCTACTTGCATGACTTTGAGAGATTATGCCAATTACATGAGATCAACGCCGCCGACCAGGTAACCCTGTTGGTGAGTAAGCTAGCGGGCCGGGCAGCAGAAGCCTACCGCACCATGCCAGACGAGGATAGCAGAGACTACCAGAAAGTAAAGCAGGCGATCCTGGACAGGTACGCAATTACCCCGGAGGCATACCGGCAGCGGTTCCGAGAAAGCCGAAAGACAGAGAAAGATACTCACATGGAGTGGGCGCACCGCTTAACTAGGGCGGGCAAAGGTTGGGTACAAGCCGCACAAGCAACCACAGTGGAGGACATGCTACAATTACTGCTACTGGAGCAATTCTTCCAGGGGTTAACCCCGGATTTACAAAACTGGCTGAGAGATCGGAAACCGCGCATCTTAACTGAAGCGGCCAGGTGGGCAGATGAGTACCAAGATGCCAGGAGGGCACAGCAGGCACAGGCACGGTCCATCTTGGGAGCTGCTAACCGACCGCCCACCATTAACCCCACCCCAGCACTGCGTCCGGGTGGTGGGAACTACCAAACCCCTCCACGGTACAACAATGCCCGATCTTTCATCAGGTGCCACACGTGTAACCAGCAGGGCCACATGCAAAGAGACTGTCCCAGAAACAGAAACCGCTCCACGTGGAATACTCCAACCAATTTCCCTGCAAACCGGGCAGCAGTACACTGCTACCAGAGTGAGCCTCGACAACCTTTCTTCGGGACCCAGTCTAATGAAGAATCTTTGGGCACCCTCCACGAGGTTAACCCAGTACAAGCAGCTCCAGACAACCGACAGGGACACCGCCAAGGGGTACACGTAGAGGGAAAACGCCTTCAGGGTCTGCGCGATTCTGGGGCCACCATAACCCTGGTTCGCAATCACCTAGTCCCCAAGCACCAGCTCACTGGAGAATATGTGGCAGTCCGGGTGGCAGGGGGGGCGATTTACAAAATTCCCACTGCTAAAGTACATTTGGATTGGGGAGCGGGGTCGGGGAATGTGGAAGTGGGCCTCATGCAGGACTTACCAGCTGATGTCATCCTGGGTAACGACTTGGGGGAGCTGACCTCCGCTTTTGTTTCTCCCAGCAGCAGTGTGTACCCCAGGGAGCTGAAGGTGTCGTCATTCCTCCCCAGCAGCAGTGTGTACCCCAGGGGGCCGAAGGTGTCGTCCTTCCCCCCCAGCGGCAGTGTGTACCCCAGGGGGCCGAAGGTGTCGTCCTTCCCCCCAAGCGGCAGTGTGTACCCCAGGGAGCAGAAGGGGCCGTCCTTCCTCCCCAGCGGCAGTGTGAACCCCAGGGGGCAGAAGGTGTCGTCCTTCCCCCTCAGCGGCAGTGTGAACCCCAGGGGGCAGAAGGTGTCGTCCTTCATCCCCAGCGGCAGTGTGAACCCCAGGGGGCAGAAGGTGTCGTCCTTCCCCCTCAGCGGCAGTGTGAACCCCAGGGGGCAGAAGGTGTCGTCCTTCATCCCCAGCGGCAGTGTGAACCCCAGGGGGCAGAAGGTGTCGTCCTTCCCCCCCAGCGGCAGTGTGTACCCCAGGGAGCAGAAGGTGTCGACCTTCCTCCACAGCGGCAGTGGGTACCCCAGGGGGCCAAAGGTGTCGTCCTTCCCCCCCAGCGGCAGTGTGAAACACAGGGGGCAGAAGGTGTCGTCCTTCCCCCCCAGCGACAGTTTACACAAACCAGGGGAGACACCAATCTCCCAGACGGCGCAGATGGGACCGTGGTCTCTGCGCCCACAGCTTGTCCAGATCCCCAACTACCGTCACTGGGACAACCGGAGGAGGGGGTAAGTACAAATTCCCCTCCCCAGCTAACTTCTAATGTGGCCCCAGGGTTAACAGAGGAAATGTTAACCCCCACTGACCCCCACGTTTCCCTGGCTACTGAGCCGGAATATGTCCCAAGTACCCCAGCAGAAGAGCTGACAGCGGGGCAGAGTGCAGTCGGCCTCTGCCCTCCCTTTGTCCCTTGTACAGAGCAGGAGGTCCTGCAGGTTATACCAGCAGAAGAGCTGGCATCAGGGCAGAGTGCCGCTGGCCTCTGCCCCTCAAGTCCCCTCAGCGTGTTGCCCCATCACCACAGCAAAATATCCAGGTACCTGGTTAGACTTCCCCCCAAAGGGGAGATGTGTGACGAAGTGCCCTTCGCCACCTTGGCTTGGAGAGGACTGTTTGCCAGCCTCCTGCCCTGCGACTATGGCCCTGGTACATATTGCCCTTTGGAACCAGTGTTCGGCCATACCAGAGTGTAAGTCACTCATTCTGGCCCTTTACATACAGGGGGGGTCATTCTGTACTTGCCCTGTGTGAACCATGATACCCCAGATAACTGTGCCATGAAGCCCATTCATATGATGAAAGACTATGGGAAAGACTTTAGCTACATGGCAATTGAACTGTGTGAAGAGGATCTGAGCGCTATTCGGTGGTTTTGTGCGCTCAGATCCCAGCTATCTGGGGATATGGGAAATGTGAGTAAATGTGAATTGCAGTAATGCTGATGGGTTGTCAAACTAGAGAATTGACCAACAAATACTTTTGTCCGGACATCCCCAGGCCGATCCGTTGGGATCAGACCGTGTATGCCGGCTTATGGTCACGGGGGAGGTGTGTAGCGGAACCCATCACTGTTTTACCCTGTTTTATGATTATTCTTGGTTAAAATATGATCCTACAATATGTATGCTGGTTGATGCTCTGCAGAATATTAGCCAGACTTTTGCAGACCTAGGCTAATAGATAATCCTATTACAGAGATTCAAGAGATAAGAAAGTTGTAAAGGATCCTTGCATTTTCCAAAGTGTTTTAATTCTCTGATAAGAACAAAGAGGTGTAATTGAATCAATGTCTGATTGTATCAAAGTTGCCAGGGAGGTGTGACCCACCTATTGTTCTCTTTATGGGTATTGTGCAGCCAAATATGGGGGATGTGGATTGCCTGTGGGAAGAGATGTATAAATATTTCTGCAATAACAAAATAAAGTCAGTATTCATTTGACTCCCAAATTGTGTGTCGTCCAATATGGGAGGTCGGGGATGGTGAAACTGTAGTGCCTCGTGGGTATTTTATCGTATACCAACGGAGATTTTGGACTGCGTGTCCCAGCTCCGTTACATTTATTTTTCCCACTGAAATTTCGTAGACAATAATAATAATTATGAGTCAGTCCAGTGGCAACCTTATTCAGTGTACATCCTGTCAAATGTATGCACTACTGGAACATATGATCCAGGGTCCATACCTCTGTGACAGGTGTGAGCATGTTGCCTCTTTGGAAGCTCAAATTGAAGATCTGGAGAGGAGAATTGCAGCACTTAGTGATATTGCTCCACTGGAAAGGGAATTGGTGCTCACGGAGCACAGTTTAGCTGGGCCTAGTATGGAGGGAGGAGCTGGGGCTAGGGAGGATGGCCAGGGAGGTAGCTGGGTTACAGTTACAAGGGGAAGCAGGGGGAACAGGAGGAGGCAGGCCAGTTCTGAGTTGTCAAACACCAACAGATTTGCCAGATTGAGTGAAACTGTTGGCGATGTCCATTCAGGAATGGCAATGCCAGATAGAGCTGTTCCCTCTAACAGCCGGGCGAACAGCTCTACTGGAGAAGAGGGAGGGCAGAATAGGCAGTGCAACAGACAGGTTTTGGTGGTAGGGGACTCTATTATTAGGAAGGTAGACAGGGTAATTTGTCACCCAGATCCCAGCAATCGAACAGTTTGCTGTCTCCCGGGTGCTCGGGTTCGGCATGTTGTGGATCGGGTGGATAAATTATTGGGAGGGGCTGGTAATGAACCGGCGGTCTTGGTACACATTGGTACCAATGACAAAGTTAGTGGAAGATGGAGCGTCCTAAAGAATGATTTTAGAGAATTAGGGAATAAGCTTAAAGCAAGGACCTCCAAGGTAGTATTTTCTGAGATACTACCAGTGCCACGTGCTAGCCCAGGGAGGCAGAAGGAGCTTAGGGAGGTTAATGCGTGGCTAAAAAAGTGGTGCAGTGCAGAGGGTTTTGGGTTTTTAGAGCACTGGGCTGACTTCTCACTTGGGTACAATCTCTATAGCAGGGATGGATTGCACCTTAATGATGAGGGCGCTTTTGTGCTAGGGAATAGGATGGTAGAACGGCTGGGGGAGTTTTTAAACTTGTAGGTGGGGGGGAGGGACTATATAGAAGTATTGGGGTAAATAGGGTAGAGAGGGAAAGGGATGAATTATTTACCCATGGGGGAGGAGAAGGGGGGAGGGTTACAATAGAAAGTAGGGAGATATTAATAGGGGCCTCAAATACAGTGGCAGGCACTTCACATCAGCAGAGCCATAGCAACATAAAGTGTATGATTGCAAACGCAAGAAGTTTGCCTGGGAAAATGGATGAGCTAGAAATATTAGCAGTACAAGAAAAATGGGGCTTAATAGGCATTACGGAAACATGGTGGGATGAATCTCATGACTGGACTGTTAATCTGGATGGTTATAACCTATTTAGGAAAGATAGGGGCAATGGTAAAAGAGGAGGAGGGATCTGTCTTTATGTTAAGCCTGAATTTAAGCCTATAGTTAGAGAAGATATTTATGCTGGCACTAACGGCATCATTGAATCCTTGTGGGTTGAGCTAAATAGTGGAGGAGCTAATTCTAAATGCATATTGGTGGGAGTATGCTATAAACCCCCAAATATAGCTGAAAGTGAGGAAATACAATTATTGTTACAGATTGGAAATGCAGCTAAGCATGGGCAAGTTCTAATAATGGGAGACTTTAATTACCCTGATATAAACTGGATAAACGAGACCAGCAGCTCAGCTAAGGGGAGCAGGTTCTTGAGTACACTCAGGGATCATTATCTAGCCCAGGTAATACAAGAACCTACTAGAAATGGGGCCATCTTGGATTTAGTCATCACAAGTAATATTGATATAATATCAAATGTAAAAATAGGGGAACCCTTGGGGAACAGTGATCACAACACAGTCTCATTTGAGATTGAATACAAAAAACAGAGTTGTAAGGGGCCAACAAAAACTCTAAATTTTAAAAGGGCTAACTTTAATGGGCTACGGGCAGCAATACAACATATAGACTGGGACAAAGAACTTACAGGGAAGAATACTGAAAATAAATGGACAACATTCAATTCCTTACTAAATAAACATACTCATCAGCATGTACCATGTGGAAATAAAATAAATAGGAGTAAATCACATCCCATGTGGCTTAACAATGACTTAAAGATCATGATGAGGAAAAAGAAGTATGCATTTAAATTATACAAGAAGGAGGGAACAGAGGCATCTTTATGTGACTATAAGGAAATCAACAAGGCTTGCAAAAGGGCTATTAGACTGGCTAAAATAGAAAATGAGAAGTCAGTTGCAATGGAAAGTAAGACTAACCCTAACATATTTTATAAATATATTAATGGGAAGAAGGCCAGGAAGGAATCGATAGGACCATTACAATGTGACACAGGCCATCTGATAATTAGTGACCAGGAAAAGGCAGATGAGCTAAATAGGTTCTTTTCTTCGGTTTACACAAGGGAGGTACCAGTGGTTGGGACACTGCAACATAATGGGGCTACACTACCTTCACTAAATAATTGGTTAACGCAGGAAGAAATACAAAAGAGGTTGGAGAAAATAAATGTTAATAAAGCCCCAGGTCCTGATGGAATACATCCAAGGGTACTGAGGGAGCTGGGTTCTGTAATAGCCAAACCATTATATCTAATCTTTAAAGACTCGCTCACTACAGGGTCTCTACCAGATGACTGGAGAAAAGCAGAGGTGATACCTATATTTAAGAAGGGATCTAGAGCAAATCCGGGGAATTATAGACCAGTGAGCCTCACTTCTGTAGTTGGGAAGCTTTTAGAAGGGTTAATAAGGGACAGAATACAAGAATATGTCTATTTGAACAGGATCATAGGTAGCAGTCAACATGGATTTATGAAGGAAAGGTCGTGTCAGACCAATCTAATTAGTTTTTATGAGGAGGTTAGTAGGAACTTGGATCAGGGCAACTCAGTGGATGTAGTCTTTTTAGATTTTTCAAAGGCATTTGATACAGTGCCACATGGAAGACTAGTGAGCAAACTAAGGGATACAGGAATTGCAGTAAATATCTGCTCATGGATCGAGAGCTGGCTAAAAGACAGGAAGCAAAGGGTTGTTGTAAATGGAACATACTCAGATTGGTCTAATGTGATAAGTGGGGTTCCTCAGGGCTCAGTATTGGGTCCTCTCCTTTTTAACATATTTATTAATGACATTGAAGTAGGACTCGAATGTAGTGTCTCCATTTTTGCTGATGACACTAAGTTGTGCAAGGTAATAAAATCAGATAATGATGTACTTTCCCTACAAAAGGATTTGCATAAATTAGAGAAATGGGCGGCTAAATGGCAGATGAGATTTAATACAAATAAATGTAAGGTTATGCATTTGGGAAGGAAAAATAGCCAAGCAATCTATAATCTTAATGGAGCAAATCTAGGGGTATCAGATATTGAAAGGGATTTGGGAGTACTAGTGGACAACCACCTAGGTAACAGCGCTCAAAGCCAAGCAGCGGCTGCAAAGGCAAATAAAATATTAGCATGTATTAGGAAGGGTATAGAAGCCAGGGAAGAAGATATAATTCTGCCACTATACAAATCTCTAGTACGCCCTAATTTGGAATATGGAGTACAATTTTGGGCACCACCTCACAAAAAAGACATCTTAGAGCTGGAAAAAGTACAGAGAAGGGCTACAAAACTAATAAGGGGAATGGAGGGGCTAAGTTATGAAGAAAGACTAGCAAAATTAAACTTATTTTCGCTAGAAAAAAGGCGTCTAAGAGGAGATATGATTACGTTATTTAAATACATCCAGGGTCCATATAAGGCTTTGTCAAGTGAGCTTTTTGTAGCAAGAGATTTTCAACTGACAAGAGGACATCCGTTGAGGTTAGAGGAAAAAAGATTTCACCTTAAACAAAGAAAAGGGTTCTTCACAGTTAGGGTGGTTAAACTGTGGAATTCTCTACCAAAGGAGGTGGTGACAGCGAATTCGATAGACAACTTCAAAAAGGGGTTAGATATATTTCTGAATAAAGAGGGCATTCAAGGCTATCCTAGATAACTAGCGAAGGAATATTGATCCAGGGAGAAATTTGATCGCCAGTTTCTGGGGTCAGGAAGGAATTTTGCTTTTTTTCCCCCTTATGAGACAATTGGCAAAGTTTCAATGGGGTTTTTTTTATGTTTGCCTTCCTCTGGATCAATTAACAATAATTAACAATTAACAATAATAATAAATAGTCCAAATTAAAAAGATCAATAGAGATCTAAAAAGGTTGAACTTGATGGACTAACTCTTTATTCATTCTCCAATACTATACTATTAATAATTATTTAATCAATAATTTAATTAATAACTAATCCGCATATTGCAGATCAGAGGAGATCTTAACAGGTTGAACTTGATGGACTGAAAGTCTTTTTTCAACCTTAATTACTATGTAACTATGTAACTGTAACGGAGCTGGGACCCGCAGTCCAAAATCTCCGCTGGTATATGATAAAATACCCACGAGGCACTACAGTTTCACCATCCCCGACCTCCCATATTGGACGACACACAATTTGGGAGTCAAATGAATACTGACTTTATTTTGTTATTGCAGAAATATTTATACATCTCTTCCCACAGGCAAATCCACATCCCCTATATTTGGCTGCACAATACCCATAAAGAGAACAATAGGTGGGTCACACCTCCCTGGCAACTTTGATACAATCAGACATTGATTCAATTATACCTCTTTGTTCTTATCAGAGAATTAAAACACTTTGGAAAATGCAAGGATCCTTTACAACTTTCTTATCTCTTGAATCTCTGTAATAGGATTATCTATTAGCCTAGGTCTGCAAAAGTCTGGCTAATATTCTGCAGAGCATCAACCAGCATACATATTGTAGGATCATATTTTAACCAAGAATAATCATAAAACAGGGTAAAACAGTGATGGGTTCCGCTACACACCTCCCCCGTGACCATAAGCCGGCATACACGGTCTGATCCCAACGGATCGGCCTGGGGATGTCCGGACAAAAGTATTTGTTGGTCAATTCTCTAGTTTGACAACCCATCAGCATTACTGCAATTCACATTTCCCATATCCCCAGATAGCTGGGATCTGCGCGCACAAAACCACCGAATAGCGCTCAGATCCTCTTCACACAGTTCAATTGCCATGTAGCTAAAGTCTTTCCCATAGTCTTTCATCATATGAATGGGCTTCATGGCACAGTTATCTGGGGTATCATGGTTCACACAGGGCAAGTACAGAATGACCCCCCCTGTATGTAAAGGGCCAGAATGAGTGACTTACACTCTGGTATGGCCGAACACTGGTTCCAAAGGGCAATATGTACCAGGGCCATAGTCGCAGGGCAGGAGGCTGGCAAACAGTCCTCTCCAAGCCAAGGTGGCGAAGGGCACTTCGTCACACATCTCCCCTTTGGGGGGAAGTCTAACCAGGTACCTGGATATTTTGCTGTGGTGATGTGGCAACACGCTGAGGGGACTTGAGGGGCAGAGGCCAGCGGCACTCTGCCCTGATGCCAGCTCTTCTGCTGGTATACCCTGCAGGACATCCTGCTCTGTACAAGGGACAAAGGGAGGGCAGAGGCCGACTGCACTCTGCCCCGCTGTCAGCTCTTCTGCTGGGGTACTTGGGACATATTTCGGCTCAGTAGCCAGGGAAACGTGGGGGTCAGTGGGGGTTAACATTTCCTCTGTTAACCCTGGGGCCACATTAGAAGTTAGCTGGGGAGGGGAGTTTGTACTTACCCCCTCCTCCGGTTGTCCCAGTGACGGTAGTGGGGGATCTGGACAAGCTGTGGGCGCAGAGACCACGGTCCCATCTGCGCCGTCTGGGAGATTGGTGTCTCCCCTGGTTAGGGTAATCTGTCGCTGGGAGGGAAGGACGACACCTTCTGCCCCCTGTGTTTCACACTGCCGCTGGGGGGGAAGGACGACACCTTTGGCCCCCTGGGGTACCCACTGCCGCTGTGGAGGAAGGTCGACACCTTCTGCTCCCTGAGGTACACACTGCCGCTGGGGGGGAAGGACGACACCTTCTGCCCCCTGGGGTTCACACTGCCGCTGAGGGGGAAGGACGACACCTTCTGCCCCCTGGGGTTCACACTGCCGCTGGGGGGAAAGGACGACACCTTCTGCCCCCTGGTGTTCACACTGCCGCTGGGGAGGAAGGACGACACCTTCTGCCCTCTGGGGTTCACACTGCCGCTGGGGGGGAAGGCCGACACCTTCAGCTCCCTGGGGTACACACTGCCGCTGGGAAGGAAGGACGACACCTTCAGCTCCCTGGGGTACACACTGCCGCTGAGGGGGAAGGACAACACCTTCTGCCCCCTGGGGTTCACACTGCCGCTGGGGGGAAAGGACGACACCTTCTGCCCCCTGTGGTTCACACTGCCGCTGAGGGGGAAGGACGACACCTTCTGCCCCCTGGGGTTCACACTGCCGCTGGGGAGGAAGGACGACACCTTCGGCTCCCTGGGGAACACACTGCCGCTGGGGAGGAAGGACGACACCTTCAGCCCCCTGGGGTTCACACTGCCGCTGGGGAGGAAGGACGACACCTTCAGCTCCCTGGGATACACACTGCCGCTGGGGGGGAAGGACGACACCTTCGGCCCCCTGGGGTACACACTGTCGCTGGGGAGGGGAATTAGTTGGAGTATTCCACGTGGAGCGGTTTCTGTTTCTGGGACAGTCTCTCTGCATGTGACCCTGCTGGTTACACGTGTGGCACCTGATGTACCGTGCAGGGGTTTGGTAGTTCCCACCACCCGGACGCAGTGCTGGGGGGGGTTTAATGGTGGGAGGTGGGTTAGCAGCTCCCCAGATGGACCGCTCCCGTGCCCGCTGCTTTTCCATTATGGATTTGTGGACATCCGTCATTAACCATTCCAAGGTTTTCATGGGAAGCGTATCTGGGAAAAAGGCCAGTCTGCTTTGGAGTTCTCTTCCAAACTCATTCTGTGGGGTAATACGAGGTACTGTAACCATGAGTTCCTTTCTGTCTGCATCCCTGTAGTCCGCGGCCGCCTCCTCCTCCTTATGATGGAACGCTGTCTGAAAACTAGCCGGTTCCATCCTGCTGTAGCCAGGGGCGCTGTACGGATACTAGCGTTGCCCTCAATTTGTACTCCACGGAATGGTGTCTCCTGTAGCTGTCCTTCTGACCGTGGGAACAATCCCGCCACTTGCCACCAAATGTAACGGAGCTGGGACCCGCAGTCCAAAATCTCCGCTGGTATACGATAAAATACCCACGAGGCACTACAGTTTCACCATCCCCGACCTCCCATATTGGACGACACACAATTTGGGAGTCAAATGAATACTGACTTTATTTTGTTATTGCAGAAATATTTATACATCTCTTCCCACAGGCAAATCCACATCCCCTATATTTGGCTGCACAATACCCATAAAGAGAACAATAGGTGGGTCACACCTCCCTGGCAACTTTGATACAATCAGACATTGATTCAATTATACCTCTTTGTTCTTATCAGAGAATTAAAACACTTTGGAAAATGCAAGGATCCTTTACAACTTTCTTATCTCTTGAATCTCTGTAATAGGATTATCTATTAGCCTAGGTCTGCAAAAGTCTGGCTAATATTCTGCAGAGCATCAACCAGCATACATATTGTAGGATCATATTTTAACCAAGAATAATCATAAAACAGGGTAAAACAGTGATGGGTTCCGCTACAGTAACTATGTAACTATATGATTTTTTTGTTTCAAAATATAATTTTAGAAGATCTAATTTTCTTCATATATAGGAATGAGAAAATGCCACTTTCTCTAACACAGAATCATTAGTATTATTTTGAGGATCTGGATAATGATATATAGTTATGTTTCTTGGCTTGTGTTGCAGGAGCAAATTATTTAAAAGGTGATTAAGAAGCATGGACTTGGGGAGCACGCGGCAGTGGGGTAACTTTGGTCGAGAGAGAGCAGCGAACACCCACTCTTCTGGAGGCATACCGGTAGCAGCCCACTCCACAAAATGCAGCTTAATTTTTTTTATTTGTCCAAAACGTGGCTATGGAGGGTCACTTGGGGGCTGACCTTTGCACTACACGGGGAGTCAGGGTGAAGGCTAAACTCCGAAAGCTGTGAGAAGGGTTTTCATTAAGGTGTATAATCTACTCAAGACAAGGCTGAGACGCAGAGAGAACAGAGAGAGGATACATACACAGGACAGAGATACACAGAGAGGAGAGAGGATACATACACAGGGCAGAGATACACAGAGAAGAGAGAGGATACATACACAGGACAGAGATACACAGAGAAGAGAGAGGATACACACACAGGACAGAGATACACAGAGAAGAGAGAGGATACACACACAGGACAGAGATACACAGAGAAGAGAGAGGATACACACACAGGGCAGAGATACACAGAGAGGAGAGAGGATACATACACAGGGCAGAGATACACAGAGAGGAGAGAGGATACATACACAGGACAGAGATACACAGAGAGGAGAGAGGATACATACACAGGGCAGAGATACACAGAGAAGAGAGAGGATACATACACAGGGGAGAGACACACAGAGAAGAGAGAGGATACACACACAGGGGAGAGATACACAGAGAAGAGAGAGGATACATACACAGGGGAGAGATACACAGAGAAGAGAGAGGATACATACACAGGACAGATATACACAGAGAAGAGAGAGGATACATACACAGGGGAGAGATACACAGAGAAGAGAGAGGATACATACACAGGACAGAGATACACAGAGAGGAGAGAGGATACACACACAGGGGAGAGACACACAGAGAAGAGAGAGGATACATACACAGGACAGAGATACACAGAGAAGAGAGAGGATACATACACAGGACAGAGATACACAGAGAAGAGAGAGGATACACACACAGGGCAGAGATACACAGAGAAGAGAGAGGATACATACACAGGGGAGAGATACACAGAGAGGAGAGAGGATACATACACAGGGGAGAGATACACAGAGAAGAGAGGATACATACACAGGACAGAGACACACAGAGAAGAGAGAGGATACACACACAGGACAGAGATACACAGAGAAGTGAGAGGATACACACACAGGGGAGAGATACACAGAGAAGAGAGAGGATACATACACAGGGGAGAGATACACAGAGAAGAGAGAGGATACATACACAGGACAGAGATACACAGAGAAGAGAGAGGATACATACACAGGACAGAGATACACAGAGAAGAGAGAGGATACATACAAAGGGGAGAGATACACAGAGAGGAGAGAGGATACATACACAGGGGAGAGATACACAGAGAGGAGAGAGGATACACACACAGGACAGAGATACACAGAGAGGAGAGAGGATACACACACAGGGGAGAGATACACAGAGAAGAGAGAGGATACACACACAGGACAGAGATACACAGAGAAGAGAGAGGATACATACACAGGACAGAGATACACAGAGAAGAGAGAGGATACATACACAGGACAGAGATACACAGAGAGGAGAGAGGATACATACACAGGGGAGAGATACACAGAGAAGAGAGAGGATACACACACAGGGGAGAGATACACAGAGAGGAGAGAGGATACATACACAGGACAGAGATACACAGAGAAGAGAGAGGATACATACACAGGACAGAGATACACAGTGAAGAGAGAGGATACATACACAGGGCAGAGATACACAGAGAAGAGAGAGGATACACACACAGGACAGAGATACACAGAGAAGAGAGAGGATACATACACAGGGGAGAGATACACAGAGAAGAGAGAGGATACATACACAGGACAGAGATACACAGAGAAGAGAGAGGATACATACACAGGACAGAGATACACAGAGAAGAGAGAGGATACACACACAGGACAGAGATACACAGAGAAGAGAGAGGATACATACACAGGACAGAGATACACAGAGAAGAGAGTGGATACACACACAGGGGAGAGATACACAGAGAAGAGAGAGGATACACACACAGGGGAGAGATACACAGAGAGGAGAGAGGATACATACACAGGACAGAGATAAACAGAGAAGAGAGAGGATACATACACAGGACAGAGATACACAGAGAAGAGAGTGGATACACACACAGGACAGAGATACACAGAGAAGAGAGAGGATACATACACAGGGGAGAGATACACAGAGAGGAGAGAGGATACATACACAGGACAGAGATAAACAGAGAAGAGAGAGGATACATACACAGGGGAGAGATACACAGAGAAGAGAGAGGATACACACACAGGACAGAGATACACAGAGAAGAGAGAGGATACATACACAGGGGAGAGATACACAGAGAAGAGAGAGGATACACACACAGGACAGAGATACACAGAGAAGAGAGAGGATACATACACAGGACAGAGATACACAGAGAAGAGAGAGGATACATACACAGGACAGAGATACACAGTGAAGAGAGAGGATACATACACAGGGGAGAGATACACAGAGAGGAGAGAGGATACATACACAGGACAGAGATACACAGAGAAGAGAGAGGATACATACACAGGGGAGAGATACACAGAGAAGAGAGAGGATACATACACAGGACAGAGACACACAGAGAAGAGAGAGGATACATACACAGGACAGAGATACACAGAGAAGAGAGAGGATACACACACAGGACAGAGATACACAGAGAAGAGAGGGGATACACACACAGGACAGAGATACACAGAGAAGAGAGAGGATACACACACAGGACAGAGATACACAGAGAAGAGAGAGGATACATACACAGGACAGAGATACACAGAGAGGAGAGAGGATACATACACAGGACAGAGATACACAGAGAAGAGAGAGGATACATACACAGGACAGAGATACACAGAGAAGAGAGAGGATACATACACAGGACAGAGATACACAGAGAAGAGAGAGGATACACACACAGGACAGAGATACACAGAGAAGAGAGAGGATACACACACAGGACAGAGATACACAGAGAAGAGAGAGGATACATACACAGGACAGAGATACACAGAGAAGAGAGAGGATACATACACAGGACAGAGATACACAGAGAAGAGAGAGGATACACACACAGGACAGAGATACACAGAGAGGAGAGAGGATACACACACAGGACAGAGATACACAGAGAAGAGAGAGGATACATACACAGGGGAGAGATACACAGAGAAGAGAGAGGATACATACACAGGACAGAGATACACAGAGAAGAGAGAGGATACACACACAGGACAGAGATACACAGAGAAGAGAGAGGATACATACACAGGACAGAGATACACAGAGAAGAGAGGGGATACACACACAGGACAGAGATACACAGAGAAGAGAGAGGATACACACACAGGACAGAGATACACAGAGAAGAGAGAGGATACATACACAGGACAGAGATACACAGAGAAGAGAGAGGATACACACACAGGACAGAGATACACAGAGAAGAGAGAGGATACACACACAGGACAGAGATACACAGAGAAGAGAGAGGATACATACACAGGACAGAGATACACAGAGAAGAGAGAGGATACATACACAGGACAGAGATACACAGAGAAGAGAGAGGATACACACACAGGACAGAGATACACAGAGAGGAGAGAGGATACACACACAGGACAGAGATACACAGAGAAGAGAGAGGATACATACACAGGGGAGAGATACACAGAGAAGAGAGAGGATACATACACAGGACAGAGATACACAGAGAAGAGAGAGGATACACACACAGGACAGAGATACACAGAGAAGAGAGAGGATACATACACAGGACAGAGATACACAGAGAAGAGAGAGGATACATACACAGGACAGAGATACACAGAGAAGAGAGAGGATACACACACAGGACAGAGATACACAGAGAAGAGAGAGGATACATACACAGGACAGAGACACACAGAGAAGAGAGAGGATACACACACAGGACAGAGATACACAGAGAAGAGAGAGGATACACACACAGGACAGAGATACACAGAGAAGAGAGAGGATACATACACAGGGGAGAGATACACAGAGAAGAGAGAGGATACATACACAGGACAGAGATAAACAGAGAGGAGAGAGGATACATACACAGGACAGAGATACACAGAGAGGAGAGAGGATACATACACAGGACAGAGATACACAGAGAGGAGAGAGGATACACACACAGGGGAGAGATACACAGAGAGGAGAGAGGATACATACACAGGACAGAGATACACAGAGAAGAGAGAGCATACATACACAGGGGAGAGATACACAGAGAGGAGAGAGGATACATACACAGGACAGAGATACACGAAGAAGAGAGAGGATACACACACAGGACAGAGATACACAGAGAAGAGAGAGGATACATACACAGGACAGAGATACACAGAGAAGAGAGAGGATACATACACAGGGGAGAGATACACAGAGAGGAGAGAGGATACATACACAGGACAGAGATACACGAAGAAGAGAGAGGATACATACACAGGGCAGAGATACACAGAGAAGAGAGAGGATACACACACAGGGGAGAGATACACAGAGAAGAGAGAGGATACATACACAGGGGAGAGATACACAGAGAAGAGAGAGGATACATACACAGGACAGAGATACACAGAGAAGAGAGAGGATACATACACAGGACAGAGATACACAGAGAAGAGAGAGGATACATACACAGGACAGAGATACACAGAGAAGAGAGAGGATACATACACAGGACAGAGATACACAGAGAAGAGAGAGGATACACACACAGGACAGAGATACACAGAGAAGAGAGAGGATACACACACAGGGCAGAGATACACAGAGAAGAGAGAGGATACATACACAGGACAGAGATACACAGAGAAGAGAGAGGATACATACACAGGGGAGAGATACACAGAGAAGAGAGAGGATACATACACAGGGCAGAGATACACAGAGAAGAGAGAGGATACACACACAGGACAGAGATACACAGAGAAGAGAGAGGATACACACACAGGACAGAGATACACAGAGAAGAGAGAGGATACACACACAGGACAGAGATACACAGAGAAGAGAGAGGATACATACACAGGACAGAGATACACAGAGAAGAGAGAGGATACATACACAGGACAGAGATACACAGAGAAGAGAGAGGATACACACACAGGACAGAGATACACAGAGAGGAGAGAGGATACACACACAGGGGAGAGATACACAGAGAAGAGAGAGGATACACACACAGGACAGAGATACACAGAGAAGAGAGAGGATACATACACAGGACAGAGATACACAGAGAAGAGAGAGGATACACACACAGGGGAGAGATACACAGAGAAGAGAGAGGATACACACACAGGGCAGAGATACACAGAGAGGAGAGAGGATACATACACAGGGCAGAGATACACAGAGAAGAGAGAGGATACACACACAGGACAGAGATACACAGAGAGGAGAGAGGATACACACACAGGGGAGAGATACACAGAGAAGAGAGAGGATACATACACAGGACAGAGATACACAGAGAAGAGAGAGCATACATACACAGGGGAGAGATACACAGAGAGGAGAGAGGATACATACACAGGGGAGAGATACACAGAGAAGAGAGAGGATACACACACAGGACAGAGATACACAGAGAAGAGAGAGGATACACACACAGGATAGAGATACACAGAGAAGAGAGAGGATACATACCCAGGACAGAGATACACAGAGAGGAGAGAGGATACATACACAGGACAGAGATACACAGAGAAGAGAGAGGATACATACACAGGACAGAGATACACAGAGAAGAGAGAGGATACATACACAAGGGAGAGATACACAGAGAAGAGAGAGGATACACACACAGGACAGAGATACACAGAGAAGAGAGAGGATACATACACAGGGCAGAGACACACAGAGAAGAGAGAGGATACATACACAGGGGAGAGATACACAGAGAGGAGAGAGGATACATACACAGGACAGAGATACACAGAGAAGAGAGAGGATACACACACAGGACAGAGATACACAGAGAAGAGAGAGGATACATACACAGGATAGAGATACACAGAGAAGAGAGAGGATACATACACAGGGGAGAGATACACAGAGAAGAGAGAGGATACACACACAGGACAGAGATACACAGAGAGGAGAGAGGATACATACACAGGACAGAGATACACAGAGAGGAGAGAGGATACATACACAGGACAGAGACTGTAGCGGAACCCATCACTGTTTTACCCTGTTTTATGATTATTCTTGGTTAAAATATGATCCTACAATATGTATGCTGGTTGATGCTCTGCAGAATATTAGCCAGACTTTTGCAGACCTAGGCTAATAGATAATCCTGTTACAGAGATTCAAGAGATAAGAAAGTTGTAAAGGATCCTTGCATTTTCCAAAGTGTTTTAATTCTCTGATAAGAACAAAGAGGTGTAATTGAATCAGTGTCTGATTGTATCAAAGTTGCCAGGGAGGTGTGACCCCCCCTATTGTTCTCTTTGTGTGTATTGTGTGTAGCCAAATATGGGCATGTGTATTGCCTGTGGCCAAAGAGATGTATAAATATTTCTGCAATAACAAAATAAAGTCAGTATTCATTTGACTCCCAAATTGTGTGTCGTCCAATATGGGAGGTCGGGAATGGTGAAACTGTAGTGCCTCGTGGGTATTTTATCGTATACCAGCGGAGATTTTGGACTGCGTGTTCCTGCTCCGTTACATTTGTTGGCAAGTGGTGGAATTGTTCCCACGGTCAGAAGGACAGCTACAGGAGACACCATTCCGTGGAGTACAGATTGAGGGCAACGCTAGTATCCGTACAGCGCCCCTGGCTACAGCAGGATGGAACCGGCTAGTTTTCGGACAGCGTTCCATGATGAGGATGAGAAGGAGGCCGCAGACTACAGGGAAACAGACAGAATGGAACTCTGGTATGATGCCCTGCAAGATGCCCAATGGCGGCGAGGTGAGAGTCTCCCCAGTGATGAGCAGCGGCTACAGAAGCGTGTGGCGATGCGGATGTATCTATTGGGAGAGCAGCCCCTGGATGAGTGGGTGACAAGACTAGAGACCCTGGTATGGCGAGAGATCTGGCTAGACAACGCATACCAGGCCCTCTGGTGGTATACCGTTCGACTTACCCCCTGGACGGCTGAACACGACTTACCGGAGGGGGATGATTATGATGGCCCGGGTTTATTATGGGATGCCTTGGAGGACGATATTGATCTTGGCAGCACGGAGGGGTCTAGGTTTTGGGACATCTACGACTACCGGATGGGCATGTATGTCTGGGATGATGAAGGCGAGGTGAGCAAAGACATGACCCACCTGGTAACGAGAGAGTGGGAGCTGGAGCAGGACTACCAACACCTGCTCAGCCTTGTGCAGCCCCAACCTACTCGACAAGCAGAACCAGACTTCATTGACTGGTCCTGGGATGACCTCCAGATGGCAGGTAGAGATGGGACCGAGGTCTCTCTACCGGCCCTCCAGGGGGCAGAAGGTGTCGTCCTTCCCCCTCAGCGGCAGTGTGAACCCCAGGGGGCAGGAGGTGTCGTCCTTCCCCCCCAGCGGCAGTGTGTACCTCAGGGAGCAGAAGGTATCGACCTTCCTCCACAGCGCCAGTGGGTACCCCAGGGAGCCGAAGGTGTCGTCCTTCCTCCCCAGCGGCAGTGTGTACCCCAGGGGGCCGAAGGTGTCATCCTTTCCCCCCAGCAGCAGTGTGTACCCCAGGGAGCAGAAGGTGTCATCCTTCCCCCTCAGCGGCAGTGTGAACCCCAGGGGGCAGAAGGTGTCGTCCTTTCCCCCCAGCGGCAGTGTGAACCCCAGGGGGCAGAAGGTGTCGTCCTTCCCCCTCAGCGGCAGTGTGTACCCCAGGGGGCCGAAGGTGTCATCCTTCCCCCTCAGCGGCAGTGTGTACCCCAGGGAGCTGAAGGTGTCGTCCTTCCTTCCCAGCGGCAGTGTGTACCCCAGGGAGCTGAAGGTGTCGGCCTTCCCCCCCAGCGTCAGTGTGTACCCCAGGGGGCCGAAGGTGTCGTCCTTCCCCCCCAGCGGCAGTGTGTACCCCAGGGAGCAGAAGGGGCCGTCCTTCCTTCCCAGCGGCAGTGTGTACCCCAGGGAGCTGAAGGTGTCGGCCTTCCCCCCCAGCGTCAGTGTGTACCCCAGGGGGCCGAAGGTGTCGTCCTTCCCCCCCAGCGGCAGTGTGTACCCCAGGGAGCAGAAGGGGCTGTCCTTCCTCCCCAGCGGCAGTGTGAACCCCAGGGGGCAGAAGGTGTCGTCCTTCCCCCTCAGCGGCAGTGTGTACCCCAGGGAGCTGAAGGTGTTGTCCTTCCTTCCCAGCGGCAGTGTGTATCCCAGGGAGCTGAAGGTGTCGGCCTTCCCCCCCAGCGTCAGTGTGTACCCCAGGGAGCAGAAGGGGCCGTCCTTCCTCCCCAGCGGCAGTGTGAACCCCAGGGGGCAGAAGGTGTCGTCCTTTCCCCCCAGCGGCAGTGTGAACCCCAGGGGGCAGAAGGTGTCGTCCTTCCCCCCCAGCGGCAGTGTGTACCCCAGGGAGCAGAAGGTGTCGACCTTCCTCCACAGCGGCAGTGGGTACCCCAGGGGGCCAAAGGTGTTTTCCTTCCCCCCCAGCGGCAGTGTGAAACACAGGGGGCAGAAGGTGTCATCCTTCCCCCCCAGCAACAGTTTACCCTAACCAGGGGAGACACCAATCTCCCAGACGGCGCAGATGGGACCGTGGTCTCTGCGCCCACAGCTTGTCCAGATCCCCAACTACCGTCACTGGGACAACCGGAGGAGGGGGTAAGTACAAATTCCCCTCCCCAGCTAACTTCTAATGTGGCCCCAGGGTTAACAGAGGAAATGTTAACCCCCACTGACCCCCACGTTTCCCTGGCTACTGAGCCGAAATATGTCCCAAGTACCCCAGCAGAAGAGCTGACAGCGGGGCAGAGTGCAGTCGGCCTCTGCCCTCCCTTTGTCCCTTGTACAGAGCAGGATGTCCTGCAGGTTATACCAGCAGAAGAGCTGGCATCAGGGCAGAGTGCCGCTGGCCTCTGCCCCTCAAGTCCCCTCAGCGTGTTGCCCCATCACCACAGCAAAATATCCAGGTACCTGGTTAGACTTCCCCCCAAAGGGGAGATGTGTGACGAAGTGCCCTTCGCCACTTTGGCTTGGAGAGGACTGTTTGCCAGCCTCCTGCCCTGCGACTATGGCCCTTGTACATATTGCCCTTTGGAACCAGTGTTCGGCCATACCAGAGTGTAAGTCACTCATTCTGGCCCTTTACATACAGGGGGGTCATTCTGTACTTGCCCTGTGTGAACCATGATACCCCAGATAACTGTGCCATGAAGCCCATTCATATAATGAAAGACTATGGGAAAGACTTTAGCTACATGGCAATTGAACTGTGTGAAGAGGATCTGAGCGCTATTCGGTGGTTTTGTGCGCTCAGATCCCAGCTATCTGGGGATATGGGAAATGTGAGTAAATGTGAATTGCAGTAATGCTGATGGGTTGTCAAACTAGAGAATTGACCAACAAATACTTTTGTCCGGACATCCCCAGGCCGATCCGTTGGGATCAGACCGTGTATGCCGGCTTATGGTCACGGGGGAGGTGTGTAGCGGAACCCATCACTGTTTTACCCTGTTTTATGATTATTCTTGGTTAAAATATGATCCTACAATATGTATGCTGGTTGATGCTCTGCAGAATATTAGCCAGACTTTTGCAGACCTAGGCTAATAGATAATCCTGTTACAGAGATTCAAGAGATAAGAAAGTTGTAAAGGATCCTTGCATTTTCCAAAGTGTTTTAATTCTCTGATAAGAACAAAGAGGTGTAATTGAATCAGTGTCTGATTGTATCAAAGTTGCCAGGGAGGTGTGACCCCCCCTATTGTTCTCTTTGTGTGTATTGTGTGTAGCCAAATATGGGCATGTGTATTGCCTGTGGCCAAAGAGATGTATAAATATTTCTGCAATAACAAAATAAAGTCAGTATTCATTTGACTCCCAAATTGTGTGTCGTCCAATATGGGAGGTCGGGAATGGTGAAACTGTAGTGCCTCGTGGGTATTTTATCGTATACCAGCGGAGATTTTGGACTGCGTGTTCCTGCTCCGTTACAGAGACACACAGAGAAGAGAGAGGATACACACACAGGACAGAGATACACAGAGAGGAGAGAGGATACATACACAGGACAGAGATACACAGAGAGGAGAGAGGATACATACACAGGACAGAGACACACAGAGAAGAGAGAGGATACATACACAGGACAGAGATACACAGAGAGGAGAGAGGATACATACACAGGGGAGAGATACACAGAGAAGAGAGAGGATACATACACAGGACAGAGACACACAGAGAAGAGAGAGGATACACACACAGGACAGAGATACACAGAGAGGAGAGAGGATACACACACAGGGGAGAGATACACAGAGAGGAGAGAGGATACATACACAGGACAGAGATACACAGAGAAGAGAGAGGATACACACACAGGACAGAGATACACAGAGAAGAGAGAGGATACACAAACAGGACAGAGATACACAGAGAGGAGAGAGGATACATACACAGGGGAGAGATACACAGAGAAGAGAGAGGATACATACACAGGACAGAGACACACAGAGAAGAGAGAGGATACACACACAGGACAGAGATACACAGAGAGGAGAGAGGATACATACACAGGACAGAGATACACAGAGAGGAGAGAGGATACACACACAGGGCAGAGATACACAGTGAAGAGAGAGGATACATACACAGGACAGAGATACACAGAGAAGAGAGAGGATACACACACAGGGGAGAGATACACAGAGAGGAGAGAGGATACACACACAGGACAGAGATACACAGAGAAGAGAGAGGATACATACACAGGACAGAGATACACAGAGAGGAGAGAGGATACATACACAGGACAGAGACACACAGAGAAGAGAGAGGATACATACACAGGGGAGAGACACACAGAGAGGAGAGAGGATACATACACAGGGGAGAGACACACAGAGAAGAGAGAGGATACACACACAGGACAGAGATACACAGAGAAGAGAGAGGATACATACACAGGACAGAGATACACAGAGAGGAGAGAGGATACACACACAAGGCAGAGATACACAGAGAAGAGAGAGGATACATACACAGGACAGAGATACACAGAGAGGAGAGAGGATACATACACAGGGGAGAGACACACAGAGAGGAGAGAGGATACATACACAGGGGAGAGACACACAGAGAAGAGAGAGGATACACACACAGGACAGAGATACACAGAGAAGAGAGAGGATACATACACAGGACAGAGATACACAGAGAGGAGAGAGGATACACACACAGGGCAGAGATACACAGAGAAGAGAGAGGATACATACACAGGACAGAGATACACAGAGAAGAGAGAGGATACATACACAGGACAGAGATACACAGAGAAGAGAGAGGATACACACACAGGACAGAGATACACAGAGAAGAGAGAGGATACATACACAGGACAGAGATACACAGAGAAGAGAGAGGATACACACACAGGACAGAGATACACAGAGAAGAGAGAGAATACATACACAGGACAGAGATACACAGAGAAGAGAGAGGATACATACACAGGGGAGAGATACACAGAGAGGAGAGAGGATACATACACAGGACAGAGATACACAGAGAAGAGAGAGGATACACACACAGGACAGAGATACACAGAGAAGAGAGAGGATACACACACAGGACAGAGATACACAGAGAAGAGAGAGGATACATACACAGGACAGAGATACACAGAGAAGAGAGAGAATACATACACAGGGGAGAGATACACAGAGAAGAGAGAGGATACATACACAGGACAGAGATACACAGAGAGGAGAGAGGATACATACACAGGACAGAGATACACAGAGAAGAGAGAGGATACATACACAGGACAGAGATACACAGAGAAGAGAGAGGATACACACACAGGGGAGAGACACACAGAGAAGAGAGAGGATACATACACAGGGGAGAGATACACAGAGAAGAGAGAGGATACACACACAGGACAGAGACACACAGAGAAGAGAGAGGATACACACACAGGACAGAGATACACAGAGAAGAGAGAGGATACATACACAGGACAGAGATACACAGAGAAGAGAGAGGATACATACACAGGACAGAGACACACAGAGAAGAGAGAGGATACATACACAGGGCAGAGATACACAGAGAAGAGAGAGGATACATACACAGGACAGAGATACACAGAGAAGAGAGAGGATACACACACAGGGGAGAGATACACAGAGAAGAGAGAGGATACACACACAGGACAGAGATACACAGAGAAGAGAGAGGATACACACACAGGACAGAGATACACAGAGAGGAGAGAGGATACACACACAGGACAGAGATACACAGAGAAGAGAGAGGATACACACACAGGACAGAGACACACAGAGAGGAGAGAGGATACACACACAGGACAGAGATACACAGAGGAGAGAGAGGATACATACACAGGACAGAGATACACAGAGAAGAGAGAGGATACACACACAGGACAGAGATACACAGAGAAGAGAGAGGATACACAGGACAGAGATACACAGAGAAGAGAGAGGATACACAGGACAGAGATACACAGAGAAGAGAGAGGATACACACACAGGGGAGAGACACACAGAGAAGAGAGAGGATACATACACAGGACAGAGATACACAGAGAAGAGAGAGGATACATACACAGGACAGAGATACACAGAGAAGAGAGAGGATACACACACAGGACAGAGATACACAGAGAAGAGAGAGGATACATACACAGGACAGAGATACACAGAGAAGAGAGAGGATACACACACAGGACAGAGATACACAGAGAAGAGAGAGGATACATACACAGGACAGAGATACACAGAGAAGAGAGAGGATACATACACAGGACAGAGATACACAGAGAAGAGAGAGGATACATACACAGGACAGAGACACACAGAGAAGAGAGAGGATACACACACAGGACAGAGATACACAGAGAAGAGAGAGGATACACACACAGGGCAGAGATACACAGAGAGGAGAGAGGATACACACACAGGACAGAGATACACAGAGAAGAGAGAGGATACATACACAGGGGAGAGATACACAGAGAAGAGAGAGGATACATACACAGGGGAGAGATACACAGAGAAGAGAGAGGATACATACACAGGACAGAGATACACAGAGAGGAGAGAGGATACATACACAGGACAGAGATACACAGAGAAGAGAGAGGATACATACGCAGGACAGAGATACACAGAGAAGAGAGAGGATACATACACAGGAGAGATACACAGAGAAGAGAGAGGATACATACACAGGACAGAGATACACAGAGAAGAGAGAGGATACATACACAGGACAGAGATACACAGAGAGGAGAGAGGATACACACACAGGACAGAGATACACAGAGAAGAGAGAGGATACATACACAGGACAGAGATACACAGAGAAGAGAGAGGATACATACACAGGACAGAGATACACAGAGAAGAGAGAGGATACACACACAGGACAGAGATACACAGAGAGGAGAGAGGATACATACACAGGACAGAGATACACAGAGAAGAGAGAGGATACACACACAGGACAGAGATACACAGAGAGGAGAGAGGATACACACACAGGACAGAGATACACAGAGAAGAGAGAGGATACACACACAGGGCAGAGATACACAGAGAAGAGAGAGGATACATACACAGGACAGAGATACACAGAGAAGAGAGAGGATACACACACAGGACAGAGATACACAGAGAGGAGAGAGGATACATACACAGGGACAGAGATACACAGAGAAGAGAGAGGATACATACACAGGACAGAGATACACAGAGAAGAGAGAGGATACATACACAGGGCAGAGATACACAGAGAAGAGAGAGGATACACACACAGGACAGAGATACACAGAGAAGAGAGAGGATACATACACAGGGCAGAGATACACAGAGAAGAGAGAGGATACATACACAGGACAGAGATACACAGAGAAGAGAGAGGATACATACACAGGACAGAGATACACAGAGAAGAGAGAGGATACATACACAGGACAGAGATACACAGAGAAGAGAGAGGATACATACACAGGACAGAGATACACAGAGAAGAGAGAGGATACATACACAGGACAGAGATACACAGAGAAGAGAGAGGATACATACACAGGACAGAGATACACAGAGAAGAGAGAGGATACACACACAGGACAGAGATACACAGAGAAGAGAGAGGATACATACACAGGGGAGAGATACACAGAGAAGAGAGAGGATACATACACAGGACAGAGATACACAGAGAAGAGAGAGGATACACACACAGGACAGAGATACACAGAGAAGAGAGAGGATACATACACAGGGGAGAGATACACAGAGAAGAGAGAGGATACACACACAGGACAGAGATACACAGAGAAGAGAGAGGATACACACACAGGACAGAGATACACAGAGAAGAGAGAGGATACATACACAGGGGAGAGATACACAGAGAAGAGAGAGGATACATACACAGGGACAGAGATACACAGAGAAGAGAGAGGATACATACACAGGACAGAGATACACAGAGAAGAGAGAGGATACACACACAGGACAGAGATACACAGAGAAGAGAGAGGATACACACACAGGACAGAGATACACAGAGAAGAGAGAGGATACATACACAGGACAGAGATACACAGAGAAGAGAGAGGATACATACACAGGGGAGAGATACACAGAGAAGAGAGAGGATACATACACAGGGCAGAGATACACAGAGAAGAGAGAGGATACACACACAGGACAGAGATACACAGAGAAGAGAGAGGATACATACACAGGACAGAGATACACAGAGAAGAGAGAGGATACACACACAGGGGAGAGATACACAGAGAGGAGAGAGGATACACACACAGGACAGAGATACACAGAGAGGAGAGAGGATACATACACAGGGAAGAGATACACAGAGAAGAGAGAGGATACACACACAGGACAGAGATACACAGAGAAGAGAGAGGATACACACACAGGACAGAGATACACAGAGAGGAGAGAGGATACATACACAGGACAGAGATACACAGAGAAGAGAGAGGATACATACACAGGACAGAGATACACAGAGAAGAGAGAGGATACACACACAGGGGAGAGATACACAGAGAAGAGAGAGGATACACACACAGGACAGAGATACACAGAGAAGAGAGAGGATACACACACAGGGGAGAGATACACAGAGAAGAGAGAGGATACACACACAGGACAGAGTTACACAGAGAAGAGAGAGGATACACACACAGGGGAGAGATACACAGAGAGGAGAGAGGATACATACACAGGACAGAGATACACAGAGAGGAGAGAGGATACATACACAGGGGAGAGATACACAGAGAAGAGAGAGGATACATACACAGGACAGAGACACACAGAGAAGAGAGAGGATACATACACAGGACAGAGATACACAGAGAAGAGAGAGGATACACACACAGGACAGAGATACACAGAGAAGAGAGAGGATACTGTAGCGGAACCCATCACTGTTTTACCCTGTTTTATGATTATTCTTGGTTAAAATATGATCCTACAATATGTATGCTGGTTGATGCTCTGCAGAATATTAGCCAGACTTTTGCAGACCTAGGCTAATAGATAATCCTATTACAGAGATTCAAGAGATAAGAAAGTTGTAAAGGATCCTTGCATTTTCCAAAGTGTTTTAATTCTCTGATAAGAACAAAGAGGTGTAATTGAATCAGTGTCTGATTGTATCAAAGTTGCCAGGGAGGTGTGACCCCCCTATTGTTCTCTTTGTGTGTATTGTGTGTAGCCAAATATGGGCATGTGTATTGCCTGTGGCCAAAGAGATGTATAAATAGTTCTGCAATAACAAAATAAAGTCAGTATTCATTTGACTCCCAAATTGTGTGTCGTCCAATATGGGAGGTCGGGAATGGTGAAACTGTAGTGCCTCGTGGGTATTTTATCGTATACCAGCGGAGATTTTGGACTGCGGGTCCCAGCTCCGTTACATTTGTTGGCAAGTGGTGGAATTGTTCCCACGGTCAGAAGGACAGCTACAGGAGACACCATTCCGTGGAGTACAAATTGAGGGCAACGCTAGTATCCGTACAGCGCCCCTGGCTACAGCAGGATGGAACCGGCTAGTTTTTGGACAGCGTTCCATGATGAGGATGAGAAGGAGGCCGCAGACTACAGGGAGACAGACAGAATGGAACTCTGGTATGATGCCCTGCAAGATGCCCAATGGCGGCGAGGTGAGAGTCTCCCCAGTGATGAGCAGCGGCTACAGAAGCGTGTGGCGATGCGGATGTATCTATTGGGAGAGCAGCCCCTGGATGAGTGGGTGACAAGACTAGAGACCCTGGTATGGCGAGAGATCTGGCTAGACAACGCATACCAGGCCCTCTGGTGGTATACCGTTCGACTTACCCCCTGGACGGCTGAACACGACTTACCGGAGGGGGATGATTATGATGGCCCGGGTTTATTATGGGATGCCTTGGAGGACGATATTGATCTTGGCAGCACGGAGGGGTCTAGGTTTTGGGACATCTACGACTACCGGATGGGCATGTATGTCTGGGATGACGAAGGCGAGGTGAGCAAAGACATGACCCACCTGGTAACGAGAGAGTGGGAGCTGGAGCAGGACTACCAACACCTGCTCAGCCTTGTGCAGCCCCAACCTACTCGACAAGCAGAACCAGACTTCATTGACTGGTCCTGGGATGACCTCCAGATGGCAGGTAGAGATGGGACCGAGGTCTCTCTACCGGCCCTCCAGGGGGCAGAAGGTGTCGTCCTTTCCCCCCAGCGGCAGTGTGAACCCCAGGGGGCAGAAGGTGTCGTCCTTCCCCCTCAGCGGCAGTGTGAACCCCAGGGGGCAGAAGGTGCCGTCCTTTCCCCCCAGCGGCAGTGTGAACCCCAGGGGGCAGAAGGTGTCGTCCTTCCCCCTCAGCGGCAGTGTGAACCCCAGGGGGCAGAAGGTGTCGTCCTTTCCCCCCAGCGGCAGTGTGAACCCCAGGGGGCAGAAGGTGTCGTCCTTTCCCCCCAGCGGCAGTGTGAACCCCAGGGGGCAGAAGGTGTCGTCCTTCCCCCCCAGCGGCAGTGTGAACCCCAGGGGGCAGAAGGTGTCGTCCTTTCCCCCCAGCGGCAGTGTGTACCCCAGGGAGCAGAAGGTGTCGACCTTCCTCCACAGCGGCAGTGTGAACCCCAGGGGGCAGAAGGTGTCGTCCTTCCCCCTCAGCGGCAGTGTGAACCCCAGGGGGCAGAAGGTGTCGTCCTTCCCCCCCAGCGGCAGTGTGTACCCCAGGGAGCAGAAGGTGTCGACCTTCCTCCACAGCGTCAGTGGGTACTCCAGGGGGCCAAAGGTGTCGTCCTTCCCCCCCAGTGGCAGTGTGAAACACAGGGGGCAGAAGGTGTCATCCTTCCCCCCCAGCGACAGTTTACCCTAACCAGGGGAGACACCAATCTCCCAGACGGCGCAGATGGGACCGTGGTCTCTGCGCCCACAGCTTGTCCAGATCCCCAACTACCGTCACTGGGACAACCGGAGGAGGGGGTAAGTACAAACTCCCCTCCCCAGCTAACTTCTAATGTGGCCCCAGGGTTAACAGAGGAAATGTTAACCCCCACTGACCCCCACGTTTCCCTGGCTATTGAGCCGCAATATGTCCCAAGTACCCCAGCAGAAGAGCTGACAGCGGGGCAGAGTGCAGTCGGCCTCTGCCCTCCCTTTGTCCCTGGTACAGAGCAGGAGGTCCTGCAGGTTATACCAGCAGAAGAGCTGGCATCAGGGCAGAGTGCCGCGGGCCTCTGCCCCTCAAGTCCCCTCAGCGTGTTGCACCATCACCCCAGCGAAATATCCAGGTGCCTGGTTAGACTTCCCCCCAAAGGAGAGATGTGTGACGAAGTGCCCTTCGCCACTTTGGCTTGGAGAGGACTGTTTGCCAGCCTCCTGCCCTGCGACTATGGCTTTGGTACATATTGCCCTTTGGAACCAGTGTTCGGCCATACCAGAGTGTAAGTCACTCATTCTGGCCCTTTACATACAGGGGGGTCATTCTGTACTTGCCCTGTGGGAGCGGTGATACCCCAGATAGCTATGCCATGGAGCCCATTCATATGATGAAAGACTATGGGAAAGACTTTAGCTACATGGCAATTGAACTGTGTGAAGAGGATCTGAGAGCTATTCGGTGGTTTTGTGCGCTCAGATCCCAGCTATCTGGGGATATGGGAAATGTGAGTAAATGTGAATTGCAGTAATGCTGATGGGTTGTCAAACTAGAGAATTGACCAACAAATACTTTTGTCCGGACATCCCCAGGCCGATCCGTTGGGATCAGACCGTGTATGCCGGCTTATGGTCACGGGGGAGGTGTGTAGCGGAACCCATCACTGTTTTACCCTGTTTTATGATTATTCTTGGTTAAAATATGATCCTACAATATGTATGCTGGTTGATGCTCTGCAGAATATTAGCCAGACTTTTGCAGACCTAGGCTAATAGATAATCCTATTACAGAGATTCAAGAGATAAGAAAGTTGTAAAGGATCCTTGCATTTTCCAAAGTGTTTTAATTCTCTGATAAGAACAAAGAGGTGTAATTGAATCAGTGTCTGATTGTATCAAAGTTGCCAGGGAGGTGTGACCCCCCTATTGTTCTCTTTGTGTGTATTGTGTGTAGCCAAATATGGGCATGTGTATTGCCTGTGGCCAAAGAGATGTATAAATAGTTCTGCAATAACAAAATAAAGTCAGTATTCATTTGACTCCCAAATTGTGTGTCGTCCAATATGGGAGGTCGGGAATGGTGAAACTGTAGTGCCTCGTGGGTATTTTATCGTATACCAGCGGAGATTTTGGACTGCGGGTCCCAGCTCCGTTACAGATACATACACAGGACAGAGATACACAGAGAAGAGAGAGGATACACACACAGGACAGAGATACACAGAGAAGAGAGAGGATACATATACAGGGCAGAGATACACAGAGAAGAGAGAGGATACATACACAGGGCAGAGATACACAGAGAAGAGAGAGGATACACACACAGGACAGAGATACACAGAGAAGAGAGAGGATACATACACAGGACAGAGATACACAGAGAAGAGAGAGGATACATACACAGGACAGAGATACACAGAGAAGAGAGAGGATACATACACAGGACAGAGATAAACAGAGAAGAGAGAGGATATATACACAGGGGAGAGATACACAGAGAAGAGAGAGGATACATACACAGGACAGAGACACACAGAGAGGAGAGAGGATACATACACAGGACAGAGATACACAGAGAAGAGAGAGGATACACACACAGGACAGAGATACACAGAGAGGAGAGAGGATACACACACAGGACAGAGATACACAGAGAGGAGAGAGGATACATACACAGGACAGAGATACACAGAGAAGAGAGAGGATACATACACAGGGGAGAGATACACAGAGAAGAGAGAGGATACACACACAGGACAGAGATACACAGAGAAGAGAGAGGATACATACACAGGACAGAGATACACAGAGAAGAGAGAGGATACACACACAGGGGAGAGATACACAGAGAAGAGAGAGGATACATACACAGGACAGAGATACACAGAGAAGAGAGAGGATACATACACAGGACAGAGATACACAGAGAAGAGAGAGGATACACACACAGGACAGAGATACACAGAGAAGAGAGAGGATACATACACAGGACAGAGATACACAGAGAAGAGAGAGGATACATACACAGGACAGAGATACACAGAGAAGAGAGAGGATACACACACAGGACAGAGATACACAGAGAAGAGAGAGGATACACACACAGGGCAGAGATACACAGAGAAGAGAGAGGATACACACACAGGACAGAGATACACAGAGAAGAGAGAGGATACATACACAGGACAGAGATACACAGAGAAGAGAGAGGATACACACACAGGACAGAGATACACAGAGAGGAGAGAGGATACACACACAGGACAGAGATACACAGAGAGGAGAGAGGATACATACACAGGACAGAGATACACAGAGAAGAGAGAGGATACATACACAGGACAGAGATACACAGAGAAGAGAGAGGATACACACACAGGACAGAGATACACAGAGAGGAGAGAGGATACATACACAGGGGAGAGATACACAGAGAGGAGAGAGGATACATACACAGGACAGAGATACACAGAGAGGAGAGAGGATACATACACAGGGGAGAGATACACAGAGAAGAGAGAGGATACATACACAGGGGAGAGACACACAGAGAAGAGAGAGGATACATACACAGGACAGAGATACACAGAGAAGAGAGAGGATACACACACAGGACAGAGATACACAGAGAAGAGAGAGGATACACACACAGGGGAGAGATACACAGAGAAGAGAGAGGATACATACACAGGACAGAGATACACAGAGAAGAGAGAGGATACACACACAGGACAGAGATACACAGAGAAGAGAGAGGATACATACACAGGACAGAGATACACAGAGAGGAGAGAGGATACATACACAGGGGAGAGATACACAGAGATTAGAGAGGATACACACACAGGACAGAGATACACAGAGAAGAGAGAGGATACATACACAGGACAGAGATACACAGAGAAGAGAGAGGATACATACACAGGACAGAGATACACAGAGAAGAGAGAGGATACATACACAGGGGAGAGATACACAGAGATTAGAGAGGATACATACACAGGACAGAGATACACAGAGAAGAGAGAGGATACATACTCAGGACAGAGATACACAGAGAAGAGAGAGGATACATACACAGGGCAGATATACACAGAGAAGAGAGAGGATACACACACAGGACAGAGATACACAGAGAAGAGAGAGGATACATACACAGGACAGAGATACACAGAGAAGAGAGAGGATACATACACAGGACAGAGATACACAGAGAGGAGAGAGGATACATACACAGGGGAGAGATACACAGAGAAGAGAGAGAATACACACACAGTACAGAGATACACAGAGAAGAGAGAGGATACACACACAGGACAGAGATACACAGAGAGGAGAGAGGATACATACACAGGGCAGAGATACACAGAGAAGAGAGAGGATACATACACAGGACAGAGATACACAGAGAAGAGAGAGGATACACACACAGGACAGAGATACACAGAGAAGAGAGAGGATACATACACAGGACAGAGATACACAGAGAAGAGAGAGGATACATACACAGGACAGAGATACACAGAGAGGAGAGAGGATACACACACAGGACAGAGATACACAGAGAAGAGAGAGGATACACACACAGGACAGAGATACACAGAGAGGAGAGAGGATACATACACAGGACAGAGATACACAGAGAAGAGAGAGGATACACACACAGGACAGAGATACACAGAGAAGAGAGAGGATACATACACAGGACAGAGATACACAGAGAAGAGAGAGGATACATACACAGGACAGAGATACACAGAGAAGAGAGAGGATACATACACAGGGCAGATATACACAGAGAAGAGAGAGGATACATACACAGGACAGAGATACACAGAGAAGAGAGAGGATACATACACAGGACAGAGATACACAGAGAAGAGAGAGGATACATACACAGGACAGAGATACACAGAGAAGAGAGAGGATACATACACAGGACAGAGATACACAGAGAGGAGAGAGGATACACACACAGGACAGAGATACACAGAGAAGAGAGAGGATACACACACAGGACAGAGATACACAGAGAAGAGAGAGGATACACACACAGGACAGAGACACACAGAGAAGAGAGAGGATACATACACAGGGGAGAGATACACAGAGAAGAGAGAGAATACACACACAGGACAGAGATACACAGAGAAGAGAGAGGATACACACACAGGACAGAGATACACAGAGAGGAGAGAGGATACATACACAGGGCAGAGATACACAGAGAAGAGAGAGGATACATACACAGGACAGAGATACACAGAGAAGAGAGAGGATACACACACAGGGGAGAGATACACAGAGAAGAGAGAGGATACACACACAGGACAGAGATACACAGAGAAGAGAGAGGATACACACACAGGGGAGAGATACACAGAGAAGAGAGAGGATACACACACAGGACAGAGATACACAGAGAAGAGAGAGGATACACACACAGGGGAGAGATACACAGAGAGGAGAGAGGATACATACACAGGACAGAGACACACAGAGAAGAGAGAGGATACATACACAGGACAGAGATACACAGAGAAGAGAGAGGATACATACACAGGGGAGAGATACACAGAGAAGAGAGAGGATACATACACAGGACAGAGATACACAGAGAGGAGAGAGGATACATACACAGGACAGAGATACACAGAGAAGAGAGAGGATACATACACAGGACAGAGATACACAGAGAAGAGAGAGGATACATACACAGGACAGAGATACACAGAGAGGAGAGAGGATACATACACAGGACAGAGATACACAGAGAAGAGAGAGGATACATACACAGGACAGAGATACACAGAGAGGAGAGAGGATACATACACAGGACAGAGATACACAGAGAGGAGAGAGGATACATACACAGGACAGAGATACACAGAGAGGAGAGAGGATACATACACAGGGGAGAGATACACAGAGAAGAGAGAGGATACACACACAGGACAGAGATACACAGAGAAGAGAGAGGATACATACACAGGACAGAGATACACAGAGAGGAGAGAGGATACATACACAGGACAGAGATACACAGAGAGGAGAGAGGATACATACACAGGGGAGAGATACACAGAGAAGAGAGAGGATACATACACAGGACAGAGACACACAGAGAAGAGAGAGGATACATACACAGGACAGAGATACACAGAGAAGAGAGAGGATACACACACAGGACAGAGATACACAGAGAAGAGAGAGGATACATACACAGGACAGAGATACACAGAGAAGAGAGAGGATACACACACAGGACAGAGATACACAGAGAAGAGAGAGGATACATATACAGGGCAGAGATACACAGAGAAGAGAGAGGATACATACACAGGGCAGAGATACACAGAGAAGAGAGAGGATACACACACAGGACAGAGATACACAGAGAAGAGAGAGGATACATAAACAGGACAGAGATACACAGAGAAGAGAGAGGATACATACACAGGACAGAGATACACAGAGAAGAGAGAGGATACACACACAGGACAGAGATACACAGAGAGGAGAGAGGATACATACACAGGACAGAGATACACAGAGAAGAGAGAGGATACACACACAGGACAGAGATACACAGAGAGGAGAGAGGATACATACACAGGGGAGAGATACACAGAGAGGAGAGAGGATACATACACAGGACAGAGATACACAGAGAGGAGAGAGGATACATACACAGGGGAGAGATACACAGAGAAGAGAGAGGATACACACACAGGACAGAGATACACAGAGAAGAGAGAGGATACATACACAGGGCAGAGATACACAGAGAAGAGAGAGGATACATACACAGGACAGAGATACACAGAGAGGAGAGAGGATACATACACAGGACAGAGATACACAGAGAGGAGAGAGGATACATACACAGGGGAGAGATACACAGAGAAGAGAGAGGATACACACACAGGACAGAGATACACAGAGAAGAGAGAGGATACATACACAGGGCAGAGATACACAGAGAAGAGAGAGGATACATACACAGGACAGAGATACACAGAGAAGAGAGAGGATACACACACAGGACAGAGATACACAGAGAAGAGAGAGGATACATACACAGGACAGAGATACACAGAGAAGAGAGAGGATACATACACAGGACAGAGATACACAGAGAAGAGAGAGGATACATACACAGGACAGAGATACACAGAGAAGAGAGAGGATACATACACAGGACAGAGATACACAGAGAAGAGAGAGGATACACACACAGGACAGAGATACACAGAGAAGAGAGAGGATACACACACAGGGGAGAGATACACAGAGAAGAGAGAGGATACATACACAGGACAGAGATACACAGAGAAGAGAGAGGATACACACACAGGACAGAGATGCACAGAGAAGAGAGAGGATACATACACAGGGGAGAGATACACAGAGATTAGAGAGGATACACACACAGGACAGAGATACACAGAGAAGAGAGAGGATACACACACAGGACAGAGATACACAGAGAGGAGAGAGGATACATACACAGGACAGAGATACACAGAGAAGAGAGAGGATACATACACAGGACAGAGATACACAGAGATTAGAGAGGATACACACACAGGACAGAGATACACAGAGATTAGAGAGGATACACACACAGGACAGAGATACACAGAGAAGAGAGAGGATACATACACAGGACAGAGATACACAGAGAAGAGAGAGGATACATACACAGGGGAGAGATACACAGAGAAGAGAGAGGATACATACACAGGGCAGAGATACACAGAGAAGAGAGAGGATACACACAAAGGACAGAGATACACAGAGAAGAGAGAGGATACATACAGAGGACAGAGATACACAGAGAAGAGAGAGAATACATACACAGGACAGAGATACACAGAGAGGAGAGAGGATACATACACAGGGGAGAGATACACAGAGAAGAGAGAGAATACACACACAGGACAGAGATACACAGAGAAGAGAGAGGATACACACACAGGACAGAGATACACAGAGAGGAGAGAGGATACACACACAGGACAGAGATACACAGAGAAGAGAGAGGATACACACACAGGGCAGAGATACACAGAGAAGAGAGAGGATACATACACAGGGCAGAGATACACAGAGAAGAGAGAGGATACATACACAGGACAGAGATACACAGAGAAGAGAGAGGATACACACACAGGGGAGAGATACACAGAGAAGAGAGAGGATACACACACAGGACAGAGATACACAGAGAAGAGAGAGGATACACACACAGGGGAGAGATACACAGAGAAGAGAGAGGATACACACACAGGACAGAGATACACAGAGAAGAGAGAGGATACACACACAGGGGAGAGATACACAGAGAGGAGAGAGGATACATACACAGGACAGAGATACACAGAGAGGAGAGAGGATACATACACAGGGGAGAGATACACAGAGAAGAGAGAGGATACATACACAGGACAGAGACACACAGAGAAGAGAGAGGATACATACACAGGACAGAGATACACAGAGAAGAGAGAGGATACACACACAGGACAGAGATACACAGAGAAGAGAGAGGATACATACACAGGACAGAGATACACAGAGAAGAGAGAGGATACACACACAGGACAGAGATACACAGAGAAGAGAGAGGATACATATACAGGGCAGAGATACACAGAGAAGAGAGAGGATACATACACAGGGCAGAGATACACAGAGAAGAGAGAGGATACACACACAGGACAGAGATACACAGAGAAGAGAGAGGATACATACACAGGACAGAGATACACAGAGAAGAGAGAGGATACATACACAGGACAGAGATACACAGAGAAGAGAGAGGATACATACACAGGACAGAGATAAACAGAGAAGAGAGAGGATATATACACAGGGGAGAGATACACAGAGAAGAGAGAGGATACACACACAGGGGAGAGATACACAGAGAGAAGAGAGAGGATACACACACAGGACAGAGATACACAGAGAGGAGAGAGAGGATACACACACAGGACAGAGATACACAGAGAAGAGAGAGGATACATACACAGGACAGAGATACACAGAGAAGAGAGAGGATACATACACAGGGGAGAGATACACAGAGAGGAGAGAGGATACACACACAGGACAGAGATACACAGAGAAGAGAGAGGATACATACACAGGACAGAGATACACAGAGAGGAGAGAGGATACATACACAGGACAGAGATACACAGAGAAGAGAGAGGATACATACACAGGACATAGATACACAGAGAAGAGAGAGGATACACACACAGGACAGAGATACACAGAGAAGAGAGAGGATACACACACAGGACAGAGATACACAGAGAAGAGAGAGGATACACACACAGGACAGAGATACACAGAGAGGAGAGAGAGGATACACACACAGGACAGAGATACACAGAGAAGAGAGAGGATACATACACAGGACAGAGATACACAGAGAAGAGAGAGGATACATACACAGGACAGAGATACACAGAGAAGAGAGAGGATACATACACAGGGGAGAGATACACAGAGAAGAGAGGGGACACACACACAGGGGAGAGATACACAGAGAGAAGAGAGAGGATACACACACAGGACAGAGATACACAGAGAGGAGAGAGAGGATACACACACAGGACAGAGATACACAGAGAAGGGAGAGGATACATACACAGGACAGAGATACACAGAGAGGAGAGAGGATACATACACAGGACAGAGATACACAGAGAAGAGAGAGGATACACACACAGGACAGAGATACACAGAGAAGAGAGAGAATACACACACAGGACAGAGATACACAGAGAAGAGAGAGGATACATGTAGCGGAACCCATCACTGTTTTAAACTGTTTTATGATTATTATGGTTAAAATATGATCCTACTATATATATGTTGGTTGATGTTCTACAGAATATATTGGCTCAGAATATTAGCCAGACTTTTGCAGACCTAGGCTAATAGATAATCCTGTTACAGAGATTCAAGAGATAAGAAAGTTGTAAAGGATCCTTGCATTTTCCAAAGTGTTTTCATTCTCTGATAAGAACAAAGAAGTGTAATTGAATCAATGTCTGATTGTATCCAAGTTGCCAGGGAGGTGTGACTCACCTATTGTCCTATATGTGTATTGTATGGGGGATATGTGCAATGTCTGTGTGTTATGTGTAAAAACATACTTTTACTAACTTTTGAACCCCTGGTCTGATTCATGCCATTTTTGTATATGTTGTTCCCCTGGGTGAGAGATATTGAATGGTGCGGGACTTAAAGGTGTACCCCCTGTATTTGGGGTACATCCAGAATGTGGTTAAAATTGTGTCTGTTTTAATTGTGTTACCTGTTATCTGAGGGGAGGAGACGTGGGGGTTGAACCATGTATATAATTGGCTGTTGTGATAATTATGTGGGTGTAGCCCTTCAGAGGGCACCATTGCATAAAAGGAGATTCCCTGTCATTAAAAGTTAGTTCCTCTTGACCCTTCAAAACGTAGCCTCGTCTCGTTATTTGAGGGGATCGCTATCATACTGGGGATTGCTATGCTTCTGCATACTCCCTTGAGCTGTAACTACTGAACGCTTGTTCCTGATGTACTATCCTTGGAGTCTGTGGTGGTTTTGGTGTCCGGTGCGGTGCTTGTAGGCCTCGACGCAAACTAGGACGCGTCTATCAACGGAGGTACCCGGTCGGGGTGCCAGTACATCCGTTACATTGGCTGGCAGTGGTGGGATGGCTTCCTAGTAAGAGGAAAAGCAGCACGGAGACACCGGTAACGTTTGGAGTTACAAATTGAGGGCAACGCTAGTATCCGTACAGCGCCCCTGGCTACAGCAGGATGGAACCGGCTAGTTTTCAGACAGCGTTCCATCATGAGGAGGAGGAGGCGGCCGCCGACTACAGGGATGCAGACAGAAAGGAACTCATGGTTACAGTACCTCGTATTACCCCACAGAATGAGTTTGGAAGAGAACTCCAAAGCAGGCTGGCCTTTTTCCCAGGTACGCTTCCCATGAAAACCTTGGAATGGTTAATGACAGATGTCCACAAATCCATAATGGAAAAGCAGCGGCCACGGGAGCGTCCGGGTGGTGGGAACTACCAAACCCCTCCACGGTACATCAGGTGCCACACGTGTAACCAGCAGGGCCACATGCAGAGAGACTGTCCCAGAAACAGAAACCGCTCCACGTGGAATACTCCAACTAATTCCACCCCCCAGCGGCAGTGTGTACCCCAGGGAGCCGAAGGTGTCGTCCTTCCTCCCCAGCGGCAGTGTGTACCCCAGGGAGCTGAAGGTGTCGTCCTTCCCCCCCAGCGGCAGTGTGTACCCCAGGGAGCTGAAGGTGTTGTCCTTCCTCCCCAGCAGCAGTGTGTACCCCAGGGGGCCGAAGGTGTCGTCCTTCCTCCCCAGCGGCAGTGTGTCCCCCAGGGAGCTGAAGATGTCGTCCTTCCTCCCCAGCGGCAGTGTGTTCCCCAGGGAGCCGAAGGTGTCGTCCTTCCTCCCCAGCGGCAGTGTGTACCCCAGGGAGCTGAAGGTGTCGTCCTTCCTCCCCAGATGCAGTGTGTACCCCAGGGGGCCGAAGGTGTCGTCCTTCCTCCCCAGCGGCAGTGTGTACCCCAGGGAGCTGAAGGTGTCGTCCTTCCTCCCCAGCGACAGTGTGTACCCCACGGGGCCGAAGGTGTCGTCCTTCCCCCCCAGCGGCAGTGTGTACCCCAGGGAGCAGAAGGGGCCATCCTTCCTCCCCAGCGGCAGTGTGAACCCCAGGGGGCAGAAGGTGTCGTCCTGCCCCCTCAGCGGCAGTGTGAACCCCAGGGGGCAGAAGGTGTCGTCCTTCCTTCCCAGCGGCAGTGTGAACCCTAGGGGGCAGAAGGTGTCGTCCTTTCCCCCCAGCGGCAGTGTGAACCCCAGGGGGCAGAAGGTGTCGTCCTTCCCCCTCAGCGGCAGTGTGAACCCCAGGGGGCAGAAGGTGTCGTCCTTCCCCCCAAGCGGCAGTGTGTACCCCAGGGAGCAGAAGGTGTCGACCTTCCTCCACAGCGGCAGTGGGTACCCCAGGGGGCCAAAGGTGTCGTCCTTCCCCCCCAGCGGCAGTGTGAAACACAGGGGGCAGAAGGTGTCGTCCTTCCCCCCCAGCAACAGTTTACCCTAACCAGGGGAGACACCAATCTCCCAGACGGCGCAGATGGGACCGTGGTCTCTGCGCCCACAGCTTGTCCAGATCCCCAACTACTGTCACTGGGACAACCCGAGGAGGGGGTAAGTACAAATTCCCCTCCCCAGCTAACTTCTAATGTGGCCCCAGGGTTAACAGAGGAAATGTTAACCCCCACTGACCCCCACGTTTCCCTGGCTACTGAGCCGGAATATGTCCCAAGTACCCCAGCAGAAGAGCTGACAGCGGGGCAGAGTGCAGTCGGCCTCTGCCCTCCCTTTGTCCCTTGTACAGAGCAGGATGTCCTGCAGGTTATACCAGCAGAAGAGCTGGCATCAGGGCAGAGTGCCGCTGGCCTCTGCTCCTCCAGTCCCCTCAGCGTGTTGCCCCATCACCACAGCAAAATATCCAGGTACCTGGTTAGACTTCCCCCCAAAGGAGAGATGTGTGACGAAGTGCCCTTCGCCACTTTGGCTTGGAGAGGTCTGTTTGCCAGCCTCCTGCCCTGCGACTATGGCCCTGGTACATATTGCCCTTTGGAACCAGTGTTCGGCCATATCAGAGTGTAAGTCACTCATTCTGGCCCTTTACATACAGGGGGGTCATTCTGTACTTGCCCTGTGTGAACCATGATACCCCAGATAACTGTGCCATGAAGCCCATTCATATAATGAAAGACTATGGGAAAGACTTTAGCTACATGGCAATTGAACTGTGTGAAGAGGATCTGAGCGCTATTCGGTGGTTTTGTGCGCTCAGATCCCAGCTATCTGGGGATATGTGAAATGTGAGTAAATGTGAATTGCAGTAATGCTGATGGGTTGTCAAACTAGAGAATTGACCAACAAATACTTTTGTCCGGACATCCCCAGGCCGATCCGTTGGGATCATACCGTGTATGCCGGCTTATGGTCACGGGGGAGGTGTGTAGCGGAACCCATCACTGTTTTAAACTGTTTTATGATTATTATGGTTAAAATATGATCCTACTATATGTATGTTGGTTGATGTTCTACAGAATATATTGGCTCAGAATATTAGCCAGACTTTTGCAGACCTAGGCTAATAGATAATCCTGTTACAGAGATTCAAGAGATAAGAAAGTTGTAAAGGATCCTTGCATTTTCCAAAGTGTTTTCATTCTCTGATAAGAACAAAGAAGTGTAATTGAATCAATGTCTGATTGTATCCAAGTTGCCAGGGAGGTGTGACTCACCTATTGTCCTATATGTGTATTGTATGGGGGATATGTGCAATGTCTGTGTGTTATGTGTAAAAACATACTTTTACTAACTTTTGAACCCCTGGTCTGATTCATGCCATTTTTGTATATGTTGTTCCCCTGGGTGAGAGATATTGAATGGTGCGGGACTTAAAGGTGTACCCCCTGTATTTGGGGTACATCCAGAATTTGGTTAAAATTGTGTCTGTTTTAATTGTGTTACCTGTTATCTGAGGGGAGGAGACGTGGGGGTTGAACCATGTATATAATTGGCTGTTGTGATAATTATGTGGGTGTAGCCCTTCAGAGGGCACCATTGCATAAAAGGAGATTCCCTGTCATTAAAAGTTAGTTCCTCTTGACCCTTCAAAACGTAGCCTCGTCTCGTTATTTGAGGGGATCGCTATCATACTGGGGATTGCTATGCTTCTGCATACTCCCTTGAGCTGTAACTACTGAACGCTTGTTCCTGATGTACTATCCTTGGAGTCTGTGGTGGTTTTGGTGTCCGGTGCGGTGCTTGTAGGCCTCGACGCAAACTAGGACGCGTCTATCAACGGAGGTACCCGGTCGGGGTGCCAGTAGATCCGTTACAATACATACACAGGACAGAGATACACAGAGAGGAGAGAGGATACACACACAGGACAGAGATACACAGAGAGGAGAGAGGATACATACACAGGACAGAGATACACAGAGAAGAGAGAGGATACATACACAGGACAGAGATACACAGAGAGGAGAGAGGATACACACACAGGACAGAGATACACAGAGAAGAGAGAGGATACATACACAGGACAGAGATACACAGAGAAGAGAGAGGATACATACACAGGGGAGAGATACACAGAGAAGAGAGAGGATACACACACAGGACAGAGATACACAGAGAAGAGAGAGGATACACACACAGGACAGAGATACACAGAGAAGAGAGAGGATACATACACAGGGCAGAGATACACAGAGAAGAGAGAGGATACACACACAGGACAGAGATACACAGAGAAGAGAGGGGACACATACACAGGACAGAGATACACAGAGAAGAGAGAGGATACACACACAGGACAGAGATACACAGAGAAGAGAGAGGATACACACACAGGACAGAGATACACAGAGAAGAGAGAGGATACATACACAGGACAGAGACACACAGAGAAGAGAGAGGATACACACACAGGACAGAGATACACAGAGAAGAGAGAGGATACACACACAGGACAGAGATACACAGAGAAGAGAGAGTATACACACACAGGACAGAGATACACAGAGAAGAGAGAGGATACATACACAGGGGAGAGATACACAGAGAAGAGAGAGGATACACACACAGGACAGAGATACACAGAGAAGAGAGAGGATACATACACAGGACAGAGATACACAGAGAGGAGAGAGGATACATACACAGGACAGAGATACACAGAGAAGAGAGAGAATACACACACAGGACAGAGATACACAGAGATGAGAGAGGATACATACACAGGGGAGAGATACACAGAGAAGAGAGAGTATACACACACAGGACAGAGATACACAGAGAAGAGAGAGGATACATACACAGGGGAGAGATACACAGAGAAGAGAGAGGATACACACACAGGACAGAGATACACAGAGAAGAGAGAGGATACATATACAGGACAGAGACACACAGAGAAGAGAGAGGATACACACACAGGACAGAGACACACAGAGAAGAGAGGATACATACACAGGACAGAGATACACAGAGAAGACAGAGGATACATACACAGGACAGAGATACACAGAGAAGAGAGAGGATACATACACAGGACAGAGACACACAGAGAAGAGAGAGGATACACACACAGGACAGAGACACACAGAGAAGAGAGGATACATACACAGGACAGAGATACACAGAGAAGACAGAGGATACATACACAGGACAGAGACACACAAAACAACAAAGGAACATGAGTGGAAAACAAAAAAGAAGAATAAATACATAAAAATACAAAATAAGACATACAAATGATAGAGATATAAAGGAAATGTTTATTGGTATTTCTGCAACTTCAGTCCTTGAGGGCTTGAGCCAGGCCAGACTTTGGAGTTTGACCTAACTTCCATCTTTATCTTTGCCAAAGTCTTGGTGAAAGTGAGTCTTAGAAGGACTCACTGGAAGCTGTTTTGGGGAGTGTGACCAGGTCATCATCTAGAGATGTTTTGTGCTAAACATGTATTTTATGAAGTGACAAGAAAAGCAGATATCACCCAATTGGCACAGATTAAGGAATCTTTAAGTTTATAATACAATTTGATTTGGTAAATTGTTCTTCTTTAGTCTGAAGATGTCTTTAGTTCTTTTATTAATTGGTAGAGATTCTCAAGGTCTTCAGCTCCTGATTCTGGCAGACTCTGTAATTTATTCCACATTATGCTAATCTTCACAGAGAAATTTTGCATGAGATTCATCATTCCTTATATAGGTCGGGTCAGTTGTTATAAATGGAGTTTCCAATTGGGCTAAACATAACACAGCAGATAAGGATGGTAACAGGCACCAAGTGTACACAAGTGTGAGCAGTCGCATTGCTCAAGAGTATTTGTGGAGATGTTGTGCCAACGTATTAATGACTGCGGCACCATTTATAATAAGGAATTCAAGTGGTGTGTATGGACATGGGCACCCTCTGTATGTTCAGAAATGTAGCGTTGGATATGACAGTAGAGTATGTAGGGCCAAGTAAAACTCTGGCCATGCCACATGTCCGAAAATGCTGCACAAATTGTCTTCTAACACATATGTGCTAAAACAGCTTACTAGTATGTCAAAACTGTCCCTCAATGATGCCAGTAGGACTTTACAGTGAGGGTCCCATTGTGACTACCCACCAGTAGTAAAAGCAGACTTATAACTAGGCTAATTATTATGTGATTAGTTATTAGTTCCTTTTTTTGTTTAAATGTATGTTTTATTGTAATAATATATGTATTGTTTTTAATGTATAAAATTAAATTTGGATATTACCACCCAACTTTGAAGTAGTAGCAATTGACGAAACGTGTAGGTGGTGGTATTGGAGCTTGTAAAAAGGTTCCTTAGTTGGACAACCAAGTGAGATTATTTTTCTATCAGCCCACAAAGGGTCAAGCTCACGTCCATTCTCCGGCGCTCAGCCTTCTTTATGTCCAGCTCTCATATCCGTATGTTATTAATGGGAATACTGTAGATCTAACTGTAACGGAACCCATCACTGTTTTACCCTGTTTTCTGGTTATTATTATGGTTAAAATATGATCCTAATATTATACTGTATGTATTGTGGTTTATGCTCTGCAGAATATTAGCCCAGACTATTGCAGACCTTGGCATAATAGATAATCCTATTACAGAGACTCCTCATAAGTTAAGGAAATCTATTGTATAAAGTGTTTTCATTCTCAGACATAAGAACAAAGAAGGATGATCTAATCAATGTCTGATTGTATCAAAGTTGCCAGGTAGCCTCAGGGAGGTGTCCCTCTATGTGTATTGTGTGGCCAACTATGGGGGATGTGTATTGCCTGTGGGAAGAGATGTGTATGGGAGGTTGGGGATGGTGAGACTGTAGTGCTTCTTGGATATTTTACCGTATACCAGTGGAGATATTGGATTCGTGTTCCAACTCCGTTACATTTGGTGGCAAGTGGCGGAATTGTTCCCACGGTCAGAAGGACAGCTACAGTAGACACCATTCCGTGGAGTTACAAATTGAGGGCAACGCTAGTATCCGTACAGCGCCCCTGGCTACAGCAGGATGGAACCGGCTAGTTTTCGGACAGCGTTCCATGATGAGGAGGAGGAGGCGGCCGCGGACTACAGGGATGCAGACAGAAAGGAACTCATGGAGGGAGACCGGGCAGCGGCTACAGTACCTCTTACGGACAGCACACAGACTGAGTTTGGAAGAGAACTCCAAAGCAGACTGGCCTTTTTCCCAGGTACGCTTCCCATAAGAACCTTGGAATGGTTAATGACAGATGTCCACAAATACATAATGGAAAAGCTGCGGGCACGGGGACGGTCCATCTTGGGAGCTGCTAACCCACCTCCCACCATTAACCCCCCCCAGCACTGCGTCCGGGTGGTGGGAACTACCAAACCCCTCCACGGTACATCAGGTGCCACACGTGTAACCAGCAGGGCCACATGCAGAGAGACTGTCTCAGAAACAGAAACCGCTCCACGTGGAATACTCCAACTAATTCCCCTCCCCAGCGACAGGGTGTACCCCAGGGAGCAGAAGGTGTCGTCCTTCCTCCCCAGCGACAGTGTGTACCCCAGGGAGCAGAAGGTGCCGTCCTTCCTCCCCAGCGGCAGTGTGTACCCCAGGGAGCAGAAGGTGCCGTCCTTCCTCCCCAGTGACAGTGTGTACCCCAGGGGGCCGAAGGTGTCGTCCTTCCTCCCCAGCGGCAGTGTGTACCCCAGGGAGCTGAAGGTGTCGTCCTTCCTCCCCAGCGACAGTGTGTACCCCAGGTAGCTGAAGGTGTCGTCCTTCCTCCCCAGCGGCAGTGTGTACCCCAGGGAGCTGAAGGTGTCGTCCTTCCTCCCCAGCGACAGTGTGTACCCCAGGGAGCAGAAGGTGCCGTCCTTCCTCCCCAGCGGCAGTGTGTACCCCAGGGGGCCGAAGGTGTCGTCCTTCCCCCCCAGCGGCAGTGTGTACCCCAGGGAGCTAAAGGGGCCGTCCTTCCTCCCCAGCGACACTGTGTACCCCAGGGAGCAGAAGGTGCCGTCCTTCCTCCCCAGCGGCAGTGTGTACCCCAGGGGGCCGAAGGTGTCGTCCTTCCCCCCCAGCGGCAGTGTGTACCCCAGGGAGCAGAATGTGTCGTCCTTCCTCCCTAGCGGCAGTGTGTACCCCAGGGGGCCGAAGGTGTCATCGTCCCCCCCCCCCTCCAGCGGCAGTGTGTATCCCAGGGAGCAGAAGGTGCCGTCCTTCCTCCCCAGCGGCAGTGTGTACCCCAGGGAGCTGAAGGTGTCGTCCTTCCTCCCCAGCAACAGTGTGTACCCCAGGGAGCAGAAGGTGCCGTCCTTCCTCCCCAGCGGCAGTGTGTACCCCAGGGAGCTGAAGGTGTCGTCCTTCCTCCCCAGCAACAGTGTGTACCCCAGGGAGCAGAAGGTGCCGTCCTTCCTCCCCAGCGGCAGTGTGTACCCCAGGGAGCTGAAGATGTCGTCCTTCCTCCCCAGCCTGTCCAGATCCCCAACTACCCTCACTGGGACAACCAGAGGAGGGGGTAAGTACAAATTCCCCTCCCCAGCTAACTCCTAATGTGTCCCCAGGGTTAACAGAGGAAATGTTAACCCCCACTGACCCCCATCTTTCCCTGGCTACTGAGCCGGAATATGTCCCAAGTACCCCAGCAGAAGAGCTAACAGCGGGGCAGAGTGCAGTCGGCCTCTGCCCTCCCTTTGTCCCTTGTACAGCGCAGAATGTCCTGCAGGTTATACCAGCAAAAGAGCTGGCATCAGGGCAGAGTGCTGCTGGCCTCTGCCCCTCAAGTCCCCTCAGCGTGTTGCCCCATCACCACAGCAAAATATCCAGGTGCCTGGTTAGACTTCCCCCCAAAGGGGAGATGGGTGACGAAGTGCCTTTTGCCACTTTGTCCTGGAGAGGACTTATTGCCAGCCTCCTGCCCTGCGACTATGGCCCTGGGACATATTGCCCTTTAAAAACAGTATTCGGCCATACCAGAGTGTATGTCACTCATTCTGACCCTTTAAATACAGGGGGGTCATTTGGTACTTGCCCTGTGGGAGCGGTGATACCCCAGATAACTATGCCATGGAGCCCATTCATATAATGAAAGACTATGGGAAAGACTTTAGCTACATGGCAATTGAACTGTGTGAATAGGATATGAGCGCTATTCGGTAGTTTTGTGCGCTCAGATCCCAGCTATCTGGGGATATGCGAAATGCGAGTAAATGTGAATTGCAGTAATGCTGATGGGTTGTCAAACTAGAGAATTGACCAACAAATACTTTTGTCCGGACATCCCCAGGCCGATCCGTTGGGATCAGACCGTGTATGCCGGCGGAGGTGTGTAACGGAACCCATCACTGTTTTACCCTGTTTTATGGTTATTATTATGGTTAAAATATGATCCTACTATTATACTGTATGTATGTTGGTTTATGCTCTGCAGAATATTAGCCCAGACTATTGCAGACCTTGGCATAATAGATAATCCTATTACAGAATCTCCTCATAAGATAAGGAAGTCTATTGTATAAAGTGTTTTTATTCTCAGACATAAGAACAAAGAAGGATGATCTAATCAATGTCTGATTGTATCAAAGTTGCCAGGTAGCCTCAGGGAGGTGTGACCCACCTATTGTCCCTCTATGTGTATTGTGTGGCCAACTATGGGGGATGTGTATTGCCTGTGGGAAGAGATGTGTATATATATTTCTGCACATAACAAAATAAAGTCAGTATTTTCTTTGACTCCCAAATTGAGTGTCGTCCAATATGGGAGGTTGGGGATAGTGAGACTGTAGTGCTTCTTGGATATTTTACAGTATACCAGCGGAGATATTGGATTCGTGTTCCAACTCCGTTACACTAACTATACAGACCTTTGTTGATAGTGTAATATATTGACTTTTTTATTAGTTTGTCCAGACTTGCCGTAGCTTTCCTCCTCAGAAGCAAACATCTTTTAATTTCACGACTACAGTTACCATCCGAAGAGAACTTGGAGCACAGGAAAATAAAATCTGTCACTGCCTCCCCTTCTTCCCCGTCTATTTGCCAGGACAGGTGAGTATACAAGACCACAAAATAATTTGATTTTGCCATACTTTATTTATTTCTCTATCTTATTATAAAAAAAATCTTATTTCACCCCAAAACAGAAGTCAGAGGAAATTTCAGACTAAATCCTTTCCTGTGTTGCACCTGTTTTCACTCCAGTTTTCCCAGAGCATGTTGCTTCTTCCGAGTTGGCCGCCATCACAGTGATAATTTCATGGAGTGGTCTAGTCACAACACCCCCGGCCGCCTCCTCCTGTCTTGTCCAGGTCTGTGGAACCAGCTGAGTTCCTCCAAGATTGTGGTTTGTTTGATCTGTGATTCCAGTAACTGGAGGAACATCTGGTTTTCGGCTCACTCGGGTCACGTTTAGGACACTGCAAATCTCCTAATTACAGAAGGAGGACAGATATGTTCTTGCAGTATGGATCCCACCTCCTTAGTCATCCTTTGTGGATTTTCCTTTATTTGACGTGACACATTCGAATGGTTTGGGAATGGGACATCACTCGTGGGTTTATTCCTGTCAGGCCCCCCTGGGAGGTCCGGGTCTGGTCTGAAGCCCCCACAAGTTCCCACAACTACAGAGGCTGTCAGTGAGGATCTTACATGACTAATATCCTTGTATGAAAAGAAAGAGCCGGAAAGGAAGAAATCTGCCAAGTTCTGGAGCTGTGTCTGAACGGACTGAGGTTTATTATAGGAAAAAGGGCCATGTTCACGAAGCTTCAATGTATACAGACTCTGTAGTACGTGTCATATTCACCCATCAGTGACCATATCTAAGCAACACACTGCTGAGACATGGTCTCTGATAGGATAGGATACTACACCGCACATCCAGCCCTACAGAGTCGGTGTGTGCATATGCTGCAGAGGGCAGACCCATACAGGAACTATTTGTTTGAATTTCGGTAGTAAAAAACAGAGCTTCTAAGCATTTCTTAATAAAATAAAGTACATGTCAGTAAATAGATACCCAGAGATATTATACACCTAGGGATATTATACACCTAGTAACATCCAGGAACCTTCGATATCCATTTAAAGGAACTCTAGTGGTCACGGCCCCTTATTATCAGGTTATATAAAGTTATGAGTTATTACTATCTGTTCGCCTCTAGAAAGTGGACGCCATGTTGGCCTCTCTCCTCCCATCATGTGTGATATACAGCTTTATTAAATTCCCCAAAGGTGTAAAACTGTAACCCGTAAAGCTATTAAATTGGACCTGTAAAGCAATGCGCTGCTGATCTGCGGGTTTGGAGCGAAAAAAGCCTACGGGATGTGGAACTTCGCGGCCGCAAGTCTATTGTCCTCTCAAGCCCGTAACTGCTACGTATCCAATCACGCTATTAAATTGCAACAATTTCACTGGCCTTCAAGCCCGTAACTGGCAAATGGAACCAAGAAGCCAACGAGTGCTGGAGAGGACCCACAAGGGGCTAAAAGTCCAACCCGTAGCACTTTAAATGCAAATATACACACACTACTGTACTTATATTAACAGGGAAAGTGATGTCAGGTCTTAGAATTAATAGCACAACATTCTCAAGCCCGCAAATCGGCCCCCAAAAATACTTTATTTCATTTTTAATTTCCATGTTATGTAAATCCCGGCAATCAATGTGTTAATACATATAATGGACTGCGCATGGACTAGAATATCATATTTACGGATTTATTAATATTGCATTATATCTGGAATGTGGGTCCGATTGTAACTCGTAATTGAAACCCGTAAGACTCTGAAATCTGATCTCCATTTTTCAGTGACGTAATGATGACGATCTCTTTTACCATTGGCTCCGTCTAAACCCGTAACGTTCAATAAATGGATTACGGGTTTGAGTATCAAGCGCATAACTGACAGCCTGTTCTAATTTAATAGCTCTGTAACTCTGCAAATTTCAAGCCCGCAGCCGTTGTGAGCTTCCCGATGCCGCATTAAATTTAATGTGGCTGATATATGTTAGGTAAAGGTGTAATATCTGGTCTTTTCTGTACCTGTCCCTTTAAATCTTTTATTTCTCGCCAGGTGTATCTGAGCCCGTGTTAGATGATTTCATCTGTGATTGTTTCATAAATTCCTGATATTATCTCACATTAGATCGTTGCGCTTCGTGCTGCCATTTTATTGATCTGACTTGTTTAAAGGGTATCTGCCACTCTAATACAATGCAGGAATCAGTGTAGTAAAGAAAAAAACACTTTCACTTACAGTCACCTATGTAAATGTCTGTATGTTGAAAACTCACCCTAAAGTTGTCCCATAAGGAAGCTGGGTCCAAATCCTCAGCTAAGATACAGGAGACATCCCAGCATGTCTGTGATTGGCTGAGAACTAGCAACATGAGATCCTCACAGAAAAGAAGATGGTGGATTTGGGCCTGGCTTCCTTGTAACATCTTAAAAGGGTCTCTGTCACCCTGGCAGGAAGGTGATTAGATTTTAAAGAGAATCACAAACCGTCTGTACATTGTACTAGCAGTTCTTTTCTGCAGTAAATCATTTCAGAAATATTTAGAATTGATTCTGCGGCTCCTGTGTGCTATCAGAGTGCTTGAATGGTGGGAGAGGGATCTAATTGCCAGATAACACTGGGGGTCTTTATCTTGGCCACTACAGAGACAGACCAGCAAACTGTAATTATAAATAGCACATCAAATCAGCTAATTAATATGCATTAGCTGCTAATTTGAATATAAATACAACAACAACATGGCATTTTCCAGTATTGATTACATTTAGAAAAAAATGGATAACACAACACAAAGCCAGTATTTGTGCTCTTTAAGAATAAAACAAAAAAAAAAACACTTTATCCTGGGGCGCCAGAGTTTCTTAAAGTGTGAGACCTTTTTCTTTAGTACAATGATTCCTCTATTTTTATTGATACTTTTTCTGATTCCACATAATGTAACTGCTCGGTGTGAATGGGATACAATGTATTGTATAGTAACAGGTGATTACTGTATAATTGGTTTATATTATCCAGATATTTGTGAACTTGTTCTTGGCCTTATTTATAAACAAAGGGTTAACCCCAATTTTGTCTGTTCCTTATAAGGTCCTGGCAGTACTTTCTGTGTCCAGCTCTCAGACAAGGTCTCTTTATTAAACACCGTCTAGACGCTGAGGATCGATGTCCTGAGGTAGGACCTGCCATGTCAGACAATAAACACATCTGAAGATCCAGAGAAGGAAATTACAAGACACCGCCCTGAGATTCTCTTACAATTATTTAAGGCCTTTCCTGAACTCGCAAACTGGATATTAATACTGTGAAATACTCCAAGAGCATCAGCAGAAGGTACATGTGCGCCCTTAAGAGAGGAGAGTCGTGCACCACAGCATTTAATGCATTATTTTCTGCTACAGTGTAGTATTAATTCTCTTTATTCATATATTGACCCCAAACCCACTTTTCTAGACATATAAATGTTATTGTTTGATGATATCTGGGCTGGGAGTTTATTGCATTGTGACATGCGCAGCGTCTCATTTCACCCATTATATGCAACTAGCGACTTGCCCGTCAAAAAATGACGGTCAATAAAATTTGAAGCCATGGTAATGCTGTTTGAGACGTAATTGAAACCGTTTTGTACTGTGAGGAGCTTCGGCGCTCATTGCGAGCCTCATGTCGTGTACTTTTGGTCCTCTGAGAGAGATATATATTTCTATGTATATGTAGTTAAGTAATAATTAATGATTTATTCAATTAATTAAGTAATAATTAATTATTTCTGCAATAAATAAATATACTTTTATTTATAATTGATATATGCAGCGAGCAATAGGCTGAAGAGCTAACAATCTGTTTGTATTTTGCATCTCCATAGAATATACATTGTGTGTGTTGGTGCCCGGCTTATAAATTGTAATGAATGTTTGAAGTGTGCATCTAAATAGGCTGCGTGCGCGAGCTAAAGCCGTTGGTTTATTGTGTAAAGCGGCATTGTATAGTCGTAATGTTATTAATGTGGTACGCGTTTCGTGAGCATTTTCCGGCTTTTGTAACAGTGTATGTTGTAGGTCGTAGTCTGATGTGTAAAGTGCTACGCGTTTTGCAGTGCTTTGCATGGTCCAGGGTTGTGTAGCCTCATTTTCATTTTTTTCGGGGGCAATTTTTTTCCTCGCTTAGGCGATTTTCGTGTGGCGAAAATCGTCTAAATCGAGTTAAATTCGTGTTCCAGCTCACTCACAGACGTCCTGGCTGTTGCCCCATGCTGTCTGTGATGTTTTTGTAATTTTTTTAGGTGTAGTTAGTGTGTTTTTCGGGTTTGTGGTTTAGCCGCTAATCTCGTAATAATGGCTTGCCTCGCTATGCGAGGCTCGGCGGCAATGAGCGCCTTCGCCTAAGTGCTCCGAGCTTAGCGGCTCGCCGCCTGCAGCACTCATCACTAAGTCGTACGCACCGCGCAAACAGCATGACGACGTCTCGTAATTAGACAATTATAATATGTGATACTTGCAAAACACACATGGATTACAGCCACATCTGCTGATGTCATTGATCAAACTAATACTCTGATCACGCCCCTTGGCAATAATGCTGCTCTTATATGTATACTTCCATAGGCTAGCTGGTCACCTAGAGAGGTCAGAATGCTTGACACCAGCACAGAGAATATATGACAAACTAGTTTGATCAGTGATTTCAGCAGTCATCTGAGCCACCCATGCAATCTTTGCAAGCAGCAAATACAGTGGGGGGAGCTAGAAGCTATTTGTACCTTTCTCACTTCATATTTTACATGTAAATGTTTAATATAGACATTATTTTTTTTACAAAATATACCCATTCGCCTATTAAACATCAGAATATTTATATAATGGCTGCAGGAAGACAGAGTTTACTTGAGATTCTGAGCTGAGATGAGGTGTCAGGAGCGATTGTCTTCAGAGTCTTTAAGATCACAGATTACAGTAGAAGTCCTCTGCAGGGCCTGACAAAAACTATTGTGAAAAATAGCAATTCAATTAATCTCCAGATAATGCCACGGCAAGAAACATACAAATCTATTATTTTTCTGATGTTTTCATTTCGGCAGCCAAATAAACTGCAAAGAAAAATAGTTAGAATAATACAAAGACAAAAATGGTAAGGAAAGAAGATTAACCCTTTCACTGGCATTGCTGGCCCATCATTACGGAAAGGGTTAAGATAAAAAAAAGGCACAAATAATATTCTTCTCCTTATAATGAAATTATCTAACTAAAGAAGGAAAAATTTGCATGAAAAGTTAATACCTCCCTTTGCCCAACCGTGTTATAGGATTTATTGTGTTCTTTAAAATGCTGCATTAGAGGCGGAGCAGACATTTCTCTCTGCAGCTATTTTTGTGCAGCTTTTCACATATTCCAAAGTTTATTTTGAATAAAATTATTAATAAAGTAGTTTGCTTTTTACCTGTAAATACTATTATTAGTGCTCTATCAAACATCTGCTGGGAATGTATCTTTTTTTGTCCATTTTCTCTGCAAAAGAGATTATTCGGGTTCCTTACAGCGTCCAATTGGCCGCCATATTTTCTAGCATAGTTTACTGTATGTCTGCAAATGTCAAGAAAAGTAATAAAGTTTATGCAGCGGATTCTATTTAACGTTTTTTGTTTTTGTTTCCAAACTGTCAAATGAGACATTGTTACAAACTAAAAAGATTCAGTAATAAAATATTACACCAGATACAGAAAACACAACATTACTGATGGATCCGGAAAAAGGACATTAATTCAACTGTTTTGTGCCAGCTTGTTTCACTCAACAAATACAAATGTTGATGGTATTTGATTCATAATAATTCATTTTGTAACATTGTCTTGTACTGAGCACGAAGGTTATAAGGGTCACCCCAGTCTAGTTCTGCCGTCTCCTCTTCTTTGTGTGATGGTTTCCAGTTAGATAACAGCAAATGATGGCTCTACAACCAAATGTAGCTCAGTACAGATCAACATATGGCTTTTCAATCGTTCCCAAATGTGGAACAAGAATTCGAGTCATTGTTAACTGTGAATTCAAATCTGTGGCAGTTTGATTTTTCAATTATTAAAAACCAAAACAGGCAAGCCTGGGATATTTGTCTGTCAGATTTCATGTAAGTAATTACGTTTTGCATTTGATTAATATATATCAGCTGTTTCTCACACCATGCTCTAATGTAGTGGTTCCCAAACCTCTCCTCACAGATGAGGCAATTAGAGGCTCCATTGCCGGAAAACTAATTGCCTCACCTGTGTTCACACAGTGTTACATTGAAGTGGAAGCCTTGAGGAGAGGCTTGGGAACCACTGCTATAATGTATGTAATAGCAAAACACGGCAGACCCTACTCTTGAAGTACCAGATAAATCCCATTGCTCAGTTAGTTATAGGCCCGATGAGCCCATTAGCGTATTTGTATTTATGATTTCTTAAATATTTAGAATTGATGTTGCTGCTCCAGTATGCTAAGGTGCTGCTCAGTGTGCTTAATAAGGGGTATGGGAGGGGTCTAACTGCCAGATAACACTAGGGGTCTTTATATTTACAACTACAGAGACCGACAAGCAGACTGTAATTCTAATCAGCACATCAAATCTAGTAATTAATATGCATACGCTGCTCATTTGCATATAAAGACAGCAACAACAACATGGAATTTATTAAGACTGATTCAGTTGAGAAAAAAATGGTTAGCACATATATGTTTTTATGCTCTTTAAGAATACCAAAATAAAACTTGATTTTGAGGGTGACAGAGTCCATTTAATGTTGATTTACTCTTATACAGATTTCGGATCTATCCTGTTATGGTGTCGGGACAGGTCCGCCACTGCAGTGCAGCGCTGGCGATATGGGAGAGCAGTTCTAAGCTTATAATGTTAGCCTAACTCGTGAACTAACCCTCACCCTAACCGTTTACCTAAGCCTTGACTCTATGATATGGCACCGGAATATTAGCAGCGCCATCTAGCGGATACTCACCGCCCCTGCTGCTGCCTTCTTTTTAATAATAAAAACACAGGGTCAATTAGAGAACAGTTTGCAGATTTATTAAAAAGATTTCTATATAAACCTGTCCACATCTGAGGGGTCAGGGTCCGGCTTCTGACTGTTCAGAACTAAAAGGTTCACATAACAGAACTTAAAATATTTTTCCAGGCACATGGAACAATTATTACAATATGTGGTCCCTCATTAACATAAACAAGCAATAAAAACACATACAGTACATTTAATAATGTGGACTTGGATTAGATTAGTGCAAAGTCATTGATTATTCTGGATTGTATTGAAGGCATCCTTTATATCTGCAGAGTTTTCTAGATACATTTATTCAGGATACGAACACCCCATCTAAATGCCAATGCACTTAAACATATTCATCTATAAATATAAAATCATCATAGTAATAGGATACCACTTGAGTACATCACTGGTTAATGATCAGTTATGCATCCTTTTAAATTGTAATTAGGATGTTTTCCAGTTAAAATCTGCATTAAAATACACTCTCCTCATCCTCTGATTCCCTTTTTAATAGATAAACATTTTGCAACACATTACGTTTTAAAAATATATATTTCTATTTAACATTTCTCGTTTTGTTTCCTAAACATTGTTATAACCTAAAAAGATTCAGTAATAAATGATTACACAGATACAAAAGTCACAACAGAACATTACTTCCAGTTATTTTGTGTCAGTTTGTTTCACTCTGACAACAACAAATATGATGATTTGTAACTTGTAACAGTCTCTTGTACGGAGCCCGAAGGATATAATGGTCACCTGAGTCTAGTTCTCCTCTTCTTTTATGTGATGATTTCCAGTTACATTGTATCAGAGTCCACAATACTCCAGCATAAATAATTCCCTTGGTTTGGTCAAAAACTCATCCTTAATGTTCTGCAGGAAATGTGCAAAAAGTAACAGTCCTGCATCTTCTTTCCTTGTGTTTTATTTTATCAAATGTTTAATTTTCAAATCACTATCAAAAGTGTAAAACAAGGAAAAGAATTCCACAAAAATATAGGAGACATTAAAAATAATGTGCAATAGTGCACAAAGGCACAAGAACTCCAGCTGATTTCACTTTGTGTCTCTCACAAGCTCAGCTCGGAGGTGCAAACAATAAAGGACATAAAAATAATACCAGGATAATTCAATATCATAATACAAGCCATAGATAACGTCCTCCATTGCCTACAAACATGAAACAGATACATATCTGCTTATATATGGCACCGAAGAAAGCAGAATCACCAGAGAAAAGTACAAGCATCTGGTGTGGAGAATGAATCCAAGAAAATGTATCCAAGAAAATGAATGTTTCTTATAATTGTACATTTCGTATAATACTACATAATTTAACATGAGATGTTCACCTGCTTATGACAAATATATAAAAGTCTAATAAAGCACATCTGGGCCATACTGTTGCATGTTACATATTTGCTCCATGTCTACCTTAATGATGGTATGCTGTGTCAGTGTGTAACAACAAGTACACACACCATTGTATAACTTGTTTCTAGTGCAATCTTGGTCCAGCATGAAATGGAATGAGGATGGAAATTAGTAAATTGTCTTAATGAGTGAAATGCAGGTTTACCTCAACTCAACCAAAGATCACCAATTAAGAGTCCAGCTTGAGTCCTGCTACGGTTAAGGTAACCAATGTCACACGTGGCACCATTTTGTGCCGCAAGCCTCTCACATGACTAGTTTTCATCCTTGTCCTAGCAGTAATGGTTTTGCCTCGTGGATGTGGTCTGTTTACTTTGTAACTAACAAGGAATACTGCTATAGTGCTGGCATGACTCCGCCATGTGTCAGTGTGGGGGCATGTGATGGTTCACATGACTGTTTGTGCCAAGGAATCCCAACCTCTGCTTGTTCTTCCTTTGTTCAGTCATCTGAAGTACAAAAAAAAATGAGATCAGCTCATGTGAGGGATTAACAAACAGCAAAAATCATTACACAGTGAATGGAGAAAGACACAGAGTATAAGAAGAAATGTATAAATAGTTGTCTTCCATATTGTATGACTCTCCATTGTGGACCAAGGTACCTTAGGCCGGACCAGTCCATCCTGGACTTTCTAAGCTAAGTACGCAAAAATAAATACTCTTTACTCTGAGTGCTACACTATGTTATTGAGTAGTATACAGAGGGTCTTAACTCAAATAATAGTTCGATAGACATCAAAAAGACAGCGATGTTGGTGCTACCATTACCAAAATATTACTGGTGCAACAGGAAAGAAGAGAAAGGAAGAAAAGGTAATTGTGTGCCAACAGTCAAAATGGTTTTATAACGTCATCCTTAAAACTCATATATAGTACTTCTGATGAAAAGGAACAGGGTCTCTCCCAAATAAAATAGGGAAACCTCTGAGCTCATAACCTGGCTACTACTATACTTTGATAAATAATGCAAGAATACTATAGAATATTAACATAATATGATTTATATGATCCTTATATAAAATATCATAGTAACTAATCTCGCAACTTCTGATCCGGCAGTTATATGTAGTTATATGATCCCTTCATTTTCTTTGCATACATGTCATATGATACTAGCAGGAATACTAGCAGTTTACGACTGATTTTAAGGAAATGACAGGGGTCATTGTCCTTTTTTAAACAATTTTTTGTTCCTCTTGACACGTTTCGCCTGTGAGCTTTTTTTTTCAAATTTGCTTTATATGAGTTTTAATGATGAAGTTTTAGATAAGTTTTGATCTTTAACAATACTCTAGTTTGAGTGCACCATAACATTTCCTTTATTTCCTTTCTGAGTATATAGTGGGACCAAAAGGCAAGGGATCAAATGTTATGGGGGGACATTAAAGCACGTAACACGGGTTAGTAAAATTACTAGACTTTAGATAACCCCCAAAAACCCTTGTAACATGTAAATCTGCATCATTTAAATTACACTGAGTTGTACAGGGACAATACTAGTAACAAAATGACACAAACATGTAGACCTATAGGTCTTGGCACACATGTATATGATAGATCTTGGCACACATATATATGATTTTGTTAAGAAGTCTGTAAAGATGAATTCCCCTCTGAGCTCTCGCTCCCTCATGTAAACACTCACTAAATTGCAATTACACACTGATAATCTGAGTTATAACAAAATCATTCCATGGAAACCAAACACATTGGGGCTTATGATGTTCATCTCCTATAATAAGATTATCTGAGGTGAGAAGTGCAGCCTGATAATTATCTATTAAGATTAGTATTAAACTGGACCACGCAAACAGATTACATGTAATGAGCAGCTATCAAATCAATCAATCAAATGCTCAATGTTAAGTGAATGAATGAAAATATTTTAAATAAGATGCATTTTGCTTTCTATATGGGATGTAATACTTGATTATAATGACAGGTTTCTGTCAAAAGGATTTCGGATACCCAGAGCTAAATTCAGGGGGATACCAGATGTACTGGTGTATGGGGTCCCATAAAGGATTCCTGATACCTAGGGCTAACTTCAGGGAGTATCCAATGTACTGGTGTATGGTGTTCCGTAAAGGATTCCTCATACCTAGGGCTAACTTCAGGGGGGATACCAGATGTACTGGTGTATGTGGTCCCATAAAGGATTCCTCATACCTAAGGTTAACTTCAGGGGGTATCCAATGTACTGGTGTATGGTGTTCCGTAAAGGATTCCTCATACCTAGGGCTAACTTCAGGGGGGATACCAGATGTACTGGTGTATGGGGTCCCATAAAGGATTCCTCATACCTAGGGTTAACTTCAGGTGGTATCCAATGTACTGGTGTATGGTGTCCCATAAAGGATTCCTCATACCTAGGGTTAACTTCAGGGGGGATACCAGATGTACTGGTGTATGGTGTCCCATAAAGGATTCCTCATACCTAGGGTTAACTTCAGGTGGTATCCAATGTACTGGTGTATGGTGTCCCATAAAGGATTCCTCATACCTAGGGTTAACTTCAGGGGGGATACCAGATGTACTGGTGTATGGGGTCCCATAAAGGATTCCTCATACCTAGGGTTAACTTCAGGTGGTATCCGATGTACTGGTGTATGGGGTCCCATAAAGGATTCCGGATACCTAGGGCTAACTTCAGGTGGTATCCGATGTACTGGTGTATGGGGTCCCATAAAGGATTCCTGATACCTATGGCTGGGGAGGTATAGAATTGCAGGAGCCAGTGAGGCTGAGGGGACCCTTTTTATTTTTTTTTGCACCAGGGCCCTTAATTCACTTGCTCCAGCACTGGACAGAAGTTATTGAAAAAACATTGAGTGCTAAACTCAATAAAAAGCTAAAAATTGGTAAAATAATTCTCAAGGTAATACTGCAATATCAATTATTTGTTCGTCAAAAATGTAAGATTATTTGTATCATAAAGTGCTTGTCAGTCAGTCCCCGGGTGGCCATTTCAATGCTCCTAACTAACAAGGTCAGACTGAGGATGTCTGGATATATTTCCGAGGGCAGCTGTCTATGGTATTTCAGGGCTGTGATGGATAACTTCAGTGTTTTCATACTGGTCAGTGGGTTTAGTGTTGCTGGCGTGGGCAGATATTTTTCAGCTGTAACCTTGGCAAATGTTATCAAGCACAAGAAACCAATAAAATGCTATTAAAATGTGCTGTCAGATGGGAAAGTCCATTAGTCTGGCTTATTTCCTGTCGGATTACCAATGCCAAATAAGCAGACCCCCACATATAATATCAACCTACCTGTTCCTTCAGCTCGGCTAGCTGGCCGGACAGCTGCTTGACCAGGCACATTGTGCACTCCAACTTGTCCTGTAGGTTTCGGATCTCGTTCTGCTCACTGTCACCCTCGCTGCTGACCAGGGACATCGCTCGCATCCGAGGAAACCAGTCCAGGTTCTTCTCCTGTAACAAAATGCACAGAATATATAAATGGTGGTCAGAAGTGAAGAATAAGACAACATTATAAGAGAAAATAGCAGAATTCACAGTGATATCTGGTTGTCTCAAGTACACTTCAATGTACTAGAGGGTGAAGAGCTGGAGACAAACTGGAGAGCCTCAATCCTAGTACATATTTCTGGGGCGGGGTGTGCAGCCAGGAGGCCCAGGGGGCTCTGCAGTGTTGAGCCGGGGTGGGGGTGGTGGGGCTCTGGAGTATTGGGCGGGGTGGGGGGGGCTCTGGACTGTTGGGTCGGGGTGGGGGAGGTGGGGCTCTCGAGTGTTGGGCCGGGGTGGGGGTGGAGGGGTGCTTACACTCCAAAACAAAAATTAAACACACACAAAAAAAATAATTAATAAATACACAACACTGCGCCCCCCCCCCCCCAGAGGAGGGCCCCAGTGCATACCCAAGATGACACATCTGGTATACAGTTCATGGCAGTGCTGCCAAACAGAGCTTGACCCTCCTATTGAGTGATGCCCGGGGCTGTTTCAGACCCTCACCTGCAAATCTCAGTGTATGAATTGAGGAGGGGGCTGATCATGCAGAACTGAACGTGTCAGCAGGGCCGAGACAGAAATATATGTGGAGCCAGAGCAGAGAGGACAGGTGTTATGTGGCAGGAAAAGGGATTCAATTTTGTCAAAGAGCCCCCGGACCGGCCCAGCTGTCATAACTTGTACAGATCAGTATAACCACAGTTCCATTTATTGTTAATATTTTAGGAGAAAATTCATGAAACTCGCTAGTTTCCTATTCTCCCATCCATCTCAAATTGTGGCAGAGCGAGTAGCTGCCTATTTGCTGCACAGCATTGGTGGCAACGTGTGGGGAAATTAGCTTCTCACTTTATAACTGGAAAACATGGAAGGTCTAAAAATCTGTGTTTTCATAAAAAATCAACTTGTTTAAATCACAATACATTGTTTATAATGATTATGACTCCCCAAAATAATGCAAATTGGATTCATAACATGTCCCTTTAACTCTATATGAAAATGGTAAATAACGACGCCCAATGTCATTAACTTTAGGTTGTATATATCACATACACATATATATATATACATACATATATAGATACATATATATATATATATATATATATATATATATATATTTGTACTACTGTACTTTTTACGGTGGAGGGCTTCTATCACTCTTAGCCCACCATATGTGAAACAATTGCTGTATTGAACTACTCTCTACAACAATCACCACACAAACCAGGCACTCGCACCATACTGAGGATCGGCAGTAACCGTGAAACAGTACTGTATGTGGTTAAGTGTCCTGGTTTGTGAAAAATCCATCCGTTGCTATGTCTAAAACTGTGAAATACAGTAAGCATATGCTTTAAAGGAGCCATGTTTAAAATGGTTTGGATTGACAGAGTGATGGTGCATTATGTGGCCTCATTTGCATGTCCTGCCCAGTTTTCCCAGAATGCAGTGCATATACTGTATTTCTGAGAGATTTGAGCAGGAAATAAGTTTTTATCAACTTATTTTTAGACATTCAAATGGAATCACTAATGTACTATTCCTTATTTGTACTACTGTACTTTTTACGGTGGAGGGCTTCTAACACTCTTAGCCCACCATATGTGAAATAATTGCTATATATATATATATATATATATATATACATATATATATACATATATATATATATATATACATATATACACATATACACATATACACATATATATATACATATATATATATATATATATATACACACACACATATATATACACACACACACACATATACACTGGCACCTTCGGCGCTCATCGCGAGCCTCCCCCCTCTACTTTACGGTCCTCGTGACGAGCGCTTTCGCTACTCATTGCAGGCGTCATCCAACCAGCAACTTTCTGGCCTTGGATGAGCACCAATTGCTCATTGCGAGCCTCTCCCCACTCTCTGACCCATGTGTCTGTTTCCCCCCTTTCAACCTCATCTACAGGCTCCTTGCCTCTCCCCCTGTGCTGTGTGTGAAGTTGTAAGGTAATTTGGTAATCAACTGGGTTCTTTTGGTGACCCCCGAATGGTCTTGCGGGCCTGGCGATGAGCGCCAAAGGCGATCATTGCGCATGCCCTTAATTTTTAACATAGCATGACCGACAAATCTTAACTACCACAACTATATATATATATATATATATATATATATATATATATATATATATATATATATATATAAAGTCTACACACCCCTGTTAAAATGTCTGTCAGGTTTCTGTGCTGTAAAACAATGAGACAAAGATAAATAATTTCAGAACTTTTTCCACCTTTAATGTGACCTATAAACTGTACAACTCAATTGAAAAATAAACTGAAATCTTTTAGGTGGAGGGAATAAAAATAAAAATAATGTGGTTGCATAAGTCTGCACACCCTCTTATAACTGGGGATGTAGCTGTGTTCAGAATTAAGCAATCACATTCCAAATCGTGTTAAATAGGAGTCAGCATACACCTGCCATCATTTAAAGTGCCTCTGATTAACCCCAAATAAAGTTCAGCTGCTCTAGTTGGTCTTTCCTGAAATGTTCTTAGTCGCATCCCACAGCTTCTAAAGCATCAGAGGGATCTCATTGTTAAAAGGTATCCGTCAGAAGGGTACAAAAGTATTTCCAAGGCATTAGATATACTATGGAACACAGTGAAGACAGTCATCATCAAGTGGAGAAAATATGGCACAACAGTGACATTACAAAGAACTGGAGCTCCCTCCAAAATTGATGAAAAGACGAGAAGAAAACTGGTCTGAGAGGCTACCAAGAGGCCTACAGTAACATTAAAGGAGCTGCAGGAATATCTGGCAAGTACTGGCTGTGTGGTACATGTGACAACAATCTACCGTATTCTTCATATGTCTGGGCTATGGGGTAAAGTGGCAAGACGAAGGCCTTTTCTTACGAAAAAAAAACATCCAAGCCAGGCTCCATTTTGCAAAAACACATCTGAAGTCTCCCAAAAGCCTGTGGGAAAAGGTGTTATGGTCTGATGAAACCAAGGTTGAACTTTTTGGCCATAATTCCAAAAGATATGTTTGGCGCAAAAACAACACTGCACATCACCAAAAGAACACCATACCCACAGTGACGCATGGTGGTGGCAGCATCATGTTTTGGGGCTGTTTTTCTTCAGCTGGAACTGGGGCCTTAGTTAAGATAGAGGGAATTATGAACAGTTCCAAATACCAGTCAATATTGGCACAAAACCTTCAGGCTTCTGCTAGAAAGCTGAACATGAAGAGGAACTTCATCTTTCAGCATGACACCGACACAAAGCATACATCCAAATCAACAAAGGAATGGCTTCACCAGAAGAAGATTAAAGTTTTGGAATGGCCCAGCCAGAGCCCAGACCTGAATCCGATTGTGATCTGAAGAGGGCTGTGCACAGGAGATGCCCTCGCAATCTGACAGAGCAAAGAAGAGTGGGCAAATCTTGCCAAGTCAAAATGTGCCATGCTGATAGACTCATACCCAAAAAGACTGAGTGCTGTAATAAAATCACAAGGGGCTTCAACAAAGTATTAGTTTAGGGTGTGCAGACTTATGCAACCATATTATTTCATTTTTATATTTTTTCTTCCCTCTACCTAAAAGATTTCAGTTTGTTTTTCAATTGAGTTGTACAGTTTATAGGTCACATTAAAGGTGGAAAAAGTTCTGAAATGATTTATCTTTGTCTCATTGTTTTACAGCACAGAAACCTGACATTTTAACAGGGGTGTGTAGACTTTTTATATCCACTGTATATATATATATATATATATATATATATATATATATATATATATATATATATATATACACATACAGATATATATGTCAGAAAGTGTTAAATACACTTACAGACATAAATATCACTGGATATAGTAATTTCTGTATATATGCAAACATATTTCAATATATTGCACTGCATCTTCAGCTAGCCTGCTGCCCCCTGAAAATGTGCCACCCAAGGCCATGGGCCTAGGCAGAAATACACCACAGAACCACTCTTTACCTTCATGATAAGAAATCTGGAAAAATATTTTTCTTTATATATATAAAAATACACACACACATACATAATAGTCAATATGCAGCAATCCCAGCAGGCAGGTATCCAGTCTTGTTCCCATTGAGCGGCGATCCTTTGACCCTTCCCATGCACATGGTGACGGGATCATATTATAAGGGAGCGCTTATTTCAGGCTCGCAGCCCTCACGTTCATAAATAGCGCTGCTGGTTTGGCACGAGGAGCGTTTATATTTGTGGAACAGATGCTATTGATATAAATAGTATAAATCAGTTTCTCAATCTGCACAAACAACTTTCTAAAGCAAATGTGAGAACAGTCTGGTAGCTGCCGGAGCCGCCAACCTATAACTGCGCCAGCAGCACGGAACCGCTACGTGTTATACAGCGCGCTACACACACATACTGACTGGGGTGTCTGCTAAGGGGACAAAGAAATTGGGTAAAAAATGCAGAATTGTATAAAGAAATTGTTAATGTCAAACTTCTCAATTGTCTTTGTATTGAAAAGAAATGTGAGTATGCAGACGCAGACTCTGTATGGCTGGATGTGCAGTGTAGTGTCCTAGCCTATCAGGGACCACATATAAGCTTTATGTTATAAAATATCACTACTACATAGTCTGTGTTTACATGAGCTACAGAGGGCAGACCCATACAGGGACTATTTATAAGCACTTTTCAATAAAATAATGTACATAAAGGTAAATAGATAACCAGGGATATTATATACAGTTAACATCCAGGTAACTTGCACATCCCTTTAAGCAGGCGATTGTTTGTTATCTACCTAATCCTCGGTGTAGCCTAATGCATAAATATATAAGCATATCTAATTATCTACTCTTGTATCAGAGGGGTCTATCTATTTACAAATACCGTATAATACTAGTAATAATAAAAATAATAATAATAATAATAATAACAACATAGTAACATACAGATGTGAGAGTTGGGCCATAAAGACGTCTGAGCGCCGGAGAATTGTGGTGTTGAAGAAAACTTAGAGTCCCTTGGACTTCAAGAAGATCTAATCAATACCACAGGAAATTAAGTCAAATTGGTCACTGGAAGGTTTGATCATGAGGATGAAGCTCAAATATTGTGGCCGTATCATGAGAAGACAGTTTTCCCCAGAGAAGACTCTGATGCTTGGAAAGATTGAAGACACATGAAGAGGGGGTGCCAGAGATGGATAGATGAGGTCAATGAAGCAATGGAGATGAGCTTGAGGGAGATCTGAGGGGCAGTGGATGACAGATGTGCATGTGTGTTGCGATCCATAGGGTCACGGAGTGTCGGACATGACTGAACGACTAAAGGTCTAGACAACGTAGGTGTAGATCCGGGCCTTAGGCCCCTTTCATCTTTATATCTGCCATTTCGTTACTTTCCTATTTTCCTTCATGTTACGGCGCTTCCTTTAGATGATGTATACGCGCTAGTGAGGCATCAGAGTCTCCTACAATAACTAAACTTTCTTTCTGCTCCATTTGAAATTGTATTATATTAATATATTTTTCTGCCTACTTGTAAAAATACATAAGCTCAAAGGCAGGGCCCTCCTTTCTTTTCTAGTGTTAAAAAAATAATTGCCTTGTAGTTAACCCCTGTACAGCGCTACAGAATATGTTGGAGCGTTACAAATAAAGGATAATAATAACATATAATAACAAATAGGTTCTGGCCTCAACTTTATTTTTACTAATAGATTTGTTTTTATTTTTGAAAAATAATTCACTACCTGGGACTTAGTGAATACAGAGCCACTCATTAGGATCTGCCACCACCTCACCCCTTAGTGGATCTGGGACGCCTATGTCCAAGCTGTGCATCTGTCACTTCAGTGGTTGCGTTACAGGTGACCGTGCGTGATAATGAGACGCGCACTCTGATTTATATGAGATGGCACCGTAACTCTGACACATATGTACAATAGATCTGTTGCAGCGCATATACCGCCGCGCTGGTTATTTACGGTGTTATTATTTAGATTTACTCCCAGCCGTCGCCACATAACAGCGTGAATATACAGCGCGGGCCGCGCCACCTCGTTATGTGTCTGCGTTCAGTGCTGTTTGTGACTCCAAAATCAGCACATTAATGAGACTCCCAAATGTGACACACAGTAAGATTATATATTGCTCATGTTGTTTAGTTGTTCAGTCGTGTCCGACTATCTGCATCTCTGTGGACCGCAGCACTCCACGCACATCTATCCAACTCCGCCTCTGCTGTCCCCTTCTTCATGTGCTTTCCATTTTCCCAGCATCATAGTCTTCTCTAGGAAATCTATCTGATCATGATATGGCCTAAATATTTGAGCTTGAGCCTTAATGATCATTCCTTCCAGTGAACAGTTTGGCTTCATTTCCTGTAGTATTGATTGATTGGATCTTCTTGCAGTCCAAGGAACTCTAAGCAGTTTTCGCCAACACCACAACGCAAAGGCGTCGATTCTCCGGCGCTCAGACTTCTTTATGGTCCATCTCTCACATCCGTACGTTACTACTGGGAATACCAGAGGTCTAACAATGCAGAACTTTGTTGATAGTGTAATATCTTTTCTTTTTAATAGCTTGTCCAGACTTGCCATAGCTTTCCTTCCTAAAAGCAAATGTATTTTATGGGTCAGTCCATAAACAGAGGGTTTCATTTTCTCTGACTATTGAACTTTATCTATTGTCACTTGGTCTGGATTTTCTTTCTGTGCAAAGATGAGTCAGTCTGGAAGACTGAAGATGAAAGAGCCTGTGCACAGAAGAAATATCCCCAAATCCTGGCATGTGGCCCTCCAAGACCAATCTTGCCTAACCTCTGCCCTAAGTTGGGGTGCAGTGCAGAAGCTATGTGAAGACACATTAAAGAGACATTAAAGAAGCTGGTTTCATCTTGAAGAGCCTCAACTGGCTATGTAGTTTCTCAATAGTAAATAATTAAGGCATTCAGTATTGTTTGTGCATATCATTTATGCTAATATGTGGATCAGTATGTTAGTTTGTTGTTTATACTTATAAAGCCCTCAAAAACAGCGCACCCCCATACATCTCTGCTCTCATCTCCAAATACTCCCCCACATGCCCTCTTCGTTGTGCTTACAACCTTCTTCTTTTTACCACTCTTGTCACCTCCTCTCACTCCCGCCTCCAGGACTTTTCTTGCGCTGCCCCTATTCTATGGAACTCCTTGCCTCGCTTCACCAGACTATCCTCCTGCCTTAAATGCTTCAAAACTTCAATAAAAACACACCTCTTTAAAGAAGCCTATAACCTTCCTCCCTAACATGCTCAGCACTACTCTCTCCCTACTGTACCACATACAGACTTTAACCTTTAGATTGTAAGTCTGCGAGTTTCAGTCCTGCGTCGGTGCTTTAGGCAAAGCGCTATGGACACTGGATTCCAAGCTCCAAGACAGGGCCCTCCATTCATCGCAAAGTGCGAATCTTGAACTTGTCATTGCCTGTAACTTAACTTATGTATAGCGCTACGGAATATGTTGGCGCGTTACAAATAAACAATAATAATAATAATAATAATAGAATCCTCTATATAAAAACACTTAAAAAAATGCTGGTTTTCTCGAAAAATGTTTTATGCTCGTGGCGTTACATAGCTGGTAATGTTGCTGGTTACAGACTTCACAAACATGGGCAGTTTTTTTGACCTACAGTGGTCCTTTAGCTGCCTTTTTTTCACTCCTATAATATATCCTAACCAAGCTAAAATAATAATTAAAATTTAAATTACAGCATTAAATACAACATTATTAAGAGAAAATTTGCTAATTGCATAGAGGAGGAAAGTAAATGCAAAATCAACATTTTAATTTCTGGGAAATTAGTTCTGACATTGACACCAACTATTTTGCTCAGTGTTTTAAGTGCTGTTTAACATAATTGCTGTTGAAACAAATTACTCACAATATGACAAGGGTCACATCAGTCTTTAAAAATAATTATACAGCAAAGATCTGGCATTTCATATGTCTCCCTCCCACATATCACAATTATATCATCTGTTAGAAAAATACATTATGGTTCCATAAATTATACCCAAAAGAGCCCGGATTAATAAAGCCGGAATCACTAATAAAGTATCACAAATACAATGTAGCGCGTCGGTGTGTTACATTATAGTACTGCAAATAAATACATAGTAGCAGATTAATTGCATCAGCATTTTATTAGTACCATTGTATCTGAATGTGTCAGCCTGGCATTGAATACCATGAGATATGAGCAAACTGGTGTTGTTTCAAAAGATTTATTTATTTTTTGCTGCTTTTTTACTGCAGATTTTCATTTATACAACACTTTAATGCTCCAAACTGCCCCGAAATATTTTGAACAGAAGAGATGCACTAAAATAGTAGAACATATAGGGGTATATACCTATCTATCTACCTATCTACATATCTGTCTATCTATCTATATATTTACTGTATTTCTGAGAAATTTGAGCAGGAAATTAGTTGTTATCAACTTATTTTTAGACATTCAAATCAGAATCACTAATGTACTATTCCTTGTTTGTACTTTGTACGGTGGAGGCTTCTATCACTCTTAGCCCACCATATGTGAAACAATTGCTGTATTGAACTACTCTCTACAACAATCACCACACAAACCAGGCACTCGCACCATACTGAGGATCGGCAGTAACCGTGAAACAGTGCTGTATGTGGGTAAGTGTCCTGGTTTGTGAAAAATCCATTCGTTGCTATGCCTAAAACTGTGAACTAGAGTGATGGTGCATTATGTGGCCTCATTTGCATGTCCCGCCCAGTTTTCCCAGATTGCAGTGCATATTCTGTATTTCTGAAAAGTTTGAGCAGGAAATAAGTTTTCATCAACTTATTTTTAGACATTCAAATAGAATCACTAATGTACTATTCCTTATCTCTCTTTCTCTCTCTCTCTCTCTCTATATATATATATATATATATATATATATATATATATATATATATATATGTGTGTTTATATTTGAATGCCTAAAATAAGCAAAAAAATACATCAAACAGGGGTTATCAGTGGGGATGAGCTGTTATAAGTGGGACACGTGTACGTCTGAACATGTGGACTTCATACATATAGCCCATGTATTATATATGTGCATTAATCTGATTGTAAAAAGTTGATCAGATATTTTTGCTAGAAACTTCTTTTTTTTACCGAGCAATACTAACATGAAAATGACTTTATTTGGGGGATCTGATGACATTTTCCTCATACTTCGGAGCTCAGGTTTAGGCATAATTGACCCTGGATGGATCTGAGCTCTCTTAGAGATACGTGTGAATGATTTGTGGATTTTGCCCAACCTGAACATCCTTTAAACTTGGAAGATGATGGATTTAGACATATTAAGACATATGTTCTGCCATCAAGTGAACGTAGCACCTAAAGAGGAGCTCTGGAAATCTTCTATGAAGAGCAACAACTTAAAGGGTCACTGCAAGGGTCATCCGTCATACCGATATAGTAGTAAAGATCAATGAAAAAAACATATATTTTCTCATAAAATTAAATTACAATAATCTGAACCATTTATATACTGATATCTACAGTTATGAAACCTGGACCATTACCGTGGCCCTTTACATTTCACCAACTTGCTTCTCTCCATGATCAATACATAAATCAATACATTTGTACTAAATAGCAAAGAAACAACTGTAAACTAGGCCGGCTGTGTGTAATGTGTATTAGTCTGTGCCAACCTTACTGATGTCACCCACTGAGTTGGGCTAAGAATAATCGCGGACGCACTTTTTTCTGTTCAAGTCCAATTTTATTGCGATTTAACAAATGGAAACCATCCAAGTTTCCATCTTCGGTAGAACGACTTACTTTATCTGTTACTTCTTTACATTTCTGTCTGGCGATAACATCAACACCCGCTTACTTTTTTCCCCCAAACTCTATGACTGACCATCCTCATAGTGTTAGGATCATGGCTGACCAATAAAGTTCTACAGTGACCTAGAATATCGTCTTTCTCTTCCTGACTTGGCCAACTGTGCAGGTCCTCTCGTCCAGTGGTTCTTAACAAGCGATCCCTGAAACAAAGAGGCACGAGGAGAGCCTACCACTTTAAACACATCACTATCACTAGTCATAGCTGTGTATTATTGGGAAACTTATCTAAAGTCAAATTGTACTCAGTGCAAAACTAGATGAAATGTTCCTAATCTCAGAAGCGATCCCCATGACCATTGTGAGGTAACTAGATGGCCCCTCTGGCCAAAAAGGTCTACTCCAAGACCTCTCTGGTAATTCTCTAAAGTATCTGAGGGTGGAGATCTAACTTAACTTGTCTGGTCACTGACCAAAAAGGTTGAGAGCCACTGCTCTAGTCCACTCTGGTCATCCTCTAAAGTAACTAACAGCCACATTAAATTCGCAGCTCGTGTGTGCAACGTGAGACCCGCAACAGCTGCGAGCTTGAAAAGTTGCAGATTTACGGTGCTAATAAATTAGAACATGCTGCGAGTTACGGGCTTGAGAGACAAACCCGTAAACCATTTATCGCTTGTCGGATGTGCGGCCGTGAACGTGATCAATTAGTCTAACTCGTAGTTATGAGTTGGGATGGAGCCAATGGAAACAGAGGTCGGCAGAATTACGTCACTGAAAAATGGAGATGGGATTCCAAAGTCTTACAGGGTTAAATTACAAGTTATGATCGGACCCACATTCCAGATGTGATGCAATATTGCTAAAGCCGTAAATATGATATTATATTACATGCAGGTTCCATTATATGTATTAACACATTGATTGCCGGGATCGATATAACACAGAAATTAAACATGAAATAAAGTATTTTTCGGGGCCGATTTGCGGGCTTGAGAATGTTTTGCTATTAATTCTAAGACCTGACATCACTTTCCCTTATAATAAAAGTACAGTAGTGTGTGTATATTTGCATTTAAAGTGCTACGGATTGTACTTTACCCCCTTGTGGGTCCTCTCTAGCACTCGTTGGGCTTTGGGCTCCATTTGCGAGTTAGGAGCTTAAATGCTAGAGATTTTGATGCAACTTTATAGCTAAATTGGAAACGTAACAGTTACGGGCTTGAGAGAACAAACGATTTGGTGCCGAGAAGTTCCACGTCCCATAGGCTTTTTTCGCACCTTAACTTTAAGTCGTCTGCGGGTAGCGTTAAGAGGCCAATTTAATAGCCTTAAGTCTTGCGAGCTACGTTATGAGCTATGATTTTACACGTAGAGGGAATTTAAGGGGCTGTAAGTCTTGAGATCTAAGGTAACTTGCCAGGCCCACTTATCAAAAAGGTTGAGAGCCACTGCTCTTGTCCATCACTCTCTAAATACCCAAGTGTTGAGATTTAATATGTACCCTGATATCTGTTTATGGACTAATGTTCTGGAAAATTCTGAGATATCAGATCTTAGTAGATATCCCCCAAATAACAAAGAATCAGAGCACACCTGGCCCGGACTTCTTGTCATTTGTTTTCCATCCTAGGACTTAGTGGATCGGATAATGTATTTTATATTACATAACTAATGGCAGCATCGGCTCAGTATATTTTATGGCTTCTAAACTAGGTTAGCATATATAGACAATCAGTGTTGTAATACATTCCTCTCCCATTCAATCCGTATATTTTTGTAGGTTGTTGTCAGTCATTTAGAAGGGAGTAGAAACCTGAATTGTTTGTTTTAAATGCATAGTTAGGTGTAGTATATGCCCTACTGCCCTACTACCATGTAAGCCATAATGCCCTACTTTCACTGACACCTAACACTTAGATTATCTAACACTGGCATGATTGGTGGAGACTTCAGGAATCTGTAGCCCAAAGCTATATTTATTATTTTGGTCAGTGAATTCCTATCCATTTATTATTCAGGGAAGAGTCAAGTTCTAAAATAATGTGACCTTAATCGTGGTAAATACTCAGATGACAGAAGGAATGGCATAACTAACTGCCTCTAAATTCCTTCAACAACCTTGATTAAAAGGATTTATGTTTATAAACAATTGTAAAGTACATTTTAAACCTAATCAATCCTTGATGCTCTTTTAAGCTTGGTCATTAATCTTTAGCATCAAGTAAACTTTAAATAAAAGGAATCTGAATACAAAATACCAGTTGTTTGAAGGATAATGATTCAGCTAATGGTCACCAAATAGTCTCTGGTCAAAGATGAACTGAAAACCAAAGTGGGATCAAAGTTCTGCTGAGCCCGGCCTTCTTTCGCCATTTACACCTGGGGTTTACCATGCAATGTGGAGTGATGCAACTTGTGTTTTTGCCAGTTTGGTACTTGGCCTCTTTTTGCCCAACATTCTGCCTGTTGGGATCCTGTGCTTACCGGGGAAGAGGACTTTTTATGCCTGCCCCGATCTACACTTTTTTTCTATAAATTCTGTGCCGTCTTCCTGACATATATGCAGAATCCCAAGCTGTGGTTATCCAACCTCAGTTATGGCCCAATGTAGAAGCATCAATGTCATAAAAAAGTTATTCAGGATAAGATGCTTAAAGGGTCACTGAACTCATTGCAAGTGCTCTTCATGGTTTGAAAGAGAACAAGATTGTATGGTAAAATGATTGTTTCTTTTTAATTCACTAACAGCTAAAATAGCTTTCACTTTGTGAGGCTCTATAGGGAAGGCTGTGATTGATAGCACAGTATCTCCTGGACTCAGGTTACAATGCACTGACCTGTTTACCTATAGCTTTCCTGTTTTAGGTGAGTACCAGATGTGTGGTAAGGGTTACATTTTTGTTTGCTGGATCACTACATGACGCAATGACCTACCCACCGATCCCCCAGAGCTGGACTGAAAGCATTGCTCAAATTCTAGAGTGAAGAAATGGTAAGGACACATAAATTTATTACAAGATCTGTCTTTAATAAATGTGCCCTTTAAACTAGAAATATAACAGTTTGACAAAAACCTTCCCATTGACTTGAATGGGAGACACATCTCTGCAACCTGATTGGTTGCAGTAATGGAACAGGCTGTGGGCAGTCTTTCCCACATATAAACACAGATTTGATTGTATTTGATTTCTCATGGCAAAATGCACATATTTCAAAAATTAAAAAAAGTCAGCTTGGTTTTAGGAGATATTTACAGTGATGTGCCAAATTAAGTGGTCCCTTAATATCATTTATAGAACAGTATTACACTAATACAATGGAGTTACTGTATATGTAGTATATATAGCATTGAAAAAGAAACAACTATTTGACAAGCAAAAAAATAAATAAATAAATAAAAGATTTGCTAGTGATCTGTTCCCCAAACAAAATTAGGTCAAACCATAAAATAAGATATGTGTAAAAAGGAGCATAAATTGTCAACGATATGTTACACTTAGAGTTCAACCAAAATCGGATAGAAATCAGAAATACAATTTGTGAACAAAGAATATTTAAAGTCCAAAGCATAATTTAATCTGCTGGACAACTCAATTCTTGGATTTTACTATTTCACCTTAATAACACAAAAAAACATAAAGAACATATCCTTATTGATCATGATATTTCTGCAAATATGTGCAAAATATAGGTGTAGGCAAATAAGATCAATTATAGTGTATGAACTTCCAAGCTCAAGGGCTGATGCATTGGCTATATTGTCCCTGTTCTAAATACTACGTTGGCATGACAACCCCAAAATTATGACAACGAATAAGGACACATCTATCAGTATCCGGCATGTACCTAGAGGCTTGCTACAAGCTAAAAATGTGACTACAGTACAGAACATTATTTTTTACAATATCACAAAAAGCGATATCAGCAAATTAAAGTGCTGGAGTTTGGAGATTTTACTTCTGGGAATCAGTGGAGGTCAAGAAGAGAAAACTCTCACTGAAAATATGTTATTGGATATTCTAACATCCTACGGGTATGGGCTACTGTAATAACTAGGAGTCTGTCTCCTGAACTTGTCTGACCTTCAGTGTTCTGCACAAATATGGGATAAAGATTATTTCTATCCAGTTAAAATTGCTATACTGACTTGCTACAAATACAATGTATCATTATGTAAAGGAACGTCTCCATATGTGCACTGCACCATTACATGGAAAAGTATGTGAAAAAAGTGCTTTCCTTTTTAAAGTTGCTGGTGAACTAACTTCGTTATGGGCTAAAATAGTGATTTTAGACTGTTTATGATCTCTCGTAAGATGCACCTGTCAGGGGGGACTATTAGAAATAGGTGTGCATGTTGTAAAGAGCAGTGGCGGAGTTCCTGCTAGTGCAGCAGGTGCAAAGGGCAGGTGCCCTCTACTACTGGCAGTAAATAAGGAGTATTCATTTATTAGATGAGAATTGCAGATAACCATGGGTGTAGGAACTAGGGGGGATGAGTGGGACAAATCTCCCCAGCATATAGAAGATGTTAAGTGCTCTGTGCATCCAGTGAACTGTATCCCCCTCAGAATTGATTTGGTTCCTACACCCCCGCAGATAAGTACTTTATAGAAAGGAGATCTGATCACAATATGCGTGATCTGATCATCTACATATATTTTTAGCTTTTTTATTGACCCCAATTTTATTTTGCACCAGTGCCCTTCATTCAACTGGTAAAGTACAACTTTGACAATATTAGCTGGAATGCAAGTGGGAACGCCTAGTGGTATATACAGCTAGCTATGAAGCTGGACACATCTTTAAAATATTAATTTTAATGTTATTTTAAATTACAAATTAACATTTAAGGAAGTAGTTTTATATATATGCTATTGAACTTTTTATTTTAAATGCATTTTGAACAGAATGCAATTGGTTCTAATACAATATGAATTAATTTGTGTTTGATAGTTACTGGACATGTTGAGAAACTTGATACTGAACCCACTGGACACCACATGTAGTTATGTCTGCCTTTTTTTTTATAAATACTGTAGTACTTTTTATATGAAAAAACAGAATATACTGAAAGGGCAGTATGCGAAAAACACAGTAGTTGGAATTCTTTGCAAATAAAAAAATATTAATAAAAAAAATAAAAAAAGAAAGAAAGAGAATTCTATGTTAGAACCTATCAGCTACACCTCACTGACGAGGCCCAATGAAGGCCGAAACGTACATCTGGGGTTTGCTGTTTCTCCTGTTCAGGGTAGAATTGCCTGGTATTTCGGGGCTGGTTCACTCTACTGGGTGAGAACAGTGATATACTACAGGATATTTCTCCCTGTGAAGGGCACACGTGGCTACAAGAGGCTGCTCTCAGAGTGGGCCATCATGTCCACAGAACTAACCTATTAAGGTTAGTTTGTTCTCTGATTGAGCTCCTCGATATTTGTATTTTGTATCTTAGAACCTACGGCTCTAAACAAAGAGAATGTTACTCATTGCATCACATGCCTGCATGAAAAGTAAGAAATCAATATAGCGAATATAAATATAAATAATAAAGCTAAATTATAATAATTGTCAGAGTTGCAGCCTGAATCTTATTATCCAAGCAGATTCTTGTGAGAGGGCTACAGGAGCTAAATATGTAATAAATAAAATCCTTCCAAGTCAAGCTGAATTTTAAAAAAATAAACAACTTTTCCACATGATTTTCCACCCTCTATCTTATGGTGCAGAATGCATATGGTGACGTCAGTTTCCCTTTAATTATTATACATCCAATAAGGTATTGCTTAGCAATGTACACATGCATATCTTGTCAATGTCATGTCAAATAAGAGGAATATTCCATTGGGTCTCAACCCATCATGTCGCCTAATTGTAGAGGATTAAAATATAAATAAAGGGCAAAACTATGTCAACCTCGTTGCATCAGGGCTACATGAATCTTATATAAGATTTGCGTAACTGAAAATATATTCAAACAAACAAAAGAATCTCATATCATCGTAATTATGAATTAAAACAAGGAGTTGCAGAATATTGTATAACACTATTATTATTATTAGAGTCACTTAACTCGGGAGTGGCTGGGAATATACATACACCTTGGTATTTACTGTAAGGAACCAGTTTACATTACTACACACTCCACAATACACCCTTTGTTTGACCTATTACTCTGAAGAATTTCTCAACTATAACACATATCCTAAGGGCAGTGAGTCAGTGAGTCTGGGCGCAACATCCAGCTCAGTGTGTCACGGGAATGATGAGCATGAAGATGGTGTAAACAGAAAGTAAATATACTCAGAGTATCAGTACTGGTCAATGCACATACTGTAAACAAATACATAACTATGTCTAGAACTGTATTGTTATGTCTGCTTGGGGAGTGTGGAAGTGGAGGCAGTGACAGATTTTATTTCCTTGGCTCCAAGGTCTCTTCAGGTGGTTTGCTACTGGGGAAAAAGACTATTGCACGCTTGGACAAGCTAGTAAAAAGTAAAGATACAGGTGTATCACTTTCTGTAAAGGTCTGCATAGTTCAAACTATTCCCAGTAGTAACATACAGAGCTGGACCATAAAGAAGGCTGACCTCCTTAGAACTGATGCCTTTAGATTGTTGTGTTGGAGAAAACTACTTAGAGTCCCTTGGACTGCAAGAAGATCACTGAAATATTTTGTCTATATTATGAGAAGACAGGATTCCCTAGAGAAGACTCTGACGGCAGAACTGCATCTCAACACGTTGCAGAATGTTGCTGAGAGGTGGTCCCTGATAGGTTAGAACACTAAACTGCACATTCAGCCCTACATAGTCTGTGCCTGCATACGCTGCAGAGGGGCAGATCCATAAGGAATCATTTATTCGATTTTAGACTGAACACAAAACTTACAAGCACTTCTTAATAAAATAAAGAGCATTATTATTATTATTATTGTTGTTTATTATAATATTTATTATATAATATATTATAACGCGTCAACATATTCCGTAGCGCTATACGTGCGTTGTGATCAAGGCAATACAATAATAAACCATTACAAAAGATGGAGGACCCTCTCTTAGAATCCGGTGTCCGTAGAGCTTCCCGCGCAAGACTGAAATATCGCAGACTTACAATCTAAAGGTAAGTAAGATACTCAGGGACATTATATACCCAGAAACCTTCCATGTTCCTTTAACATTCCGGGTTTTTGCCAACCCCTCACCCACACCCCTGGTAGACTAAGTTGGCTTCTTATCAATGTTATAATGTGATATTTCTCCTGTTGCTTTATGTTTGTTTATAATTGATATTTCACCATTATTTACAGTAAATTTAGTTTGTTCCCATTATCTACATAATTATTACAAAACATATCACCCGTGTCCATCTAAGGGGAGCCCATGACACCTTGATGGACTTCTTAAAGGGCCGCTGTAGTCCAAAAAGTTCTATCATGCTTTCAAAAGATCATATTTTAAACATTACAAAATTAGGTAAAATAATTGGTTCATAGTGTAAAAAAAATTATACTGAAGTGAGACACAAAGACATTTTCTTAGTTTTGTCTTAAAGTTATCTGTCAGTCTGTGTGACCTGTGCGCGTCTGATCGGGCGTCTCATATCAAATCATTTTATTGAGGAATTCTGTATTTTTGTCATTTAGAGTACATGTGAAACTCCTTGTATGAGCTCCACCCCCGAGGAACCTACGAAGGCAGAGCGTACTAGCCAATGAGCTGTGCGGAGCTGTGTCCTAGCAAAAAATATGTCAGCATCATGGCTGCTTAATGTTGTACCGGCCTCTGATTAGCCACAGCTAATTATGACTTTTATGCTAATTTAGCTTGGATTTTTTTTCATACACTACTTATTCTCCTCTATAAAATGCTTCATAATCCAGGAAACTTCCATATACTGTTAAATTAAAATAGAAGCATAAATGTAATTAACTGATGAGAGATCAGATAAAAAAACACAGCCTCTTCATGAGACTTTGTATACACTTGTAAGTTAACGGTGGATCAAACATCCCATTTCTGTCATGGTTTATTGGCTATTTTGTAAATTAATATAATGTATTTTACACGGAATAATATTATTGCATTGTACTATATGGCATGTGCACTTCTGAATAATGATGGAACATTTTGGGTTATAGTGGCCCTTTAAACGATGGCATTTTTGTAGTAATTAGTAAAAAATAGCTAAAACTGTTGAGAAATAAAGCGCTTCATATGTACTCACTGCAATCATTTGGGCCACATAGCTCTCAGGACCCGTATACTCCGTGGGATCTTTAACTTTCACCAGAACGATGAAGTACAGATAGTGCCACATGCAGTGCTCCGACATGATGTGCTCCTCGAAGGACACCGTCTTATTGTCAAACTTGTCTCTTTCAAGTCCTACAGACAAAGATACAGGAATATCAGTGTAAGTAATGATTCACAGGGATGATTCACAGACAGGTATATTCATAGCATCAATTCTATGTATATGTAAGTAGGGTCTTATAATGATTCATTTCAGGTATTGTCATTGACTTTATTTTATTTTTTCAGTGTATTTTCAATTCTGTGCATCATACACTTCCTTACAAGTTAGTGCCATTTAGCCCTAGATTGATTAGGATCTCTCGTTAAATTCTACCTACAAGATTGAAAGTGACTCTGTCCCAACAGGAAGTTGATTTAATTTTAGAACTAACTGGCTATAGAACTAACCTATTAAGGTTGGTTCGTTCTCTGATGAGCACCTCTGACTTTGTTGTTTTCTATATGCAAATTACCTTTAGGGTTTAGTCTCCCTAAGGGTAATAGGGGACTCCAGACGTGGACCCCTTGCTCACTGTGCCTTAGGGTGTTCAGCTGCACCTCACTGACGAGGCCCATAAAGGCCGAAACGCGTCTGGGGTTTGCTGTTTCTCCTGTTCAGGGTAGAGTTGCCTGGTATTTCGGGGCTGGGTCACTCTAGTGAGTGGGACCAGACTGATATAATACAGGATATTTCTCCCTGTGAAGGGCACAAGTGAGCTAAAAGAGGTTGCTCTCAGAGTAGCTTATCATGGCTATAGAACTAACCTATTAAGGTTGGTTCGTTCTCTGATGAGCACCTCTGACTTTGTTGTTTTCTTTAATTTTAAAGAGCATTAAAAACTGGCTATACATTGCACTAGCAGTTTTTCTCGACAGTAAATAATTTCTGAAAAATGTAGCATTGATTTTGCGGTTCCTGTATACTAATGTGGGCCTCAGTGCGCTAATGTGGGCCTCAGTGCGCTAATGTGGGCCTCAGTGCGCTAATGTGGGCCTCAGTGCGCTAATGTGGGCCTCAGTGCGCTAATGTGGGCCTCAGTGAGCTAATGTGGGTCTCAGTGAGCTAATGTGGGTCTCAGTGAGCTAATGTACAGCTCAGAGTACTTGATTTACTTTTAAAGAACATTAGAAACGGTTTGCTAATGTGAGCTTCCCTATGCTAATGTGAGCCTCAATGCGCTAATGTGTGGCTCAGTATGCCAATGTGCGCCTCAGTGTGCTAAGTGTGAGGCTCAGCGCGCTAATGTGCGCCTCAGTGCCCTAATGTGCACCTCAATATGCTAATGTGGGCTACAGTGTGCTAATTTGGGTCTCAGTGTGCTAATGTGGGCCTCAGTGCGCTAATGTGCAGCTCGGTGCACTAATGTGAGGCCTCAGTGCGCTAATGTGCAGCTCGGTGCACTAATGTGAGGCCTCAGTGCACTAATGTGCGGCTCAGTGCGCTAATGTGCGGCTCAGTGCGCTAATGTGCGGCTCAGTGCGCTAATGTGCGGCTCAGTGCGCTAATGTGCGGCTCAGTGCGCTAATGTGCGGCTCAGTGCGCTAATGTGCAGCTCAGTGTGCTAATGTGCGGCTCAGTGCGCTAATGTGCGGCTCATCAGGCTAAAGTGTTGCTCAGAGGGCTTGATAAGGGTGGGAGAGGGGTCTCACTGCCAGATAACATTGGGGATCTTTATTTTGACCACTACAGATATAGACAAGGAGACTGTAATCCTAATCAGCACATCAAAGCAGTTAATTAATATGCATGATCTGCTCATTTGCATATACAAACAGCAACATCAACCACATGGAATTTGCCAGCATTGATTCACTTTAGAAAAAAATGGATAAAACAAGATGCTCTTTAAGAAAACTCAAAACATCTAATTTTGGGGTGCCAGAGTCCCTGTATTTTGAGCTACACAGATTCTCTCTCTGACGTCTAAACAGGGTAACGCACAACGAAAAAAGGATAAAAGGCATCTACCAAACATGGAGCCCCCAAACATTTACATATATTTCTGAACTTCTCATAAATGCGTTAATAGAACCCAGAGTTGGAATAGACACATATAAGATGGACATTGTATACACTTCAAGGTATAAATCAGTTGTAATCCTCATGGAATCAATCTACAATGTAGCAAAGGATCTGTAAAATGCATTATGGGTAGAGTGAAAGTGTCGCCATAAGGCATATAAAATAGTGACAGACACTGGAAACGTCATCAACGAACCTTAGGAAATGTATGTTTATAATGATAATAACTAATCGTATACAACTGACGGCGAAAGGTTTTCTATTTATTTCGAGTTACAACGCTTCCTTATTTCCAAAGATTTTCACAACCAGAAACCTACCACAGATGAAGCAGGTCGTCTTTAGAATTTCTTCCTTCTTCTGTTTTTCACTTCTGAGATCAGCGAATGTGTCAATGATGACTCCAAAGATCAGATTCAGAACAATAATAATAACAATGAAGTAAAAGAGTAAATCGTAAACGACTCTGGCGGCAAATAGCGGTTCCTGAAAAAGAGGAGGATCATCAGTGCGAAACGTACAGCTCGCATCATTCATCTGAAATACAACACAAGGCATCTCTCCCTCTACTTCTTAGGCAGCACATAGTTAGACCTCGGGTATTCCCAGTAGTAACATACGGATGGACCATAAAGAAGTCTGAGCGCCGGAGAATTGTGGTGTTGGAGAAGACTGCTTAGAGTCCCTTCGACTGTAAGAAGATCCAACCAAACAGTACTACAAGAAATGAAGCTAAACTGTTCACTGGAAGTTTTGATCTTAAGGCTGAAGCTCAAATATAATAAGTCTCTGATGCTGGGAAAGATTGAAGCCACACAAAGAAGGGAATGGCATGGGCGGAGATGGACAGATGAGGTCACTGAAACAATTAACATGAGCTTAAGGGAGCTCAGAGGGGTGGTGGCTGACAGATGTGCCTGGCTTGCAGCGGTCCATAAGGTCAAGGAGAGTTGGACCCATATGAAATACTAAACAACAGCAATTGTGGTTGTTGCTTTATGTTTACCTCCTAGTTATTCAATGGAACTTATAAAATAAACAAACTTTCAACAAATCACCCCTTTCGATTGTCTAAATCCCATCACATATAAACAGACTTATTTAAATCCATAAGGTAATTGAATGAGCTGAATGTAACCAATCAGGAACTGCTCTATTGACCTACTATTCTGAAATGTATTGAGAAGTTTAGAAGAATTGATTTATCAATAGTCTTACATCTTTTGAGGGTTTCCGTAGGACGTCTCCCACGCCTCCTCCGTTCCGCAGGCCCTGGTTCAGCACGGTCACAATGCACATGAGCAGCGTATCGCAGGCTCGCTCGATCCCGTCATCCTCAGAATCCTCTTCTGCAACAGGAAACAATCCCATCAACCTTATTCATCTCCTCTATCCGTCTCCTTTTATTGTCTTGGGCAAATGTGAGCTATATACGTAAAGTCTTTAAAGGGATCTGGAAGGTTCCCGGATGTTACTCGGTATATAATATCCCTGGGTATCTATTTACTGACATGTACTTTATTTTATTAAGAAGGGCCTATAAGATCTGTTTTACTGCCAAAAATCATAACATATTGTCCCTGTATGGGTCTGCCCTTTGCAGCGTATGCACACACAGACTCTGTAGGGCTGGATGTGCAGCGAAGTGTCCTAGCCTATCAGGGACCATGTCTCAGCTGCACACAATAACTACTTAAGTGTAAAACACGCTCTTTTCTTTGTATGACACAATAGGCCCCACTCACTTGGCCAAATCTGATTTACTTGGACTTCTAATGTGGCTCGTTAATATTACAGATAATGTTACAGATACTCTATTAACCACTGACATTCCAGATGACCTTAGAACTCCATTGGTTTTAGCACAGCTCAAGATTTACGAGTGCTAAATAATAAAAGTTACACAAAATCAATATTCTATTAGACTCAAACACTTATTAGAGCTGTAACAGCAAATAAACACACAATACTGTAGTTTAAAAGCATAGGAAGGCATGGAAAGACATTAGAACTAATTGCTCAACAGTCTCAAACCCACAAATATGCAATAATAATAATAAAAAAAAAATATCATGTAATCCGCATGGGCTTGAACAGTTACTTTAATTAAAAGTATTGATTTCTACATTGCTGGATTGCGAGTCTGATCACAAAATTTAGACACAAATTCATTCGTAGTCTCAGAGTGAATTTTAAGTATAAACGCCATGTTTTAGTGATGTCATGATGACGGTCTTATTTACTATTGGCTGTGTCTAAGAAGTAAATTACAGGCTTGCTTACATATTGTCAGATCATGTGATCACGCCCTGAAATCCTACCTATGAGCGCATTGTTTCCGTGTTGAGGCAGTTGTGAGACAATTCAATGTGTCTAAATGTTTATAAAAAATGTGACCCGCAGCCAAAATTATGGGATAGAGGCAATTACGGGCTTGTAATTGAATGGGGCCCAATATTTGGTAGTCATATGTCTCTTTAATCCTGGATATACAGTAAACTTCCCGTTATCCGGCACCTATAGGGATTGCCTATTGCCGGATAAGTGTAGTTTCCGGATAATCGAGAGTCACAAAAACAATGGCCTAAACAACCCTTAAACCCTGCAAAACTCCTTAAAAAAACATTAAATAGCTTCTAACAACTAAACTAAGCTATTTTGAGCAAAAAAACAAAAACAAAAAAAAAAACATAAAAAAGGGATTTTTAATTTTTTTATTTGCCGGATAATTTAGGATATTTGAGAGTGGGGAATAGAGACAGGTGCCGGTTGCTTGAGAGTCCTGGATGGTTGAGTGCCGGATAATCGAGAGTTTACTGTAATACCTTTATTAAATAAGCCGTCTCTTTGTACTGATACAGCGCGGCTCGCCATGTGTCCAATCACAAGGTCCCTCCAATGTTATGAAACATGTTTTTAATCATTTGTCTTAGACATTACACTTTTTTATTAAATTATAATTTCCTACTGAAGTGATTTTCTTGTTTGATGTCTGACAAGGAGCACTTTGTAGGAATATGCAGCCGACATACAGAGATAAATATAAAATCCATCCCAGCAGATGACTTCAGATCTAAAAATAAGTGAGAGATCCACGTGGAGGCTCGGGATGTCAGGTCTGGAGCACGGTGATGTGGAGTTATATATATATATGTGTATGCGTATATAGAAATGAATATACACCGGTACCTGATGGGGGGGGGGGGGGGGGGGTAAATTATTGCAAAGCTTTATCATCTTTGCACACTTCTGCGAGTGGAAATTCCATCGGGGAAGCCAAGAATTTACAGATTCATTTGCAAAGTGTCTATTTTTGGAAAAACACAATTTATGGAGAGAAGCACATTATGCACGTTTTAGCCCAGAAGCCTCGTGCGTCAGTCGCTGTCTCGCTCTCTGTGTTGCTTTGATTTTAATGCTCGGATATCACACCCGCACAAGAGTTTTGTTAAGATGAGCAGCCATAGCTGGGAGTCCATGCAGAGCCCTAGGCCTATACAGATAGGAGCCCCGGAACAATTATTCTTTCTGCTTTTACCATTCTACATCCTCATGAAAGGACGTGTTTTCTATATACACTAGCGACTTGCCTGTCAAAAATGACGGGGAAATAAAATTTGAAAGCCATGGTAATGCTGTTTGAGACATAATTGAAACCGTTTTGTACTGTGAGGACCTTTGGCGCTCATTGCGAGCCTCTCCTGTCGTGTACTTTTGGTCCTCTGAGAGAGATATATATTTCTATGTATATGTAATTAAGTAATAATGAATGATTTCTTAAATAAATTAATATACTTTAATTATTTATAATTGATATATGCAGCGAGAAATAGGCTGAAGAGCTAACAATCTGTTTGTATTTTGCGTCTGTATAGAATATACATTGTGAGTGTTGGTGCCCGGCTTATAAAGTGTAATGAATGTTTGCAATCTAAATAGGCTGCGTGCGCGAGGTAAAGGCGTGGGTTTATTGTGTAAAGCGGCATTGTATAGTCGTAATGTTATTAATGTATTGCGCGTCTCGTGAGCATTTTCCGGCTTTTGTAATAGTGTATCTTGTAGGTCGTAGTCTGATGTGTAAAGTGCTACGCGTTTTGCAGTGTTTTTACTCGGTCCGGGGTCATGTAGCCTCGTTTTCATTTTTTGCAGCGGACATTTTTTTCTTTGCTTAGGCGATTTTCGAGTGGCGAAAATCGTCTAAATCGAGTTAAATTCGCATCCACCTCACTCACAGACGTCCTGGCTGTTGCCCCGTGCTGTCTGTGATGTTTTTGTTATTTTTTTAGGTGTAGTTAGTGTGTTTTTCTGTTCATCTCATATCTTTTCTTTTCTAAGTCCCGCGTCTCGTAAAAAAATGTTTCTAAGTCCTGCATCTCGTATTTTAACGGCTCGCCTCACATCGATGAGCACCTTTGGAGCTCATCGGCAAAGTGCTACGGTTTATCGACTCGCCTTGCAAGCGATGAGCGCCGCCTAAGCCGTCGTAGAAGATCTTCTTAAAGGGATTTGGAGGGTTCCTGGATGTTACGATGAATATAATATCCCTGGGTATCTATTCTATACTTTTATGTACTTTCTTTTTTATGAAGGGCTTATAAGCTCTGTGTTTACTGCCTAAACATCACACAGTTTGTACCTGTATGAGTCTGCCCTCTGCAGTGTATGCAGACACAGACTCTGTAAGGGCTGCATGTGCAGTGTAATGTCCTAGCCTATCAGGGATCATGTCTCAGCAGTGTGTTGCAGAATGTTGCTGAGAGATGGTCACTGGTTGGTTATTATGAGAACTGCACACCCAGTGCTATAGAGTCTGTGTCTTCATGAGATGCAGTCAACTAAATCCATACTTTTGCACAATATCTTTGTCAGTCTGTGACCTCCCGTGCACGTCTGTCTTTATATTTGAAATTCAAAGCACATTTGACATTTCTTGTGTGAGCTCCACCCAGGCAGCGCATTCTAGCCAATGAGCTGTGTGGAGTTGTGTCCTAGCCAATCAGCTGTCAGTATCACGGCTAAAACTTTGTTTCTGATTGGCCACAACTAATTATGAATTTTATGCTAATTTAGCTTGGATTGTCTGGGCGTTCCTTCTCAAAATCAACTTTCTGAAACCTGAAGAGATTTTATTAATGTTTATTTTGCAGTCATAGTCCAGGAATGTATATTAATGTATAATCCTGAGCCCTGATGCTTATCTAGCCCGTTTACACCCCGCGCTCCCCACCTCTAGCAGTGACTCACTTTAAACACTTTGATAAATTAGAGTCACAGGATAACTGCACAACATCTGTTTTCTCACAAGACATAACGTCTCTAATCTTGTCCTTGGGCCTCCATGTGTCAGATGGTAGAAATGTATCTCCTGCGAGATAACGTGCCGTAAAGATATGCAAATACAGGAGCTTTATTAATCAAGAGAATCCGAAGACTTTGATAATAATCATAAAAACAAAAACCAGAGAACATCATAATATTATGTGATCAAATATTCTATAAAATTACAATAATACAGACTAATTATGAATTCTTAATGTTTTTCCTGCCTAAAATCAAACAAATAGTCCCTGCATGGGTCTGCCCTCTGCGGCGTATGCAGACACAGACTCTGTAGGGGTGGATGTGCAGTCCCAGCCTATCAGGGACCTCATCTCAGCAGCATGTTGCTGAGAAATGGTCACGGATTGGTTAGTACAAGACACAAAACAGTAAGTACAGCAGAGTCTGCGTCTACATATGCTGCACTGGGCTGTCCCATATAGGGACTATTTGTTATATTTCTGGCAGTAAAAACAGACCTGATAAACACTTCATAATACAATAAAGTACGTCAGTAAATAGATACCCGGGGATATTATATACCAAGTAACACCCAGGAACCTTCCATATCCCTTTAAAGGGTTAAATGCCATTTATTGTAATGCCAGTGTCTGCAGTATCTCCTTGTCTGATACCCGAGTATCACAGAGTAACAATCCATGAAGGCACAGATATATCAAACACTAATTATATCTCACATGAAAAAGACTCTCGAGACACAACTTTATCCTGAGATAGACGTATAAAAGCGCCCCGTGTGATGTGTCAGCCGGACGGAATTACAGAGATCTGCACCGGCTAATTATTCCGGGCCTCGAGGGCTTCATTCATCAAAGGGGGGGGGTGTTCTCACGTGAGATTTAATGCTGTTAGGCTTCAGGGCTGATTTATCAAAAATGTCCAAAATACCTCAGTGTCGGATGAATCAGCATCGGATGTAACCGAGAAACCGACCTCGGGTGGGAAAAAAACGCCACGCGCAGAAAGAGAAACAAACACAACCCACAGCTGGAGGTGGATTCTGACTTTTGTGGTTGTATCAATTTACTTTTATGTACTTTATTTTATTAAGAAGCGCTTATAAACTCTGTTTTTATTGACTAAAATCTTACAAATAGTCCCTGTATGGGTCTGCCCACTGCAGCATATGCAGGCACAGACTCTGTAGGATTGGATGTGCTGTGTATTGTCCTAGCCTATCAGGGACCACGTCTCAGAGGCACATTGCAGAGAGATGGTCGCAGAGCTTATAAAATAAAGTACATGAAATGAAATAGCTACAAAGCATGCCGCGCACCTAGTAACATCAGGAACCGCATGCCGCGCACCTAGTAACATCAGGAACCGCATGCCGCGCACCTAGTAACATCAGGAACCGCATGCCGCGCACCTAGTAACATCAGGAACCGCATGCCGCGCACCTAGTAACATCAGGAACCGCATGCCGCGCACCTAGTAACATCAGGAACCGCATGCCGCGCACCTAGTAACATCAGGAACCGCATGCCGCGCACCTAGTAACATCAGGAACCGCATGCCGCGCACCTAGTAACATCAGGAACCGCATGCCGCGCACCTAGTAACATCAGGAACCGCATGCCGCGCACCTAGTAACATCAGGAACCGCATGCCGCGCACCTAGTAACATCAGGAACCGCATGCCGCGCACCTAGTAACATCAGGAACCGCATGCCGCGCACCTAGTAACATCAGGAACCGCATGCCGCGCACCTAGTAACATCAGGAACCGCATGCCGCGCACCTAGTAACATCAGGAACCGCATGCCGCGCACCTAGTAACATCAGGAACCGCATGCCGCGCACCTAGTAACATCAGGAACCGCATGCCGCGCACCTAGTAACATCAGGAACCGCATGCCGCGCACCTAGTGACATCAGGAACCGCATGCCGCGCACCTAGTGACATCAGGAACCGCATGCCGTACACCTAGTGACATCAGGAACCGCATGCCGGACACCTAGTAACATCAGGAACCACATGCCGCGCACCTAGTAACATCAGGAACCGCATGCCGCGCACCTAGTAACATCAGGAACCGCATGCCGTGCACCTAGTAACATCAGGAACCGCATGCCGGGCACCTAGTAACATCAGGAACCGCATGCCGCGCACCTAGTAACATCCTTATCCCAGTAACATAATTCCTGGCTAAATACACAGGATTGAAACATCCATAAATAATACAAATCTCACAGCTACAGCCGCTCAGGGTAAGTGATCTGGGATATAAAATATAAACGGTATCATTGTGATCTGTGGCACTTTAATGGGATCCACGACCAGTCAGGCCTTTTCAGTGGCCGAGCTAGTGAATGGAGGGGGCCAAAATAATTGCAACCTCCCTACCCACCCTGTAGATTGTGCCTCCCTCCCATTCTCTCTCTCTCTCTCTCCTTTACCCCCTCCCATTCTCTCTCTCTCCCCTGTGCCTCCCTCCCATTCTCTCTCGCTCTCCTGTGCCTTCCTCCCATTCTCTCTCCTGTGCCTCCCTCCCATTCTCTCTCCCTCCTGTGTCTCCCTCCCATTCTCTCTCTCTCTCCTGTACCCCCTCCCATTCTCTCTCTCTCTCCTGTGCCTCCCTCCCATTCTCTCTCTCTCTCCTGTGCCTCCCTCCCATTCTCTCTCTCTCTCCTGTGCCTCCCTCCCATTCTCTCTCCCTCCCATTCTTTCTCCTGTGCCTCCCTCCCATTCTCTCTCTCTCTCCTGTGCCTCCCTCCCATTCTCTCTCTCTCTCCTGTGCCTCCCTCCCATTCTCTCTCTCCTGTGCCTCCCTCCCATTCTCTCTCTCTCTCCTGTGCCTCCCTCCCATTCTCTCTCTCTCTCTCCTGTGCCCCCCTCCCATTCTCTCTCTCTCTCCTGTGCCCCCCTCCCATTCTCTCTCTCTCTCTCCTGTGCCTCCCTCCCATTCTCTCTCTCTCTCTCCTGTGCCTCCCTCCCATTCTCTCTCCCTCTCTCTCTCTCTCTCTCCCGTGCCTCCCTCCCATTCTCTCTCTCTCTTCTGTGCCTCCCTCCCATTCTCTCTCTCTCTTCTGTGCCTCCCTCCCATTCTCTCTCTCCTGTGCCTCCCTCCCATTCTCTCTCTCCTGTGCCGCCCTCCTATTCTCTCTCTCTCCCCTGTGTCTTACTCCCATTCTCTCTCTCTCCTGTGCCTCCCTCCCATTCTCTCTCTCCCCTGTGTCTTCCTCCCATTCTCTTCTCTCTCTCCTGTGCCCCCCTCCCGTTCTCTCTCTCCTGTGCCCCCCTCCCATTCTCTCTCTCTCTTGTGCCTCCCTCCCAATCTCTCTTTCATGTGCCTCCCTCCCATTCTCTCTCTCCTGTGCCCCCCTCCCATTCTCTCTCTCCTGTGCCCCCCTCCCATTCTCTCTCTCCTGTGCCCCCCTCCCATTCTCTCTCTCTCTCCTGTGCCTCCCTCCCAATCTCGCTCTCCTGTGCCTCCCTCCCGTTCTCTCGCTCTCCTGTGCCTCCCTCCCGTTCTCTCTCTCCTGTGCCCCCTCCCATTCTCTCTCTCTCTCCTGTGCCTCCCTCCCAATCTCGCTCTCCTGTGCCTCCCTCCCATTCTCTCTCTCCTGTGCCACCCTCCTATTCTCTCTCTCTCCCCTGTGTCTTACTCCCATTCTCTCTCTCTCCTGTGCCTCCCTCCCATTCTCTCTCTCCCCTGTGTCTTCCTCCCATTCTCTCTCTCTCCTGTGCCTCCCTCCCGCTCTCTCTCTCCTGTGCCTCCCTCCCGTTCTCTCTCCTGTGCCTCCCTCCCGTTCTCTCTCTCCTGTGCCTCCCTCCCGTTCTCTCTCTCCTGTGCCTCCCTCCCGTTCTCTCTCTCTCTCTCTTGTGCCTCCCTCCCATTTCTCTCTCCTGTGCCTCCCTCCCATTCTCTCTCTCCTGTGCCACCCTCCTATTCTCTCTCTCTCCCCTGTGTCTTACTCCCATTCTCTCTCTCTCCTGTGCCTCCCTCCCATTCTCTCTCTCCCGTGTCTTCCTCCCATTCTCTATCCCTCCTGTGCCTCAATCCCATTCTCTCTCTCTCCTGTGCCTCCCTCCCGCTCTCTCTCTCCTGTGCCTCCCTCCCGTTCTCTCTCTCCTGTGCCTCCCTCCCATTCTCTCTCTCTCTCTTGTGCCTCCCTCCCATTTTCTCTCCCCTGTGCCTCCCTCCCATTCTCTCTCTCCTGTGCCTCCCTCCCATTCTCTCTCTCTCCTGTGCCTCCCTCCCTTCTATTCTCTCTCTCTCCTGTGCCTCCCTCCCATTCTCTCTCTCTCTCTCCTGTGCCTCCCCCCCATTCTCTCTCTCTCCTGTCCCTCCCCCCCATTCTCTCTCTCTCCTGTGCCTCCCTCCCATTCTCTCTCTCTCCTGTGCCTCCCTCCCATTCTCTCTCTCTCTCCTGTGCCTCCCTCCCATTCTCTCTCTCTCCTGTGCCTCCCTCCCATTCTCTCTCTCCTGTGCCTCCCTCCCATTCTCTCTCTCCTGTGCCTCTCTCTCTCTCTCTCTCTCTCCCCTGTGCCTCCCTCCCATTCTCTCCCTCTCCTGTGCCTCCCTCCCATTCTCTCTCTCCTCTGTGCCTCCCTCCCATTCTCTCTCTCTCCCCCCTGTGCCTCCCTCCCATTCTCTCTCTCTCCTGTGCCTCTCCTGTGTATCTCCTTGTAGATAATAAAATAAGTTTACAATATTATTTAATAAAAAAGCCATGTAGATAATCAGATCACCCCTATGGTGATCAGATCACCTTTCTATAAAGTAATTATCTGGCATCCACACCTAATACATAAATATTTCTTCTTTATTGCCAAGTAAAAGAGCACCCCTCCCCTGTTGTGGGTCCGAGTGCTTTGCACCTGCTGCACCAGCAGTAGCTCCACTAATGGGCCTTTTCCAGGCAACATTCTCAGATTTATGCTGCAGATATTACATATAAATAGCACAAGGCGATGGCAGCACGGAGTCCAGGTCCAGGTCATGCTTCTCTGCAGCTGCTCTGTAGTTTTACATAATGTAGCTCAGTGAAGTCACATGTTCAGTCATTTGAGGGCTATCAATTACTCATTGTGAGAAACCACGGCCCCTGTGCACACCTGTGAAGGTGACTGGAGAGCGCGGCGCCGCGAGACCCCAGAGAGGCATCCTCGCCTGCCCCGAGCTGCCTGATTTACTCTGTCTGTCAAATGGCTTTGTTTATGCTGTTTGGAAAATACTAACGAATATGGGACGGAAACAAACACTAACGAGTATGGGACAGAAACAAACACTAACGAGATATGGTCATCTGACAGGATGTGGGTTGTGTGATTTTAATAGGGTTATTAAATACTACTATTGTACCACTCAGCTGTATATGTATATATATATATATATATATATATATATATATATATATATATATACACACACACAGTATCTCCCAAAAGTGAGTACAACCCCTCAAATTCATTTCTGAAATTTTTTTATTATATCTTTTCATGCGACAACATTGAAGAAAAGCTGCCGGCACTGGGGAGCTACAGCTCATTGAGGGAACCATGAATGCCAACATGTACTGTGACATACTGGAGCAGAGCATGATCCCCTCCCTTCAGATACTGGGCCGCAGGGCAGTATTCCAACATGATAATGACGCCAAACACACCTCCAAGATGAACACTTCCTTGCTAAAGAAGCTGAAGGTAAAGGTGATGGACTGGCCAAGCATGTCTCCAGACCTAAACCCTACTGAGCATCTGTGGGGCATCCTCAAACGGAAGGTGGGGGAGTGCAAGGTCTCTAACATCCACCAGCTCCGTGATGTCATCATGGAGGAGTGGAAGAGGACTCCAGTGGCCACCCGTGAAGCTCTGGTGACCTCCATGCCCATGAGGGTTAAGGCAATGGTGGAAAATAATGGTGGCCACACAGAATATTGACACTTTCGGCCCAATTTGGACATTTCCACTGAGGGGTGTACCCACTTTTGTTGCCAATGGTTTAGACATTAATAGCTGGGTGTTGAGTTATTTTGAGGGGACAGCACATTTACACTGTTATACAGACTGTACACTTACTGCTTCACATTGTAGCAGAGGGGCATGTCCTCAGTGTTGTCACATGAAAAGATATAATAACATATTTACATGTGAGGGGTGTACTGACTTTTGTGAGATACTGTATATATATATATATATATATATATATATATATATATATATATATATATATATATAAATAATGCATGCCTTGACTACTGCACCTCTCTCCTACTGGCCTTCCCAACCCCCGTATGTCTCCAATCCAATTCATAATGACACCTCCGCTTGAATCATGTACCAAACCCACACTCAGTGTCGGCAGTTCCTCTCTGTCAGTCACTCCACTGGCTTCCCATAACCTCCAAAATAAAATGTTATATCATGACCCCAACGCATAAAGTCCTCAATAACAGTGCATCCCCTTAAATCTCTGCTCTCGTCTCACAATACTCCTCCACCCACCCTCTTTGCTCTGCTAATGACCTTCTTTTATCTACCTCTCTTATCACTTCTTCTCACTCCACCTTCAGGAATTTTCTTGCGCTGTCCCCACTCTAGGAAATTGGCATTATTTATATATATATATATATATATATATATATATATATATATATATATATATATATATATATATATATATATTAGATAGAATCACATTTAAATGTTTGGATATTCCATATTATTAGGATTATCTCTCCATGAGTGGACGCTGGACAGACCGACCTCTCTATGGATGGACGCTGGCTAGAATTAGCTCTTCATAGATAGAAACTGGATATAATTAGCTCTACCCGAATGGATGTTGGATACAGTTGGTTCAACAAGAGTGTATATTGAATAGAATTGGCTGTATGGATATTGGACACCATTGACTAATGGGTGGGTGTTGCATATAATTGACCATATTGCATAGATGTGGTCTCTAAAACATATATTACATTTATTTAAAAGAACAGAAATATACCCATTGTAAGGCGCATGTTCAACAAATATGTTTTCAGCTTTTCATGCTAGCCTCACAACCCTTTGAAAGCTTATCATATCACTATTCAAAAAATACACTAAACATGTCCAGCTTCTATGGTGGACATGGGTATATTAAATGTTTTAATGTTTTCGGTTATTTCCAGAAATTCATTTGTCTCAGGTCATGCTCCATATGTAGGATGTATATGGACAAACAAGTTAATGCAGTTTGCCAATTTTCTTACAAAAATACATTTCCTCTTTCTAAAGAATAGTGGTTAAAATAATAGATCTTATGAATATTTTTTCTGGGAAGTAAATTATGCGACACCATTCAAGGTATAACTATTATTGCACAAAGACTCCACTTATTTCATCACTAAATTGTTTTAAGATTTGCGATTTTGAGAAGCGAAGTAAACAAACTGTATGCCAGGTCCTAAACAAAGGCCAATAAGTCCCCAATAAGAACTCTGTCCTTTGCATTGGAAATATAGTTATTGTATGTTTACATGTGTACACACGTGAGCTTCTTCCTATTAGCTCGCCAATAAAAGTAAATACAAAGTGGCAGATGCAATAAGCAATCTGTAAGCCCTGTAATATTGTTGCAGATGAATATTGAAAACAGTACTGTGACAATCCACATAGTACCCGACCCGGTGCCTAGGATCCAGCTGAGCCCTGGCTAAGCTAAAATCTGTCCCCTTACTTATTCCCTTGCATGCACCCCGGCTGGGAGATGTGTCTATGTGCAGTCTACACATACAGAGGGAAATCAAGATAAGGGATGAGACTCGCTGGCACCATGGTCACACCTGGGAATCCCACCACTGATATCAGCATCCTTGTCCTAGTGCCTTGGGTAATACGGGGACAATCAGAGATACTCAAGGCATAGGAGAGAGAGAGAGGACATGGGTTTAAGTTGGGTATGTGGACATGTTGTTTGTTTGGCATTTTGTTCAGTCCCCTATAAAAATATTCACCCATGTCCAATAAAGTCAGTTCTGGACAATGATTACAAGAGTGAGAGCTGCACTTCGTTAGTTCAGGAAAGCTAATTCTTATGGTATTTATACTATTTGTCTTCTGCCTGGGATACCTAAGGAGAGTTATACCCATCCATACAAGCATCTAACCAGTGGGAGTTCCAGAGCGTACCGGTCCTACTGGTCCCGTGTCATGAGAAGTACCACATGACATTATGGGACTGTAGGTAAGATTACTACAAATGTAATACAATAATTACTATAGCTTCATCTTTAACACCAGAAGCTCTTACATAGTGAATTACAACAAGATCAAGGAAGACGGACACATCATATCTCTAATAATCTGAGCTTCGAGGCCAATTGGCCCATTTAGATAATTCTCACAATATATTGTACAGACCTGTAAGTGATATCGTTGTTGAGCAGTTTTCCTTATGGCAGGTGCTCATCATGGCGGTTAGGGAACCCGTGCGCATATCGCTGTTATCTGTAAAGAGGCAATCATCATATTAACTCTTTCTGGACTAAATGGTCAAACTACCCGCACAAATAGTCTGTATAGAAACAGTTGAATATTAACCTTAGCTTAAAATGTTTTACCAAGAATCTTAATGGCACCTTATGAGATACAAAGTTATATCTAGCTATCAGTGGCAGAGCTAGGGCCCTAGTGTAAAATAATCCCCTCCCCACGGTGCAAATTTTCTCAAGTTAGATGCTTTTGGGGGGTTATTAACACATCCAAAAGTCTATGTAGGTGGTCAGGTCACACTGCTGATTTTGAAGTTTGTCCACTGAAATGATCCGTCTATAATTTTAATGGTCGGTGTATTCGAACAGTAAGAGACAGAATAACAAAAAAAACAAGACAAACGCACGTCAAAAAAGTTAACAAAAATATTTGCAGGTCAATGAGCGAAATAAGTATTTGACCACTTCGACTTAGTACTTGGTGGCAAAACCATTGTTGGCAATCACAGAGGTCAGATGTTTCTTGTAGTTGGCCACCAGGTTTGCACACATCTCAGGAGGGATTTTGTCCCACTCCTCTTTGTAGATCCTCTCCAAGTCATTAAGGTTTCGAGGCTGATGTTTGGCAACTCGAACCTTCAGCTCCCTCCACAGATTTTCTATGGGATTAAGGTCTGGAGACTGGCTAGGCCACTCCAGGACCTTAATGTGCTGCTTCTTCTTCAGCCACTCCTTTGTTGCCTTGGCTGTGTGTTTTGGGTCATTGTCATGCTGGATTACCCACCCACGACCAATTTTTAATGCCTTGGCTGAGGGAAGAAGTTTCTCACCCAAAATTTGACTGTACATGGCCCCGTCCATTGTTCCGTTCATGCGGTGCAGTTGTCCAGTCCCCTTAGCAGAAAAACACCCCCAAAGAATAATGTTTCCACCTCCATGTTGGACGATGGGGATGGTGTTCTTTGGGTTATAGGCAGCATTCCTCCTCCTCCAAACACGGTGAGTTGAGTTGATGCCAAAGAGCTTGATTATTGTCTCATCTGACCACAACACTTTCACCCAGTTCTCCTCTGAATCATTCAGATGGTCATTGGCAAACTTCAGATGGGCCAGCAGTACATGTGCTTTCTTGAGCAGGGGGACCTTGCGGGTGCTGCAGGATTTCAGTCCTTCAGGGCGTAGTGTATTGCCAATTGTTTTCTTGGTGACTATGGTCCCAGCTGCCTTGAGATCATTAACAAGATCCTCCCGTGTAGTTCTGGGCTGATTCCTCAACATTCTCATGATCATTGAAACTCCACGAGGTGAGATCTTGCATGGAGCATCAGACCGAGGGAGACCGGCAGTTATTTTGTGTTTCTTCCATTTGCAAATAATCGCACCAACTGTTGTCACCTTCTCACCAAGCTGCTTGGCGATGGTCTTGTAGTCCATTCCAGCCTTGTTGTAGGTCTACAATCTTGTCCCTGACATCCTTGGACAGCTCTTTGGTCTTGGCCATGGTGGAGAGTTTGGAATCTGATTGTTTGATTGCTTTTGTGGATAGGTGTTTTTTATACAGGTAACAAGCTGAGATTAGGAGCACTCCTTTTAAGAGAGTGCTCCTAATCTCAGCTCGTTACCTGTATAAAAGACACCTGGGAGCCAGAAATCTTACTGATTGATAGGGGATCAAATACTTATTTCCCTCACTGACCTGCAAATCCATTTATAACTTTTTTTCAAATGCATTTTTCTTGATTTTTTTTTTTTTATGTTATTCTGTCTCTCACTGTTAAAATACACCGACCATTAAAATTATAGACTGACCATTTCCTTGTCAGTGGACAAACGTTCAAAATCAGCAGGGGATCAAATACTTTTCCCCCCACTGTATATGTTATGATTAGGAAACATTGACCCTGTATTAACCTTACCAGAACAAGTTGAAATCTAACTTACCGTATATCTGCAAAATGCTAGTGCTGGACTTTTGATATAGATATAGGGCTATTTAATGGACCACTGTATTACTGTAAGTAGCCATGCGCATAAAATAATTAGTATATATATATATATATATCACAACATCATTTAGCTTATGTTGGGTAAGAGAGATTTTTTTCTTGAACTACAGTGATCCTTTAACAACATTGTGCACTTACCAACATAACTACTCTCACACACATATTGTAAAATGATCTTTCTACTGAATGTTATTGGAGCAGCTGCTGTTGGCCAGAAAAAAATACAAGAAGCCAAAAAAATCCTCCTGGGATTATTGGTATAAAAACACAAGACCAGTGTCTGCTGAATAAGCTTGAAATGAAACGTAGCTTTAATTCATTCAGTGCTGGAAGTCGTGCAGCCAACGTGTTAAACCGTAGCCTGTAACGTAGCCCGCAAGACTTACGGCTATTAAATTGGCCTGTAAAGCAACCCGCTAACGATCTGCGGGTTACAGGCGGGAAAACCTGACGGGATGTTGAAATTTGAACTCCGCGGCCGCAAATCCTTTGGTGTGTCAAGCCCGTAACTGTTATGTTCGAAAATCACTATTAAATTGCTACAAATCCACTGGCGTTCAAACCTGTAACCCGCAAATGGAGCCAAAAACCCTATGGGTACTAGAGAGGACCCACCAGGGGGTTAAAGTCCTATCCGTAGCACTGTAAATGCCAATATACACACACTACTGTACTTATTATTAAAGGGAAAGTGATGTTAGGTATTCAAATTAATAGCACAACATTCTCAAGCCCGCAAATTTGCAATATAAAATACTTTTATTTCTGTTTAATTTCCGTGTTATAGTGATCCTGGCAATCAATGTGTTAATACATATAATGGAACTCGCATGGACTAGAATATCATATTTACTGATTTATTAATATTGCATCATTTCTGGAATGTGGGTCCGATTGAAACTCGTAAGTGAAACCCGTAAGGCTTTGAAATTTAACCTCCATTTTTCAGTGATGTAATGATGACGATCTCATTTGCCATTGGCTCCGTCTAAACCCATAACTACGCGTTAGACTAATTGATCATGTTCACGGCCGCACATGCAACGTGCGTAAGAATGGTTTACGGGCTTGCATCTATGGCTGTAACTCGCGGCACTGTTCAACGTAATAGCTCTGTAATGCAGACGAATTTCAAGCCCGCAGCCTTTCGCGGGTCTGCCGATGCTGCTACGGGCTTCGAATATAATAGGGCTGTTAACTTGGAGCAGAGACTAACACATTCAGTGCTGGGAGTCTTAACTTGGAGCAGAGACTAACACATTCAGTGCTGGGAGTCTTAACTTGGAGCAGAGACTAACACATTCAGTACTGGGAGTCTTAACTTGGAGCAGAGACTAACACATTCAGTGCTGGGAGTCTTAACTTGGAGCAGAGACTAACACATTCAGTGCTGGGAGTCTTAACTTGGAGCAGAGACTAACACATTCAGTGCTGGGAGTCTTAACTTGGAGCAGAGACTAACACATTCAGTGCTGGGAGTCTTAACTTGGAGCAGAGACTAACACATTCAGTGCTGGAAGGCTTAACTTGGAGCAGAGACTAACACATTCAGTGCTGGAAGGCTTAACTTGGAGCAGAGACTAACACATTCAGTGATGGAAGGCTTAACTTGGAGCAGAGACTAACACATTCAGTGCTGGAAGGCTTAACTTGGAGCAAAGACTAACACATTCAGTGCTGGAAGGCTTAACTTGGAGCAGAGACTAACACATTCAGTGCTGGGAGTCTTAACTTGGAGCAGAGACTAACACATTCAGTGCTGGGAGTCTTAACTTGGAGCAGAGACTAACACATTCAGTGCTGGAAGGCTTAACTTGGAGCAGAGACTAACACATTCAGTGCTGGAAGGCTTAACTTGGAGCAGAGACTAACACATTCAGTGATGGAAGGCTTAACTTGGAGCAGAGACTAACACATTCAGTGCTGGAAGGCTTAACTTGGAGCAAAGACTAACACATTCAGTGCTGGAAGGCTTAACTTGGAACAGAGACTAACACAGTCAGCGATGGAAAGCTTAACTCAAAGCAAAGCCTAACCCATTTGGTGCTTCAGGTCTTAACGTGAAGCAGAAACTGGACCATTCATTCATTAATGGGGAGCCTAACTTATTGAATGTTGGAAACCTTAACTTGAAATTTAACCCATTTGGTGCAGCAAATAAAAACATTCTCAAGCAGGTCATGGGTGAAATAACAATAACATTTGATTACAAAAAAGAAAATATAATACAGCACTGGGGCCCCCCAGAGGAGGGCCCCCAGTGCATTGCATCTGATGTTAGCTCAGGCAATGACTTGATGATTGATGTAGGCTTGTGTCTTACCTAGGTCGGGCGTTCTGTTTTTCAGCCGGTCCACCTCCATGATGAAGTCGTCTTTCAAGAAGAGGAAACCAATAATGGAGAAGAGGTAAACCAGAATAAGCGCCAGCACCGCCGTCAGGATAATGGAGCGACCGTTCCTTGTAACACTTTTTATGACATTTAATAATGTTTCCTCTCTGTATACAAGATCAAAGAGCTGACAAAGAGAGAAAGACATTGAGAGAAAAGTTTAGAGCCCTGGTTAAGGCTGAGATTGACACCACACTGTAAAAAATACGTTTATTTTACTCCAAATTCCCAGAAATAAATACAGTTATTGCACTGCACTCTGGGAAACTGGGCAGGGACATGGAGATAAGTCGACAATGTATCTTCACTCTCTCATCCAAAACAACTTCATACATGGCTCATCTGGATGAAAGAGTAAAAATGCATTTTGGACTCATTTGCATGTCCCTGCCTAGTTTCCCAGGGTGCAGTGCAATAACTGTATTTCTGTAAATTTTGAGCACAAAATAAGTTTAACTTCTTTTTAGACATTCAAATGTGACACAAATATACTTCATGTTGGGGGGGGGGGGGGGTCTATCATTATTCTGCCAACCATTAGCTAAATGATATTGTTAATAGAGGTTTTGTGGAGATTGTACAATAATAACACTTATTTATACCTCCAACAAAATTGGTCCCAAACTCACCAAAAAACTGTAGAAGAATTCATGAACGAAGAGTCCCAACATGCAGACGATGACATAGACCACGTGGTACAAGAACGCCATGTCCATGATGACTGCACGATAACCTCGCGTGAAGGTGCCGCGATTACCAACGAAGCTCACCAGGAACACCACCTTATTGCACAACTGTGAGAGAGAGAATGGGAAAGGGTGAAAAGGAAGATAGTAAGGAAGACAAAAAGTGGAACAGTGCACAAAAGAAATAATGTATGATGGATTAAAGAAACAGCAAAAGAAAGAAAGGAAATAATGGTGGAATCAAGGATAGAATGAAAGAAAAAAGAAAGAGAAGGAAAGAAGATGGAATCAAGGTAAGAAAGAAAGTGAAAAAAGAAAGAAAGAGAGAGAATGCAAGAAAGAAAAAGAAAGAGAAACAAAGAAAGAAAGAAAGAAAGAAAGAAAGAAAATAATGATCGAATGAAAGAAAAAATAAAGAGAAGGAAAGAAGATGGAATACAGGTAAGAAAGAAAGTGAAAGAAAAAAGAAAGAAAGAAAGAGAGAATGAAAGAAAGAAAGACAGAAAAAGAATGAAAGAGAGAATGAAAGAAAGAAAGAAAGAAAGAAAAAGAGAATGAAAGAAAGAGAGAGAAAGAGAGAGAAAGAAAGAAAGAAAATAATGATGGAATCAAGGATAGAATGAAAGAAAAAAAGAAATAGAAGGAAAGAAGATGGAATCAAGGTAAGAAAGAGAGTGAAAGAAAAAAGAAAGAAAGAAAAAAAGAGAGAATGAAAGAAATAAAAAGAAAGATAAACAAAGAGAGAAAGAAAGAAAAAGAAACAAAGAAAGAGAGAGAGAGAGAAAGAAGGAATCAAGGAAAGAAAGAAAGGAATAATGATGGAATCAAGGATAGAATGAAAGAAAAAAGAAATAGAAGGAAAGAAGATGGAATCAAGGTAAGAAAGAGAGTGGAAGAAAAAAGAAAGAAAGAGAGAGAGAGAATGAAAGAAAAAGAAAGAGAGAGAGAAAGAAAAATAAAGAGAAACAAAGAAAGAGAGAGAGAGAGAGAAAGACAGAAATATATATATATAGAGAGAGAGAGAGAGAGAGAGAAAGATGGAATCAGGGAAAGAAAGAAAGAAAGGAAATAATTATGGAATGAAAGAAAAAAGAAAGAGAAGGAAAGAAGATGGAATCAAGGTAAGAAAGAGAGTGAAAGAAAAAAGAAAGAATGAAAGAAAGAAAGGAGGAAAGAAAGATGGAATAAAGTTAAAGAGAGAAGGAAAGAAAGAGAAAATGAAAGAATGAAAGATGGAATCAAAGTAAGAAAGAAGAAAGAGAGAAGAAAGGAAGGAAGGAAGGAAGAAAAGAGAGAGAGACAGAAGGAAAGAAAGAAAGAGGGAGAAGGAAAAAAGATGTTATCAAGGTAAGAAAGAACCCGCTCCTCTGTGCCCGCTCCTCTGTGCTTGTCCCTGCTGTGCTCGCTCCTCTGTGCCCGCTCCTCTTTGCCGGTCCCTGCTGTGCCTGTCCCTACGGTGCCCGCTCCTCTGTGCCCGCTCCTCTGTGCCTGTCCCTGCTGTGCCAACTCCTCTGTGCCTGTCCCTGCTTTGCCCACTCCTCTGTGCCCGCTCCCCTGTGCCTGTCCCTGCTGTGCTCACTCCTCTGTGTCCGCTCCTCTGTGCCCGCTCCTCTGTGCCTGTCCCTGCTGTGCCCACTCCTCTGTGCCTGTCCCTGCTGTGCCCGCTCCTCTGTGCCCGCTCCCCTGTGCCTGTCTCTGCTGTGCCCACTCCTCTGTGCCCGCTCTCCTGTGCCTGTCCCTGCTGTGCCCACTCCTCTGTGCCAGTTCTCAGTTAAGTCTCTTTGCAGAGTGTGGTGTTATTATTATTATTTATTTTCCTACTAAAAGCTCAGGTTTTTGTATATTTGTATGAAAAGTTTATGTTTTGCTGAGTGAAAGACTCAATCAAGTATTAGAGGCTGGAATTTGCTCAATATGCACTCCTTGCACGGCACACGGTGCCAGCGGGATACCTTCCTAATGCAAAACCACAGCTTGTGTTCAGTAAGCAGCTGACTGCAGGGCATGCAGAATGACTGGGACGGGCACCATTACTGGCATAGAGGCTGCAGTACTATAAGGGGATATGGAAGGTTCCTGCATTTTGCTCTGTATTTTTTCAGCGATACGGAATATGTTGGTGCGGTACAAACAAAGGATAATAATAATAATAGTTACTGATATAATATTTTCACATTCCAGCTCTTTAAAAGTAAAAGGCTGCGGCAGCACTTAAATATGCAGGGGCAGATTAATAGATTTAGAGCCCCTAGGCACAAACTCCCTAGGTGCATGAGCCATGTGCATCTCCATTTGTCTGCCACCATTTTGGTTTGGATGTGTGTTTATATTAGTGCAGCACACTGCAAACCTGCCAATTCACACCAACCTCTCCCCTCTCCCCCACAAAATGACTTGCTCATGGCACCTGGCTAGAGAAGACAGGGGCTATGTGTGAAACAAAAAAACTGAAATGGAAATGTATTGTTATGCAAATGAGGCACCACTCCCAGGAAGGCGCCCCTAGGCTGCTGCCTTGTTCGCATAGTTATAAATACAATCCTGCTAGTAAGTAGGAAAATCCCTGTGATTATCACTTTGGGGGTATTTATAGCCACAAAATGACTACTAATGATGGTTATCACTCTCATTCCAGAAAACTGGAAATGTCATTAAAAAAGCTCTGTATACTGCACATCACATATTAATATTAATCATTGTTCAAAGAATGGGAAACCAGGTATGTAGGGTGCAGAGATTTCTTATCATTTAGATCAAAGACCTTTTTATTGTAAAGGATAAAATGTTGGAATGTGGTCTGAAATCACACGGATAACATTGGAATTGATTCTCCAAGAGTTCTCCAACACTTCATCCTTTAGTAGATAACCCCAGACACCCATACCGAGACAACCAGTCACTTCCGGACATGTGTAGTCCCATTATCTTCAAGGTTATACTTACATTTGCTGCACCAAGCAATATGAGTGTAGGTGCAAGACCAATGGTATAGATGGATCTCAGCATCACGGACACCAGGAATGGCCGTATACCAAATGGGTTGGGTAAAATAAACAGCATGGCGGTACAGATAGCCACCGCGATCCAGAGAAGGACAGAGAAGAGTGGGGGGAGGGTACCTAAAAATGGATGAGACACAACATGAGAGATCATGGAATATTCACAAACTGTATTGATGCAACCCAAGAACATGGAGAGGCATCAACATGGTGAATATGGCGGCATGTGTTACATTCTGATCATTTTGCTTTTTATATTAGTAATATTATTATTATATTTTTTAACTTTTAGAACTTTTTGGCATAATAATTGAAGATAGTTGTGAGATAAAAGTATACAATACAGTAATACCCTGCTCAGCGCTGATTTACTATAGGGCTGTTTACAGGGCCAGACCCCAAACAGTTCTAAATCTGGGGATATAGCGCGGCGCCATCTAAATCCCTGTTTAGAGAGCTGTTTTTTCGCCATATCACTGTTCAGCATGCATGCAGAAACGCATATACTGCGCTAAAAACAGGGCATACCTGTATATAACAGTATTTCTTTACAAGAAATGTATACATCAACAAAAATACACAACAAAAGTAAAATGTATTGAGCAAGGTTGTTGATTCTTAGTATCTTTGATAAAGGATTTTTTATATTTATTAAAGAAAGAGAGAAAGAGTGCAAAATAAAGAGAGAAAAGGAAATAAATGTTGGAATCAAAGAAAGAAAGTGAGAGCAGGTACAAAAGAAAGAAGAAAGAAAGAGGGAAAGAAAGAATGATGGATTCATGAAAGAACAAAAGAAAGAGAGAAGAAATGAACAATGTAATCAATGAAAGAAAGAAGGAAAGAGAGAGAAGGAAAGAAAGAAAGAAGACGATAAGAATGAAGGAATGAAAGGAGGAAAGAAAGAACATGATAAAATGTACGCAAATTCTCAATACCCTTTCTTCATTTAAACGCCGCTCAGACATAAACCAATTCATTCTAATCTGGACAGGCTGCATCACATCAAAGCTACCCCAAATAGGGAAGATATACAGCCCAAGTGCTATGCCAGCTTCAAAATAAAGACAAGTGTTTTTAAATTGTCAAATCCTCTTTTAAAGAACCACAAAAGTCATCATGAGGGTGAAAAAGCATGTGGAAAAAGTGTTTTCCTTGTAAAATTTGATGCTGAATTCATGGAGTTATGATCAACAGAAGTCAGACTATTTCAGTGTGTTGCCTTTACCTGAATGAGTAATGAGCTCTGTACCGCGCGGTACTTAATGAATATTAATTAGAATCAGGTGTAGAAGTTTTGAATGAGGCAGTGGCAAAGTCATTTGTAAGTACTTCATTATATTCTAGCAGCTAGTGCAGCAACTGATCAGATAGCACAGTAGTTAGTGCTGCAGTCTGTGGCGCGGAGGGTCCTGGGTTTAAATCCCCACATGTTTTCCACATGATTTTCCACCCATTAGCTGATGGTGCAGAGCACTTATGGCGACTTTAATGCCTGCAACAAACTGGACTCAACCTCAACTGGACCAGTACGGTGACAATGATGAGTTTGACAGTTAAACTTTTTAAATAAAACTTTATTTAAAAGGTGAACAAGCAGACAGATACATAAAAGGTCATTTTATACGTTTTCAGACGGAGACTTTTTTCTCTAAGTATTTTTATTATAACAAAATCAAACATTTACAAAAACTATGCCAAGAAGTCCCAACTGAAGACAGATATTTCTTAATCACATCATTAGCGAGTCAGATAAAACAAGACGCCAGGGCTGTGAATCCACAATAAAATTAATGTCAAGATGTGCAGGAACTTTATAGGAACATTGCGCCTGTCACTTATATTTTATTGCCCCCTCCCTTTAGTTCTATAAGCAAAGCGAGTGCACTTCCTATATTTAGCATTTAAAGTGACAATCATCTTCAAGCTCAGTGCCAGTAAGACATTGGCAGTTAATGAAACTAGTTTTACACATGACAAAATGTGCAGCCGCGACAGCCTGTCCGTTCCTAGCAGTGACCTGTCAATCAAGCTCCCGCTACGGCTCTTATTAGAACATATTTGATCAATTTTCACAGTTGCAAAAAGACTTTAAACTATTTCCCTGTGAAACATTGCTGTAGACTTGAGCTTTCCTTAAAGCCGCACTGCAAGAAATCTATCTCTATAATGTGTGAATTTGTGGATGGTTTGTACAAGCTGAGATTTTTGTTCCTTATACAGCACCAGAAATATTATTGCAACATCTTCTACTATAAATATAACAAAGACGACATACCAGAGCAGACCCGAGCAGGCCCCAGAACCGAGCAGACACCAGACCCGAGCAGGCCCCAGACCCGAGCAGGCCCCAGACCCGAGCAGGCCCCAGACCAGAGCAGGCCCCAGACCAGAGCAGGCCCCAGACCCGAGCAGGCCCCAGACCCGAGCAGGCCCCAGACCCGAGCAGGCCCCAAATCCGAGCAGGCACCAGACCCGAGCAGGCACCAGACCCGAGCAGGCTCCAGACCCGAGCAGGCCCCAAACCAGAGCAGGCCCCAGACCCGAGCAGGCCCCAGACCCGAGCAGGCCCCAAATCCGAGCAGGCCCCAAATCCGAGCAGGCCCCAAATCCGAGCAGGCCCCAGACCCGAGCAGGCCCCAGACCCGAGCAGGCCCCAGACCCGAGCAGGCCCCAGACCCGAGCAAGCCTCAGACCCGAGCAGGCCCCAGACCCGAGCAGGCCCCAGACCCGAGCAGGCCCCAGACCCGAGCAGGCCCCAGACCCGAGCAGGCCCCAGACCCGAGCAGGCCCCAAACCCGAGCAGGCCCCAAACCCGAGCAGGCCCCAAACCCGAGCAGGCCCCAAACCCGAGCAGGCCCCAGACCCGAGCAAGCCCCAGACCCGAGCAAGCCCCAGACCAGAGCAGGCCCCAGACCAGAGCAGGCCCCAGACCAGAGCAGGCCCCAGACCCGAGTAGGCCCAGACCAGAGCAGGCCCCAGACCAGAGCAGGCCCCAGACCAGAGCAGGCCCCAGACCCGAGTAGGCCCAGACCAGAGCAGGCCCCAGACCAGAGCAGGCCCCAGACCCGAGTAGGCCCTAGACCAGAGCATACTCCATGCCGTAGCAGAGCAGATTATCTACACAACTTGAAATACAGTATTTCCACCAGCAAGCAAATTAATCTCACAATTTCTTGGGCTGAGCTCAGACCCTGATTTACACATCTGGCGCCCCTAGGCACAAACTCGATAGCCTCCCTTGGCTGCATGAGCCCATGGGCATCTTTGGTCCCCTATGACCATGTTGTTCCATCAGCAAATGTAGATTGAACAAATTAATTGTGCTGCACTAATTCTAATTTATATGTATGTCTGAGTTACCCAGGTTGCTTTAAGGGCTATTTACCTCACTGTAAGTACTCAAGATTGTATGTTAAAATTATCTATTTTTTTTAATTGTACTAAAAAAAGCTAAAACAAAATCTAAAGTTTTAAGTCTTTACAGTGAGGACAATGACTGATAGCAAATTTTCCCTGAACGCAGAACTGCACTGAAAAGTTAACACATAACTGACTTGCTTAGTTGATTCCAGCATTCCATGCACTGCACAGATATTGGTTAAGGTTTAACTCTTTTTTTCTCTATTGTTCACTAGACAGTGCTGTAACTGCAGGTGTGGCAGAGGGCATGTCAGGGACTTATATAAACAAAGATTTTACTTTATTAATATCTCAGTGAAAAATGCAAAGTATTTCAACATGGTTTTAGGAGATATTAACTGTGATTTGGTACAAATTATGCTAAATTAAGTGGCCCTTTAAATAGACATATGTGTGAGATTATTGTTACTTGCCACATACACTGTCAGATTACATTATCCACATATAGGAAACAGTTTATAATATCAATTTAACTTATAATATACCGTATATACTCGAGTATAAGACAAGTTTTTCAGCCCTTTTTTTAAGGCTAAAAAGGCCCCCCTCGGCTTATACTCGAGTCACTCTCCCCCTGTGTCTCTCTAACCCCCCCGTGTCTCTCTACCCCCCCCCTCCTCATCCTCAACCCCCCTCCTCATTCTAACCCCCCCCCCCCCCAAATACCTCCCCCTATCCCCTCACTTACCTGCTTCTGCTCCGGCCTCCGCTACTTCTTGATCAGGCTCGCATGTGACGTCACATGCGCGCCGCGTCATTAGCGTATATGCTAATGCAGTGACGTCACATACGTGCCACGCCATTAGCATATACCGGGTGCCGGCACCCGGTATATGCTAATGACGTGGCGCGCATGTGACGTCACATGAGCGCTGGGTCAAGGAGCGGAGGCCAGAGCAGAAGCAGGTAAGTGAGGGGAGACAGGAGGTATTTAGGGGGTTTAGGTTGAGGAGAGGGGTTTAGGTTGAGGAGGGGGGTTGAGGAGGGGGTTTAGGAGGGAGGATGAGGATGGGGGGGTTGATGAGGGAGCTGGAGGATGAGGAGCGAGTTTGAGGAGGGGGTTGAGGATGGGGGGATGAGGATGGGGGATTGAGGAGGTGGTTGAGGATGGGGGGGTAGGGATTGGTGGGTTGAGGATGAGGGGGGAGGATGAGGAGTGGAGTTGAGGAGGGAGGTTGAGAATGAGGAGGGGGGTTGAGGAGGGTGATAAGGGAGGGGGGAAGAGACACAGGGAAGGGAGAGGTTGGAAGAGACACAGGGAAGGGAGAGGGGAGAAGAGACACGGGAGAGAGAGGGGGACACAGACGGCACAAGAGGGACACAGGGGGCAGTACATTTCCCACCCTCGGCGATACTCGAGTCACTCATTTTACCCAGTATTTTGTGGTAAAATAGGTGCCTCGGCTTATACTCGGGTCGGCTTATACTCGAGTATATACGGTATGTATTAATTCAAATTTCCCTGTAATTACCTCATGGTAGTGCTAGAGTAACAGGTAGCATGTTAGTGGAAATAATTTAATATATTGTATACATTAAATTATTTCATTTTTAAGAGCGTTATCAATTCTTTAATATCATGTTTTCATGCAAAATTATTGATGTTAATGGAAGTAGAGGTACATATGGAAAGAACTCTCTGAAATTACCATCTCTCTTATAGAAAAATAAATACTGTACAGGAAAAGTGAAGATGGAGATATTCAATAGATACAGGCACAAGCAAAACATCATAAAACATAAAAATCTCAGACTTGCTTATTCAGGTCACAATATAAAGCAGAATTCCTTACACATCTAAGGGCAAAATACACCTTTTGTTTTACTATAGTGCAGTACACTGTAAGCCGACCACTTCACACCCACCTCCTCTTACACAAAAGAACTGTCTCCTAGCTAGATAAGGCAGATATATGTGTGGAACATAAACACACTTAAATGATAAAGCAGGGGTGGGCAAGTTCGGTCCTGGAGAGCCCCACACAGGATGGCTGAAGAAGGGATTGATTCACCTGTGCTCAAATCCAGGCATGTGTGCGTCCCAGCAGGACCGAACTTGGACACCCCTGTGTTAAGGTCTTGTTGTACAAATGAGGCATCCCTCCTAGAGAGGTGACCCTAGGCAGCTGTCTTATTCTCATAGTTATAAATCCAGTCATGGCTGGGCTCCCAAACCTTTCCCCCTAATGACTACTTACAAATTGCTGAGTGTGCTGAGCACCATTTTAATGTTATTGAGGATCTTTGTAATCCATGTAATTAATTGATCACATTTTCTATCTCTTGTTTAACAACTAAAAAGTGCCATATTAAATTGAAATACAGCAAGCACTCATCTAAATAATACAATCTAATGTTCGGGATACTTGTTTAAGCATTTTATTTTTTTTTAACTTTATTTTGTTTCCTATTTTTTCTTGCTTCAGAAGTTCCTCAGACCACCTGAGAGAAGGTTGGGCTCATACTTCTCCGTACACGTGGCTCCCCACACGCCTCACTAATCACCAGGCTCGTGGTATTGCCAAACCACAAGGCAAAAAGAGGACATAATACTGTATGTCTGACCTGATCAGCGCACTCTAGATATGAGACAGCACCGGAAACAGAAGGGGAAGCAAAAACAAGCGCCCCGAGCACAGGAAACAACACAAGTTATATTTCCCCACACTGTTGAATTTGTTACAAGAAATCGCTAATTAAAGGGCCACTGTGGTCATATTTTTAAAATGTACTATTTTGAAGAATTACACTTACACAATGTAACATGTTTTTAGAATATAATGAATCTCCTTTACTGTTTATATGCGTTTCTGCCGCTATGGATTCAGCCATATTGCTTTTATCAGGTAACTTCCTGCTGTGGGAGGAGACTGTACAGGAAGTTTGTGTGTGCACAATGGGAATATGGCAGTAAGAGCTGCCAGTGCTCTTGGCAGGACTGAGAGCACTCACTTGTTTACAAGGATACACCCACCTCAGGAAGTAGCAGGCAAGAAAACAAAATGGCTGTCTGCATCAACGAAAAATTGCATTAAAAGATGAAAAATTTAAACATTGTGTTTAGTTATTTTTATTTCTGGTGACATATTGCCCACTATCATGTTTAGCTAAACAAAAAAAAAATATAGACCACATTGATCCTTTAAAGGGACACTGACCACATTGTTTTCATGCATTTCAAAGAGCATAAAAAAAGTTAAGTTGCCTCAATGTGTAGAGAAGAAGTGGAGCTATATCCCCCTGATAATCATATTGCCTTCTACACCCACTTGGACATTTACATCAGGTCATCATTTAAAAGAAAACACGAAGTGACACATTTAGAGAAACCTTTTTTAGATGCAACAAAAAAGAAAAACATAAAAAAGCTTTAAAACATATAAAGTGCTTAAAACATTTACTGTATCTGCTAAACAAAAATATTGGAGGTTGGCAATGTGCGGATTGCTGCTCCTGCCGAAGCGGTGGGTGGCCGCGCCGCTATTATTCATAACGCCAACAGACTTATTCTTAGAAGCTGTGCCCACTGTGATACACTTGTGTGGGCTCCAGGGCACTACACCCACGTAGCTCAATGGATAACTATCTGTCTGCAAACAGCATTATAGATAATATGCATGTGTCAGGCAGAAGACTTTACACTAGATTTTAGTTCCTAAAAGTAAATCTTTTAACAACTTATAAAGAACACGTCATATATATATATATACACACACACACACACACATATATACACATTCATACACATATACACACACATTATCACATTATCTATTATAAATGGATGTCTAAAAATAATTTTAAAAAGTTATTGCAGTGCACTCTGGGAAACTGGGCGGGGTCATGCAAGTGAGTCCAGAATGCATTTTCCCTCTTTAATCCAATACCTGTCTCCTTTTCGACATTTGCCTATATCTAAAAAGGAGCCAGGTATTACAAAAGTGAAAATGCATTGTGGAATCATTTACATGTCCATGCCCAGTTTCCCAGAGTGCACTGCAATAACTGTATTTCTGAGCAGGAAAAGTTTTTTAACATATTTTTAAGACATGTGAACACAAATGTACTATTTATTTACTGTACTCTTCTATCATTATTTTGCCCACCATAAGACCCCCTAGTCATGTTACATAATAATCCAGGCCTACTATATAAATCCAGGCTGTATAAATAAAACCGAGCTTACTATATAAACCCATTTACCTTCATCACCATCGTCTCCGAAGGGATAGAACAGAGCCACCGCCAGGTTAATGAACACGGCCAGGTTGAATGAGATGCTGCCCCATAGCGAGATGTGTCTGGAGAACCAGAAGAGTGCCGGGTTATCTGCAAAGAGAAGGGTCTGAAGTTATGAGGAGCACTGACTAACCATAATTGGAGGCACAGAAATAGAGAGTCACAACAGATGATCTTCCCACCCTCTATCACAGCTTCCACTCCTCAAATATCTCCCACTGCTGACAATGCTATCATCCCTCCCACCTCCCAGGCCCATTGTCTTGGGGTTCTACTGGACCCGTCCCTCGTTTTTATTCCTCACATACAATAAATCACTACATTTTGTAATTTTCACCTAAAAAACATTTCCAAAATACGTCACTTTCTCTCACAAGACACAACTAAAATGTAAATACCCTCCCTCATCATATCTTGCTTTGACTACTGCAACACCTTTCTATACCTCACCCATACACTTTAGACTGTAAGTTTGTGAGTTTTCAATCTTATTCGGCGCTTTAGAGCAAGCTCTTTATTGGCTTGATTTTAAACTCAATAACAGGGCCCGCCATTATGTTGTAATTTGATTTGTATTTCCCTTGTACAGCGCTGGGGAATATGATGGCGCATTAATAATAAAGGTTAATAATAATAATTATAATAAAAATAATAATAATGCTCTTTTCTATCCATTAAAATAGTTATGCAATTTCAGACCTTATGTCACTGGTATGGATTCCATTTCTGTAAGAACGACTACCACTGTAATAGCCAAACCATTATATCTAATTTTTCTGGATTCACTCATCACAGGGTCCCTACCAGATGACTGAGAAAAGCAGAGGTGATACCTATATTTAAGAAGGGAGCAAGAGCAAATGTAGGATATTACAAACCAGTGAGCCTCACTTAGGTAGTGGGGAAGCTTTTAGAAGGGTTAATAATGGATAATATACAGGAATATGTCTATTCAAACAGGATTATAAGTAGGAGTCAACATGGAGCCAACAAACCTAATTAGTTTCTATGAGGAGGTTAGTCGGAACTTGGATCAAGGCAACTCAGAGGATGTAATCTATTTGGATTTTGCAAAGGCTTTTGATACAGTGCCACATGGGAGACTATTGAGCAAACTAAGGGATACATGAATTGCAGTAAATATCTGCTCATGGATCGAGAGCTGGCTAAAATACAGGAAGCAAAGGGTTGTTGTAAATGGAACATACTCCGATTGGACTAATGTGGTAAGTGTGGTTCCTCAAGGTTCAGTATTAGGTCCTCTCCTTTTTAACATATTTATTAATGACTTGGAAGTGGGATTGGAGTGTGGTGTCTTCATTTTTGCTGATGACACAAAGTTGTGCAAGGTAATTAAATAAAAAAATTAAGTACTTTCCCTCCAAATAGATTTACATAAATTAGAGGAATGGGCATCTAAATGGCAGATAAGAGTTAATACGGATAAATGTAAAGTTATGCATCTGGGAAGGAAAAATAGCCATGCAATTTATAATCTTGATGGAGCAAATCTAGGGGTATCAGATATTGAAATGAATTTGGGAGTACTTGTGGACAACCACCTAGGTAACAGTGCTCAATGCCAAGCAGCAGCTGCAAAGACAAATAAAATATTAGCATGTATTAAGAAGGGTATAGAAGCCAGGGAAGCAAATATAATTCTGCAACTATACAAATCTCTAGTACGCCCTCATTTGGAATATGGAGGACAATTTTGGGCACCACTACATAAAAAGGACATTTTAGAGCTGGAAAAAGTACAGAGAAGGGCAACAAAACTAATAAGGGAAATGGAGGGGCTAAGTTATGAAGAAAGACTAACCAAATTAAACTTATTTACTCTATAAAAAAGGCCTCTAAGAGGAGATATGATTATCTTATATAAATATATCCAGGGTCAGTATAAAGATTTGTCGGGGGAGCTTTTTGTGCCAAGAGGTTTATAACTGAAAAGAGGACATCCCTTGAGGTTAGAGGAAAAATATTTCACCTTAAAGAAAGAAAAGGGGTCTTCACAGTAAGGGTGGTTAAACTGTGGAATTCTCTACCAAAGGAGGTGGTGACAGCGGATTTAATAGATAACTTTAAAAAGGCATTGGATATATTTTTAAATAAAAAGGGCATTAAGGGCTATCCTGGATAAATAGAGAGGGAGTATTGATCCAGGGATGAATCTGATCGCCAGTATCTGGGGTCAGGAAGAAATTTTATTTTTTTCCCTCTTGAGACAATTGGCAAAGTTTCACTGTTTTTTTTTCTGTTTGCTTCCTCTGGATCAATTAACAATAAATCTGTGTATTGCAGATCAGACGAGATCTAAAAAGGTTGAACTGGATGGACTACAGTCTTTTTTCAACCTAAATTACTATGTAACTATACTGTCAGGGCAACATTTGTTCTAGTCCATTAGTTCCCAAATTTGTTGACATGTGCATCTACTCTGCCCATTCTATCTACCGAAGCACTTTGATTCAAATAACTCTCAGCACAGCCTTATGCTTTAATTTCTTCACTGTATTTGTCAGTACGACTGGATGGAAGTTTTTTACACATTTATTGCTTATCAAATTGCCTTTCTGCTACTATATACATATATATATATATATATATATATATATATATATATATATATATATATAAACATACATACCTATCCAGATATACAGTTGCAAGCAAAAGTATGTGAACCCTTTGGAATGATATGGATTTCTGCACAAATTGGTCATAAAATGTGATCTGATCTTCATCTAAGTCACAACAATAGACAATCACACTCTGCTTAAACTAATAACACACAAAGAATTAAATGTTACCATGTTGTTATTGAACACACCATGTAAACATTCACAGTGCAGGTGGAAAAAGTATGTGAACCCCTAGACTAATGACATCTCCAAAAGATAATTGGAGTGAGGTGTCAGCCAACTGGAGTCCAATCAATGAGATGAGATTGGAGGTGTTGGTTACAGCTGCCCTGTCCTATAAAAAACACACACCAGTTCTGGGTTTGCTTTTCACAAGAAGCATTGCCTGATGTAAATGATGACTCACACAAAAGAGCTCTCAGAAGACCTACGATTAAGAATTGTTGACTTGCATAAAGCTGGAAAGGGTTATAAAAGTATCTCCAAAAGCCTTGCTGTTTATCAGTCCACGGTAAGACAAATTGTCTATAAATGGAGAAAGTTCAGCACTGCTGCTACTCTCCCTAGGAGTGGCCGTCCTGTAAAGATGACTGCAGGAGCACAGCGCAGACTGCTCAATGAGGTGAAGAAGAATCCTAGAGTGTCAGCTAAAGACTTACAAAAGTCTCTGGCATATGCTAACATCCCTGTTAGCGAATCTACGATATGTAAAACACTAAACAAGAATGGATTTCATGGGAGGATACCACAGAGGAAGCCACTGCTATCCAAGCTAAACATTGCTGCACGTTTACAGTTTGCACAAGAGCACCTGGATGTTCCACAGCAGTACTGGCAAAATATTCTGTGGACAGATGAAACTAAAGTTGAGTTGTTTGGAAGAAACACACAACACTATGTGTGGAGAAAAAGAGGCACAGCACACCAACATCAAAACCTCATCCCAACTGTGAAGTACGGTGGTGGGGGCATCATGGTTTGGGGCTGCTTTGCTGCGTCAGGGCCTGGACGGATTGCTATCATCGAAGGAAAAATGAAGACATTTTGCAGGAGAACTTAAGGCCATCTGTCCACCAGCTGAAGCTCAACAGAAGATGGGTGTTACAACAGGACAACGACCCAAAGCATAGAAGTAAATCAACAACAGAATGGGTTAAACAGAAGAAAATACGCCTTCTGAAGTGGCCCAGTCAGAGTCCTGACCTCAACTCGATTGAGATGTTGTGGCATGACCTCAAGAAAGCGATTCACACCAGACATCCCAAGAATATTGCTGAACTGAAACAGTTCTGTAAAGAGAAATGGTCAAGAATTACTCCTGACCGTTGTGCACGTCTGATCTGCAACTACAGGAAACGTTTGGTTGTAGTTATTGCTGCCAAAGGAGGTTCCACCAGTTATTAAATCCAAGGGTTCACATACTTTTTCCACCTGCACTGTGAATGTTTACATGGTGTGTTGAATAAAAACATGGCAACATTTAATACTTTGTGTTGTGTTATTTGTTTAAGCAGACTGTGATTGTCTATTGTTGTGACTTAGATGAAGATCAGATCACATTTTTGACCAATTTGTGCAGAAATCCTTATCATTCCAAAGGGTTCACATACTTTTGCTTGCAACTGTAGGGCTGGATGTGCAATGTAGTCCTAGCCTATCAGGGACCACATCTCAGTAGCATGTTGCTGAATGTAGCTAAGAGATGGTCACTGATTGGTTAGTATGAGACACAGCACACCTAGCCCTACAGAGTCTGTGTCTTCATGAGCTTTTTTATTATACCATATTTAGTTACTATAATAGCATAAGGTCTAACATGACAGCCAGTCCAATATTCCTCCTTTTTCGAGATTCCAAGTCTCCTACTTTTAGAACACAGAGATTTTAAGACATTTGTATCTTTTCCCACAATCCTTCAGTCCAGCTTCCACAATTACCAATTCCACCGCTTACAGAGATGTCAGGGGACTAATCAGGTAATGGGCTGCTTGGTGTACAGGCCGGAGGCTTCATTTATGAATATGCAGCATTGGAGGTGACACAAAGTAGCAAGTTCATAGAAAGCCGAGTGATCGCCGGCTCCGGAACGCGTCACATTGTAACCCGTCTAATAAGCCCCCGTCATGTTACATAACAAACCTGTGGTTTTGGGTATAATTGCACATTTTTAAGATGCCAGAAATATTTTGCATTTTCTTTATATAATTGCCCCAGTCTTTGCATCACAGGAAAGTCTGCAGGATAGTAATGCGTTTTTAGATTCCTCTTGTTTTTCTTATTCTTGAAGAGCATGAAAAACTGGTTTTACATTGCACTAGACATTTTTTCTAAAGTAAATATTTCCTGAGAAATTCGGAAATTCTATGTGTGGCATTATTTTGCAAGTAGATGGGGAAGAAGTGGAGGCAGTGACATATTTTATTTTCCTGGTCTCCAAGATCTCTACAGATGTGTGAAATTAAAAGACGTTAGGAAAGGGAAGGAAAGCTATGGCAAGCTTGGACAAGCTATTAATAAGTGAAGATATTACAATATGAACAACGATCTGCATAGTTAGATCTCTGGTATTCCCAGTAGTAACATACGGATGTGAGATCTGGACCATAAAGAAGTCTGAGTGCCGGAGAATTGATGTCTTTGAATTGTGGAGTCCCTTGGACTGAAAGAAGATCCAATCAATCAATACTACAGGAAATGAAGACAAACTGTTAACTGGAAGGTTTGATCATAAAGCTGAAGCCCATGGCCATATCATGAGAAAACAGGATTCCCTAGAAAAGACTCTGATGCTGGGAAAGATTGAAGGCACAAAAAGAAGGGGATGAGGGAAGTGGTGAAGGCTCGATTAGGCCATTGAAGCAATGAACATGAGCTTGAAGGAGCTTAGAAGGGTGAGTGACTGACAGATGTGCCTGGCATGCTGTGGTCCATGGGGTCATAGAGAGTCAGACACGACTGAACGATTTAACAACAAATCAGCTATTTGATACATTGTGTTCATCTGACTTACTATGCTAGTAGCCCTATTAAATTCCCCCAACGTGAAAACCCGTAGCCCGTAACGCAGCCCGCTAGACTTATGGCTATTAAATTGGACTCGTACAGCTACCCGCAAACGATCTGCGGGTTACAGACAGAAAAACCCTATGGGCTGTTGAAATCTGAACTCCGTTGCCGCAAAGCCTTTGATCTGTCGAGCCTGTAAATGTTACGTTCGTAAATCGATATTAAATTGCTAAGAATCCACTGACCTTCAAACCCGTAACCCGCCAAAAAGCCTACGGGTACTAGAGAAGACCCGCAAGGGGGTTAAAGTCCTATCCGTGGCACTGTAAATGCAAATATACACACACTACTGTACTTATAATTAAAGGGAAAGTGATGTTAGGTATTAATATTAATAGCACAACATTCTCAAGCCCGTAAATCTGCATGTTATATTGATCCTGGCAATCAAAGTGTTAATACATATAAAGGAACTCGCATAGACTAGAATATCATACTTTTTACAAGTGGATTTACCTTAAAAAGTAAAGGCTGATAAACTGTAGAGTGCACTAATTGTGCCCAGGTGAGAGGGGTGTGGCTTGACTGTTAAACTAGTATAAAAGATTTGTGAGCTGGTTTGGGGCCTGTTTACAAGTGGATTTACCTTACAAGTAAAGGCTGATAAATTGCAGAGTCCACTAATTGTGCCCAGGTGAGAAGGCAGAAGTTAATAGAAACCGGAGAAGGGGAACTTGTGAGCTTGCGAACATTTTCAGTATCAAGTGCAATTCTAGTAAAAGCCTAGGAGTTTAAATAAAAGGAGGGCCTTCAAAGAAAAGGGAGGGCAGATTTATAGTGCAAAGGAGGAAAACTTTATATAAATATATTATTTTATATTCTTTATTTTCCCACTGAAATTTCGTAGACAATAATAATAATTATGAGTCAGTCCAGTGGCAACCTTATTCAGTGTACATCCTGTCATATGTATGCAATACTGGAACAGATGATCCAGGGTCCATACCTCTGTGAGAGGTGTGAGCATGTTGCCTCTCTGGAAGCTCAAATTGGAGATCTGGAGAGGAGAATTGCAGCACTTAGTGATATTGCTCCACTGGAAAGGGGGTTGGTGCTCACTGAGCACAGTTTAGCTGGGCCTAGCATGGAGGGTGGAGCTGGGGCTAGTGAGGATGTCCAGGGAGGCAGCTGGGTTACAGTTACAAGGGGAAGCAGGGGGAACAGGAGGAGGCAGGCTAGTTCTGAGTTGGCAAACAACAACAGATTTGCCAGATTGAGTGAAACTGTTGGCGATGTCCATTCAGGAATGGCAATGCCAGATAGAGCTGTTCCCTCTAACAGCCGCGCAAACAGCTCTACTGGAGAAGAGGGAGGGCAGAATAGGCAGAACAGACAGGTTTTGGTTGTAGGGGACTCTATTATTAGGAAGGTAGACAGGGTGATTTGTCACCCAGATCCCAGCAATCGAACAGTTTGCGGTTTCCCGGGTACTCGGGTTCGTCATGTTGTGGATCGGGTAGACAAATTATTGGGAGGGGCTGGAAATGAACCGGCCGTCTTGGTACATATTGGTACCAATGACAAAGTTAGTGGAAGATGGAGTGTCCTAAAGAATGATTTTAGAGAACTAGGTAATAAGCTGAAGGCAAGGACCTCCAAGGTAGTATTTCCTGAGATACTACCAGTGCCAGGTGCTAGCCCAGGGAGGCAGAAGTAGATTAGGGAGGTTAATGCGTGGCTAAAGATGTGGTGCACTAAGGAGGGGTTTGGCTTTTTAGAGCACTGGGCTGACTTCTCACTTCGGTACAATCTCTACAGTAGGGATGGATTGCACCTTAATGATGAGGGAGCTTTTGTACTAGGGGATAGGATGGTAGAAAGGCTGGAGGGGTTTTTAAACTAGTAGGTGGGGGGGGAGGTACTAGATATAAGTAATGGGGTAGAAAGTGTAGAGGGTATAAGGGATGAATTAACAACTCATATGGGAGGAGATGGGGGGAGGGGTAGTATAGTCAATATGGAGGTAGTACTAAGTAATTCAAGTACAGTGGCAGGCACTTCAGAACTACAGACTCATAACATAAGGTGTATGCTTGCTAATGCCAGAAGCTTGCCAGGAAAAATGGGAGAGTTAGAATTATTAGCAATTAATGAAAAATGGGATTTAATAGGCATTACCGAAACGTGGTGGGATGAACCTCAAGACTGGACTGTTAATCTGGATGGTTATAACCTATTTAGGAAAGATAGAGGCAATGGTAAACGAGGAGGAGGGATTTGTCTGTATGTTAAGCCTGAATTTAAGGCTATAGTCAGAGAAGATATTTATGGTGGACCGAGTGATAAAGTTGAATGTTTGTGGGTAGAGTTAAATAGCGGAGCAGCAAATTCCAAAAGAATGTTAGTAGGAGTATGCTATAAACCCCCAAATATAGCTGAAAGTGAAGAAATACAATTATTGTTACAGATTGGAAATGCAGCTAAGCACGGGCAAGTTCTAATAATGGGAGATTTTAATTACCCTGAAATAAACTGGATAAATGAGACCAGCAGTTCAGCTAAGGGGAGCAGGTTCTTGAGTACACTCAGGGATCATTATCTGGCCCAGGTTATACAGGAGCCTACTAGAAATGAAGCTATCTTAGATTTACTCATCACATATATAGTTGTGAGCGTACGGGTCGTTGCTCACGCTTGCGGGCTCGCGAAGTGAGCCGCGGCTCTCGCGTAGCGAGGTCACTGGGCAAGGGGCTCAGTTGCTGGCATGGAGCGCCGAAGGCGCTCCATGCCAGCAACTGAGGCCCCTCGCGAAGCGAGAGCCTCAGTTGCTGGCGAGGTCACTGGGCACGGGCCTCAGTTGATGGCATGGAGCGCCAAAGGCGCTCCATGCCAGCAACTGAGGCCCCTTGCGAAGCGAGGGCCTCAGTTGCTGGCGAGGTCACTGGGCACGGGCTTCAGTTGCTGGCATGGAGCGCCGAAGGCGCTCCATGCCAGCAACTGAGGCCCCTCGCAAAGCGAGGGACTCAGTTGCTGGCGAGGTCACTGGGCAAGGGCCTCAAACCCTTGCAAACTTCACGTCGCTACTCAAAAAACACGACACACAAATTACGACACTCGCTAAATTTTACGAGGAACGCAAACAACCTACGAAACACGTTACCACACATTACGACCTCGCAAACATCGGACGCAACACGCCGACATACAAACATTTAAAACACAATACATACACACAGCACATACATAAAAACCTTACCTACACCAAGAGGGAGCACCCAGGACCTCAAAAATGCAACTTACACCTCGATTTTACTCGAAATAAAAGAGTTTTGAGACTAAAAAAAAATCTAAGCGACAGAAAAAATGGCCGCCGAACAAAACGAAAACGAGGCTACAGCACTCTAAACTCGCAAAACACCACAAGAAACTCGCAAAACACCACAAGAAACTCGCAAAACACCACAAGAAACTCGCAAAACTCCACAAACCACCTACGGATATTCATACCACACAGTGCACACATTCAGCATGCTTACACAGCAGCTCCACACCACTAATGCTGCAGCAACATCAACACAGATTGCCAGCTCTTCATCACAATGCTTCAAAATAGGTACAGTATATTCATTTAGTAATGTATTACATATTTCATTATTAGACACCAAACAGCATTAGCTACCTTACAATTTCATTGCCGTCATTTTTTGACGGGCAATTCGCTAGTTACAAATAATATTGATATAGTATCAAATGTTGAAATAGGGCAACCTTTGGGAAACAGTGATCACAACACAGTCTCATTTGAGATTGAATTAAAAAAACAACATTTTTAGGGGCCAACAAAAACTCTTAATTTTAAAAGGGCAGATTTTAACGGTCTAAGGGCAGCGATACAAAGTATAGACTGGGACAGAGAACTGATAGGTAAAAACACTGACCATAAATGGACAACATTTAAATCCTTACTAAATCTACATACACATCGGCATATACCATGTGGGAATAAAATTAAAAGGAGTAAATCCCATCCAATGTGGCTTAACAATGATTTAAAGATCAAGATATGGAGTAAAAAACAGATATTTATATTATACAAACACGAGGGGACAGAGACGGCTTTACGGGAATACAAGGAAATCACCAAGGCAGCAAAAGCGCGATTAGACTGGCTAAAATAGAAAATGAAAAATTAATTGCAAAAGAGAGTAAGACTAACCCTAAAATATTTTTTAAGTATATTAATGGGAAGAAGGCCAGGAAGGAAGCTATAGGAACATTACAATGTGACACAGTCTGAAAATTAGTGACCAGGAAAAGGCAGATGAGCTAAATAGGTTCTTTTCTTCGGTATACACAAGGGAGGTACCAGTGGTTGGGACACGGCAACATAATGGGGCTACACTACCTTTGCCAAATAATTGGTTAACACAGGAAGTAATCCAAAAGAGGTTGGAAAAAATAAATGTTAATAAAGCCCCAGGTCCTGATGGAATACATCCAAGGGTACTGAGGGAGCTGGGTTCTGTAATAGCCAAACCATTATATTTAATTTTTCAAGATTCACTCAACACAGGGTCTCTACCAGATGACTGGAGAAAAGCTGATGTGATACCTATATATAAAAAGGGAGCAAGAGCAAATCCGGGGAATTAAAGACAAGTGAGCCTCACTTCTGTAGTGGGGAAGCTTTTAGAAGGGTTAATAAGGGATAATATACAAGAATATGTCTATTTGAACAGGATTATAAGTAGGAGTCAACATGGGTTTATAAGGGATAGGTCATGTCAAACAAATCGAATTAGTTTCTATGAGGAGGTTAGTAGGAACCTGAATCAAGGCAACTCAGTGGATGTAGTCTTTTTGGATTTTGCAAAGGCTTTTGATACAGTGCCACATGGGAGACTATTGGGCAAACTAAGGGATACAGGAATTGCAGTAAATATCTGCTCATGGATTGAGAGCTGGCTAAAAGACAGGAAGCAAAGGGTTGTTGTAAATGGAACATACTCCGATTGGACTAATGTGGTAAGTGGGGTTCCTCAGGGTTCAGTATTAGGTCCTCTCCTTTTTAACATATTTATTAATGACTTAGAGGTAGGATTGGAGCGTGGGGTCTCCATTTTCGCTGATGACACAAAGTTGTGCAAGGTAATTAAATCAGAAAATGATGTGCTTTCCCTCCAAGGGGATTTACATAAAATTGAGGAATGGGCATCTAAATGGCAGATGAGATTTAATACGAATAAATGTAAGGTTATGCATCTGGGAAGGAAAAATAGCCATGCAATTTATAATCTTAATGGAGCAAATCTAGGTGTATCAGATATTGAAAGGGATTTGGGAGCTTGTGGACAACCACCTAGGTAACAGTGCTCAAAGCCAAGCAGCAGCTGCAAAGGCAAATAAAATATTAGCATGTATTAAGAAGGGTATAGAAGCCAGGGAAGCAAATATAATTCTGCCACTATACAAATCTCTAGTACGCCCTCATTTGGAATATGGAGGACAATTTTGGGCACCACTTCATAAAAAGGCGTCTAAGAGGAGATATGATTCCCTTATATAAATATATCCAGGGTCAGTATAAAGATTTGTCGGGGGAGCTTTTTGTGCCAAGAGGTTTTCAACTGACAAGAGGACATCCCTTGAGGTTAGAAGTAAAAAGATTCCACCTCAAAGAAAGAAAAGGGTTCTTCACAGTAAAGGGTGGTTAATCTGTGGAATTCTCTACCAGAGGAGGTGGTGACAGCGGATTCGATAGATAACTTTAAAAGGGGACTAGATTTATTTCTAATTAAAAAGGGTATTCAGGGTTATCCTGGATAATTAGAGAGACAGTAATGATCCAAATTTTTTACATTTCCCCTTTAGACAATTGGCTAAGTCTCGCTTGTGTTTTTTTTTTTTCTATTTGCCTTCCTCTGGACTAATTAATAATAAAAAAGCAAAAAAAAAAAACATTAAATAATTGATTAATAATAAATTAACAACTAATGAATTAATAGTTAATCCGCATATTGCAGATCAAAGGAGATCTTAAAAGGTTGAACTTGATGGACTGAAAGTCTTTTTTCAACCTTAAATACTATGTAACTATGTAACTATATTTACTGATTTATTAATACTGCATTATTTCTGGAATGTGGGTCCAATCGTAACTCGTAATTGAAACCCGTA
>CM050167.1:8114480-8216980 GCA_027410445.1 Discoglossus pictus
GCCTTGTTCGTCTCTTTCTGTTGAGTTGAAAACCCGGCACATGGATTCCTTTGTGAGAAATTCACAGATGTTTGGTACAGGGAACACAATCTGCTCCATTGTCCGATCATGACGAACAATCTGTAACAAAGATGTGAAATATCAGCTTATATAGTATTATAATGTGGGTCAGACCAAAGATGCAGAAATTGTTGGATGAAAACCAACCTGTTGGTAGACGTGTTGGATGAAAACCAACCTGTTGGTAGACGTGTTGGATGAAAACCAACCTGTTGGTAGACGTGTTGGATGTAAACCAACCTGTTGGTAGACGTGTTGGATGTAAACCAACCTGTTGGTAGATGTTGTGGATGAAACCAACCTGTTGGTAGATGTGTTGGATGTAAACCAACTGATTGGTAGATGTGCTGGATGTAAACCAACTGATTGGTAGATGTGTTGGATGTAAACCAACCGATTGGCAGATGTGTTGGATGTAAACCAACCTGTTGGTAGATGTGTTGGATGAAAACTAACCGATTGGTAGATGTGTTGGATGTAAACCAACCTGTTGGTAGATGTGCTGGATGTAAACCAACTGATTAGTAGATGTGTTGGATGAAAATCAACCGATTGGTAGATGTGCTGGATGTAAACCAACCGATTGGCAGATGTGTTGGATGTAAACCAACCGATTGGCAGATGTGTTGGATGTAAACCAACCTGTTGGTAGACGTGTTGGATGTAAACCAACCTGTTGGTAGACGTGTTGGATGTAAACCAACCTGTTGGTAGATGTGCTGGATGTAAACCAACTGATTAGTAGATGTGTTGGATGTAAACCAACCGATTGGTAGATGTGCTGGATGTAAACCAACTGATTAGTAGATGTGTTGGATGAAAACCAACCGATTGGTAGATGTGTTGGTTGTTAGATGTGTTGGATGAAAACTAACCGATTGGTAGATGTGCTGGATATAAACCAACTGATTGGTAGATGTGCTGGATGTAAACCAACCGATTGGTAGATGTGTTGGATGTAAACCAACCGATTGGTAGATGTGATGGATATAAACCAACTGATTGGTAGATGTGTTGGATGAAAACTAACCGATTGGTAGATGTGTTGGATGAAAACTAACCGATTGGTAGATGTGCTGGATATAAACCAACTGATTGGTAGATGTGCTGGATGTAAACCAACCGATTGGTAGATGTGTTGGATGTAAACCAACCGATTGGTAGATGTGCTGGATATAAACCAACTGATTGGTAGATGTGTTGGATGTAAACCAACCGATTAGTAGATGTGTTGGATGTAAACCAACCGATTGGTATATGTGTTGGATGTTAATCAACTAGTTGGTAGATGTGTTGGATGAAAACCAAATGGTTGGTAGATGTGTTGGATGATTGCAGGTAATGATGTGTGATGTATTTGTGTTGGCCAACATAATGTCTCTTAATTCATTGATTGTTCTAATTAATATTTGAAGTAGAAACATTTATGGTTTGAAAGCTTGGTCTTCCATTTACAAGGACAGTTTGTTAATCACTAAATATTTGGACTTATTCCAAGCACCTTGGAAACATACACCATTTCTTTACTTCCATACTACAGTTATTTAGAGACAGAATACAGAGTGGATATAAGAACTACCACCATGTTGGTCACTAATGGCCATCACTTACAAACTAACTTGTTTTTCTCCAGGAGCAAGCGGTTCTTCATAACACATTACAAATGTGGGAGATGTAAGGAATGGACCCTGTGTGTTGGAAGTTAGGACACATATGGCCAAATATAAATAAGCATATGGCGCACTGTGATTTAATAATAACAATAGAGCCGTGGCATTTATGTTTTTTTTGTGTGAAGATAATTGGAAGCGTAGGCCTGCCAAGATATTCTTATCTGTTCCCGGCTTCAATGTTTATTTTTCTTTTTATAGAGATCTTCGGGTATTTGCGAAAGCTTCTACTGTACGACTGGAGTTAACACAATACTGTACATGAGGATTGGATGAGCTTCCATGTTAAAGAAATAGCATTTACCATTTGTAATTATTTTAATTATCTTATTATTGTAATAGACAAGACCTATCAAGCAAGGACAAAATAATAACTATATAAAATAAAACTAAATAAATAGAAGGACGATTTGGGATGTTTGATATGGTGAGTGATACTCTTTACTAAAATACTAACTAAAATAAAACAAATAGTACCTGCATGGGTCTGCCCTCTGCAGCTCATGAGGACACAGACTCTGCTGTACTTGCTGTGCTGTATTTCATACTAACCAATCAGTGACCATCTCTCAGCATCATGCTGCTGACATGTGGACCCTGATAGGCTAGGATATTACACTGCACATCCATCCCTACAGAATCTGTGTCTGCATACACTGCAGAGGGCAGACCCATACAGCAACTATTTGTTTGATTTTAGTCGGTAAAGACAGAGCTTATAAGCATTTCTTAATAAAGTAAAGAACATAAAAGTAAATAGATATCCAGGGACATTATATAGCTAGTAACACCCAGGATACTTATATATCCCTTTAATGATGAGAATAGGAGAGAGTCTGATGGAGCAAGAGATAGAGAGTCAAACTGGAGAAGTCTTGTACTGTACTCATGAATGGGAGTAGGTTACCGGAGATGTAAGACAACAGTCTGCAGATGCACGAAGGGGATGTATTTGAATTTGCATGTAAATGAGCCAGTGCAGGTATTTGCAATCATGGAGAGTCAGACACGACTGAACAACCAATTGATGGTGATAGGGGCGAATGTGAATATAAAAAGGAGAGGTGGGATCGAGGAGGGGGTGGCTTTCATGGTCTAACATTTTGAAGTTGTACATTTCTTTGTAAAAGGATACAGGAGGTGGAGGGTTAATAAAGTGTTAAATTCACATCTGGGCTGGACAGACAGAATGTGCCAGCGGTGTGCCATAAAAGTGCAGAGTACGTGTAATACCATATGTTTGGGGGCACTATAATTATATAGGGTACTTGTAGCTTCTCTGTGATGGAGTTATCTGATTGGTGATGACATGCAAGACACGGATTTAGAAATGACCATAGCAAATACATATTTTAGAGGGCCACTGACCTCCCTGTAAGTGCTCTTCATGATGCGAAAGAGCACACGACTGTATTAAGTTTTAAATCTTTTGTTATACACAGTATATTCTGCCCACTGGCTGTTGCATGAGTAATTAGCAGAGTGCTGAGTCTATGAGGAAGTCACAGCTTTTCCCTGAACTGAGGTTACATTGCACTGACCAGTTAACTCATAGCTTTCCTGTTTTAGGTGACTCCAGTATTCCGTGCCTGCATAGATTGATGTGGCAAGGGTTACATTTTTGTTTGTTGGGATCACTGCAAGGAGCACAGAGCATCAACCCCCAACACACACATATGCGCACACACACCTTCCCTCTCCTCCTGAGCTGCTCTGCATATTGCTCAATTCCGGAGAGGCAAGAGAGAAGAAACCGGAATTTTCGTCCAGTAAGAAAAAAATAGAACCTGTTCCCTTCAAAAAATGGAAATATAAGCAGTCTGACAAAAACATTACTATTGACTTTAATGGGGCACACACCTCTGCAGCCTGATTGGCTGCAGTAATGAAGCAGGACCAAGCCCCCTTGTCTTAGAGCTCTATCTGGCTGTGGGCAGTCTTTCACACACATAAACACAGATTTTTTTTTATTTGATTTCTCAGTGAAAATGCCCAGATTTAAAAAATTCGAGAAGTATTTCAATATGCTTTTAGGAAATATTTACAGTAATGTGGTCTAAATTGTCTGAATTCAGAGGCCCTTAAAGATGTCTTTATATGTAGTATCTTAGCAGGGAGTATAAAAACATCAGGACAAGGCATTTACCTCTATTTGAGCCGTGTGATTGGCGTAAAACTTCAAGGCTTCGTCTCCTCCCTCTGGATCAGACCCGGGTTTTAACATCTGCTGTAAGGATTTATAGTGCCGAGCCAGCTGAAATGGGAAAAATATTCCTGGTCACAAATCAAGTAAATAAAATGGTAGGAAGCCAGGTTCCTTCCTCCTGCTGGAAAACCCCATAATAAACACAAAACTTGTTGTATTATAGGATTGTGCCAAGTATGTACCGTCTGGTCAACAAGTACCTTAAAGCGACATGTCCGTCTGTGTGATGTCTGCGTGATGTCTGTGTGTCTGTCTGATATCAAATCATTTTATATTTGTTATTCAAAGTAAATGTAAAATTTCTTGCATGAGCTCCACCCCCGAGATACCTATGTAAGCAGAGTCCTAGCCAATCAGCTGTCTGTCTACGTGTCTGTGATTGGCCACAACTAAATATGAATTTTATACTATTTTAACTTGGATTTCCAGGGGTGCAAACGTTAGGGTAAGTTTATTAATGTTTATTTTGGGATTTTTTCTTGCACAGATGTTTCATAGACTACGGATTCTCCTCTATCAGATGCATCAGAAGCCAGAAAACTTGCATGTACCACAACCTCGAAATCGCTGCACAGCCGTATACAAGTCGCATGGCGCAGCATTACAATGAGGACGTTACTATGGAGTGCAGTCCCTGGTTTTCCTTACCTTGATTTGCAAAGTACGTTTTTTTATAGACTTTATTCTGCACACAAGCTTGTGGCTCCCACACATATATTATGTATATCATCCAATCGGCCCAAGCGCAGCCACCCACACCCCACTTCTCATCAAATTAGCACAATGCATATTATCTAAAGCTTTTTCATTAAAGCACAATATCCCCTGCACTTGGTGCTATGGAATATGTTGGTACTTGATAACTGATAATTCTAATAATCATATTCAGATTACACCATTATTAATAATAATTAGCTGCTGTGATGTGCTAATTAGGATTATAGTCTGCTTGCCTGTCTCGGTAGCGGCCAAAATAAAGAGCACCAATGTTATCTGGCAGTTAGACCGCTCTCACACCCCTATCAAGTACTCTGAGCCGCACATTAGCATACTGAGCCGCACATTAGCATACTGAGCCGCACATTAGCGTTCTGAGTCGCACATTAGCGTTCTGAGTCGCACATTAGCGTTCTGAGTCGCACATTAGCATACTGAGACGCACATTAGCGTACTGAGACGCACATTAGCGTACTGAGCCGCACATTAGCGTACTGAGCCGCACATTAGCGTTCTGAGCCGCACATTAGCATACTGAGCCGCACATTAGCATACTGAGCCGCACATTAGCATACTGAGCCGCACATTAGCATACTGAGCCGCACATTAGCGTTCTGAGCCGCACATTAGCGTACTGAGCCGCACATTAGCGTACTGAGCCGCACATTAGCGCACTGAGCCGGACATTAGCGCACTGAGCCGCACATTAGCGCACTGAGCCGCACATTAGCGCACTGAGCCGCACATTAGCGTACTGAGCCGCACATTAGCATACTGAGCCGCACATTAGCATACTGAGCCGCACATTAGCGTTCTGAGACACACAATAGAATATTGAGCTGCTCATAAGCATACAAGAGGCCCTTAAATACCATTCGAAATTCACTGAGATGCCAAAAACTGCTGACCCATATTATTTAAGACCTACTGGGAACCCTTTCCATTCCTTATGGGGCAAATGTCCTACGCCTTGACATCTCAGAACTCTGCAGCATCCATTAAATCAAATTAATTATCACAATCTGTGAGTGACAGGAATTAGATAAACACTGAAGCAACTTAGTAACAAATCTGTCCACGAGTTCAACTCTAAAAGCAATGTATGGTAATTAGGGCTCATACACAGCCGTTACGCGTCACCTCTTGGAAGAAACATGTTTTAAAAGTGGGAACAATAAAATCTCATTAGAATTTGAAATTCGCTGAACCCACTTCAGTTCCACACAGGACAAGATTAATGAGTCTCACAATAGATTTAACAGAAGAACATCTCAATGAATCCAGTACAGAGGAGCGCGACGTAAAGCCTGGACGTGACCACAGTCTCTTATTGTATCTATTTATCTGACAACTTGTAGCCAGTCTTCTTATTCAGACTCACTTATAGGTACTGTTTTTTCACCAAAATGTCCCCAAGTATTATAGTTGTTTTTTTAATGATGTTGCAATTTATATACTGTATATATATACACACACACATATATATATATATATATATATATATATATATATATATATATATATATATATATATATATATATATATATATAAAGTCTACACACCCCTGTTAAAATGTCAGGTTTCTGTGCTATAAAAAAATGAGACAAAGATAAATCATTTCAGAACAACTCAATTGAAAAACAAACTGAAATCTTTTAAGTGGAGGGAAGAAAAAAAAAAAAAGAAAAAGAATGTGGTTGCATAAGTCTGCACACCCTCTTATAACTGGGGATGTAGCTGTGTTCAGAATTAAGCAATCACATTCCAAATCGTGTTAAATAGGAGTCAACATACACCTGCCATCATTTAAAGTGCCTCTGATTAACCCCAAATAAAGTTCAGCTGCTCTAGTTGGTCTTTCCTGAAATTGTCTTAGTCGCATCCCACAGCAAAAGCCATGGTCCACAGAGAGCTTCCAAAGCATGAGAGGGATCTCATTGTTAAAAGGTATCAGTCAGGAGAAGGGTACAAAAGAATTTCCAAGGCATTAGATATACCATGGAACACAGTGAAGACAGTCATCATCAAGTGGAGAAAATATGGCACAACAGTGACATTACCAAGAACTGGAGCTCCCTCCAAAATTGATGAAAAGACGAGAAGAAAACTGGTCTGGGAGGCTACCACAAGGCCTACAGCAACATTAAAGGAGCTGCAGGAATATCTGGCAAGTACTGGCTGTGTGGTACATGTGACAACAATCTCCCGTATACTTCATAAGTCTGGGCTATGGGGTAGAGTGGCAAGACGAAAGCCTTTTCTTACAAAGAAAAACATCCAAGCCAGGCTACATTTTGCAAAAAAACACATCTGAAGTCTCCCAAAAGCATGTGGGAAAAGGTGTTATGGTCTGATGAAACCAAGGTTGAACGTTTTGGCCATAATTCCAAAAGATATGTTTGGCGCAAAAACAACACTGCACATCACCAAAAGAACACCATACCCACAGTGACGCATGGTGGTGGCAGCATTATGCTTTGGGGCTGTTTTTCTTCAGCTGGAACTGGGGCCTTAGTTAAGATAGAGGGAATTATGAATAGTTCCAAATACCAGTCAATATTGGCACAAAACCTTCAGGCTTCTGCTAGAAAGCTGAACATGAAGAGGAACTTCATCTTTCAGCATGACAATGACCCAAAGCATACATCCAAATCAACAAAGGAATGGCTTAACCAGAAGAAGATTAAAGTTTTGGAATGGCCCAGCCAGAGCCCAGACCTGAATCCGATTGAAAATCTGTGGGGTGATCTGAAGAGGGCTGTGCCCAGGAGATGCCCTCGCAATCTGACAGATTTGGAGTGTTTTTGCAAAGAAGAGTGGGCAAATCTTGCCAAGTCACAATGTGCCATGCTGATAGACTCATACCCAAAAAGGCTGAGTGGTGTAATAAAATCACAAGGGGTTTCAACAAAGTATTAGTTTAAGGGTGTGCATACTTATGCAACCATATTATTTTATTTTTATATTTTTTCTTCCCTCTACCTAAAAGATTTCAGTTTGTTTTTCAATTGAGTTGTACAGTTTATAGGTCACATTAAAGGAGGAAAAAGTTCTGAAATGATTTATCTTTGTCTAATTTTTTTACAGCACAGAAACCTGACATTTTAACAGGGGTGTGTAGACTTTTTATATCCACTGTGTATATATATATATATATATATATATATATATATATATATATATATTATTATTATTTTTTTTTTAATAACATATTGTAAAAGAGTTATCCAAGAGGTTTATCTGAGATGCAAACTCTGCAAAGCTCTCTTCTCCCAGTAGGACTGCAGGAGTTAACTTTCCTGCTCAGTTAATTAGCTGCACCTGGGCAGCCCTGATGTAAGACTGCTCCTGGAGTATTGGCTGGGCTGCTTATGGACTGATTGTTTGCAGTTTGTCTGACCTGGAGAAATACACACACAGCGAGACCTCAGCCTGCAGCTTGTGACCATTTGGAGACCTGGAAATCTGATGACTATACGGGCCAGTGACTGTGCAAACAATTGGACTGTTTGTTTTGCTCCACCCAGGTGTAGCTGGATTAGACCTGGTTAATGAGCAAACGGTTTATTGGTTAAGCCAGTGCCTCAGTGGAAGCTGGGGATATTATTTGGTTTGACTTATTTTTGTATCAGTGGATAAAATTCAGGTAAAACTTGGAAAAGTATCTCCAGCCTCTTGTATTATGTCCATCAAAGTGTCAGAAACACAAACCCAGAGACTGACACATTGTCACATGACGTATCCTAAATTTTAGATTCTTTAGATTAAAAACGCTGTAACTGCAGAGCATTGCTCCAGACTGAATGAAGATAAAGTCTCTCTTTTTGAAAGCTTGTCTCCTAACATTGATTGTTAGTCCAATAAAAAAAAAGCTAATACTTCATACAGCAATACTTAAATTAAAATATGTTTTAATCCATTTTTTTTTTTTAAATTCAGGCCATTGTAAATTCAAAATATTTCATAGTGACATCAGAAGTACTTTAACACTTTCACTACCAGATACAGAGCCCTATCCATAAAAGCTCTGACTCTCTCTGTATAGTGAGGGGCTGTGACGGGTGCTGCAGACCTGCACTTTCTGCAGCAGTGTAATTAGTTGCTGTCACTCTGCCCCCAGACTGTGACTCAGCGCTGGATTCCCGTCGGCTGCACACTTGTGTGGGACGTCTTGAGAAATGTGACTTAAAACAACATCCTTGTGAGGTGTCTACGTGTTATCCAGATGTGCAGCCGACGCCCCCCCCGTCACAAATATAACACAATTTGCTTTATATTACTCACATTTAAAGGGCCCAGACACAATTAAACTATTATTATTCCAATTTAAATATTTTTATAAGAGTAATAATTATCATTTAAATGAAAAATAAAACCAAATTGTTCCACTCCTCGTATATTCTGTGAATATTATATGTAGCGGGATTCATTTTGCCTTTTTATTATTTTTATTTATTATAATAATAACAAATGCTACCTGGCACAAATATGTATATTGTATGATCTGTCTTGGCTGCACAAAGCAAAAAAAAAGCAGAAAAAAAGCAATTTTACAAGGAAGAATTAAAACAAATTACATTACAAGATATAATGCACATTAAACAGCTAATTAATATATATCAGCTGCTCATTTGCATATAACTGCAGCAACAACACCATGTAATTTCCCAGGACTGATTCACTTTAGAAAACAATGGATAGCACAACATAGAGCCAGATTTTTATGCTTGTTAAGAATCACATAAAACAAACCTTGATCTCGCGGTGACCGGGTCCCTTTTCAAATATATATTTTTTCATTGTGCAAAAATATAATTCTTTAGCTCTATAATATACAAACCAGTCCATTCATTATTATTATTATTCTTTATTTATAAAATATATTATTAGTTCCATAAAACAATCCGGACCATCTAATCATCATGAAATGTGCTGTAAGTGTAAGGTAGAAGCTGCAGGTTATTTTATACAAAGCCCTAATGTCAGTACTTTTGCAGCCCAGCGTGGTGTATTGTCAGGCTCTGGCGCTGCAGGGGGGGCTCCGTTATCCGGACTCTGATTAAGCGCTGGCTCCGTGACCTCCCTGGCATATTTATGTCTGTCTATGCGCAGCGGGTCAGACATTTACAAGAACGTCTCTCTTACTTCTGGTAAGATGAACCGTAGGTGGGGCAGGGGAGGATGTAGCGCTGGTGAAATGCAGAATCCCCCCCGACCGCCCCACGGGAGACAAGACCAAGAATGAAAGTCTGACTGGACCGAAATACACTGTCTGCCCCGAGGATGGAAATAGAAAAAAGGGAACTCGAAACTTTATGTTTGGACTGATCTGAGGCAGCGGCCCACCTGGAAGGAGAAGACCCCCAGACACGGCCGTCTGCTAAGGGGGTTATAGATACTGTACAGCCTCCTGCCCTAGTTGGAATATACTCTACTGAAGAACTAGACTTGCTCATACTGCCTAAAATCAAACAAATAGTCCCTGTATGGGTCTGCCCTATGCAGCTCATGAAGACGCACTCTGCTGTACTTGCTGTGCCGTGTCTCATACTAACCGTGTTTCATACAACATCCTGCGGAGGCATGGTCCCTGCACATCCAGCCCTACAGGGCCTGTGTCTGCATACACTGCAGTGGGCAGACCCATACAGGGATTATTAGTTTGATTTTTGGCAGTAAAAACTGAGTTTATAAGCACTTCTTAATAAAATAAAGTGCATAAAAGTAAATTGAAACACAGGTATAATATATATATATATATATATATATATATATATATATATATATATATATAAATATAGTTTTATACACAATTAATGCTTATTGTGGGTAGCCATTGAGTTGTTTGTTTAGCTGCTTTCTCAATTCTTCTATTAATGGATTCTTCTAATATTGGAAGCATTTAAACACATGACTGCTACATGTATCAATGCCTACATGCCCTCCCAATTATAGATGATAAACTGCACCAAACAGCATGTGCAGCATACTACCCATGTATGATTTAGTGTTAAAGGACTCTGTCACCCCAGCAGGAAGTTGATTTCATTTTAAAGAGAGTTATACATTGTCTATACATTGTACTAGCAGTTTTTCTCTACAGTATATCATTTTTTAAATATTTAGAATTGAGTTTGCGGCTTCTGTATACGAATGTGCAGCTCAGAGGGCTTGATACGTATGGGAGAGAGGTCTAATTGCAGCTCATGAAGACAGTGTACTTATAGGGGTTGCACTCTCATAGTAACTAATCAACGGCAACAATTTGCACTTCACAGTCTGTGTATTAATGAGTTACAGAAAACAGATTCATACAGGGACTATTTGATTGATTTAAAGCAAAAAACAGTGTTTGTAATCACTTTGTAATAAAATCAAGTACATAACAGTAAATGGATACACTGGGATATTACCGTATATACCCAGGAACCCTCCTTATCCATTTAAAGCCCTGCATTTAATGCTCCATCAATGTAAACGTTTTGCTAAAATGAGGAGTTCGCCAGAGGTGATCAAAGCGTCAATATATCATTTATTATGTATCAAGGCAGTAAATACATAATTATGCCTTTTTAGTTTTATTAATACTAATTAAATGAATCCCCTCTCCAGCAGAGAGTCTCTGTAGTGTTAGCCCAGGAAACCTTCCATTAAGTAAGTGCTGTTCAGCTGCTCCCAGGAGCTCTGACAACACGTCAAGTACACGGAGACATCCTCAAGGTGCCTCGGCTGGATGCCTTCTATATATCACTCCATCGATCTATGTATGTATCTCTCCGCCAACCTCTCCCTCCGCCTATCTATCTATCTATCTATCTCCCTCCGTCTATCTATCTATCTCCCTCCGTCTATCTATCTATCTCTCCGTCTATCTATCTACCTCTCCCTAGTCTAGCTCTCCCTCCATCTATCCGTCTCTCCTTCCACCTATCTATCTATCTCCCTCCGTCTATCTCGCTATCTACCTCTACCTCTGTCTATCTATCTATCTATCTACCACTGTGTACCTCTCCCTCTATCTATCCATCTCTCCCTCCATCTACCTATCTATCTACCTATCTATCTATCTACCTATCTATCTACCTACCTATCTATCTACCTATCTATCTACCTATCTATCTACCTATCTATCTATCTATCTGTTTGTCTATCTATCTATGTGTCTGTATGTCTGTCTATCTATCACTCTATCTATCATCCCTGGGTATCTATTTACTTTTATTTTCTTTATTTTATTAAGAAGTGCTTAAAAGCTCTGTTTTTACCGTATCTCATACTAACCACCAATCAGTGACCATCTCTCTGATAGGCTAGGACACAAAACTGCACATCCAGCCCTCAGAGCGTATAAGCACATCTTAATAAAATAAAGTGCATGTCAGTAAATGGATACACATGGATATTATATACCTAGCAACACCCAGGGACCTGCCATATCCCTTTAAGTTGATGAAGATGGCTACACATACATACATCTCTTGTGGAGGCCAAAGTGTGGCTATATATATATATATGTTTTTGTTTTGGTCACGCTTCTCTTCACCCTAGTTGAGTGAATGTAATTGTCTAGCAAACAATCCAAAGAATTGAGGCGTGATGAGCCCAACAATAGGCACACAAAGCGTCTGCACTGTAAGTTCTCACAATGGACTCATTTCTGGGAAGTCAATATGGCGCACGGCTGGATACAACAATCCTCTACTGTGGGAAAATTCCCTTGCTCTCCTTGGAGCTAACAAAGCACATCACAAATCTCAAAGAGCCTTTAATCCAGACAGTGATACCCAACTTTATCTGCACATGTAACACTGACTCATAGTAATGGCCCCACGTGTTGTGATTTTAATATTGTTCGTCATGAAGCCATCAATAAGGCCATCTCATCACATCTAGAATGTGTGTTAATGAAATCCTACATTTAACAATTTAACTATACAGGACAAATTATAATTTTTACAGATATACCACACCGATTGTCCGGCATTATCATTATCAGACCATCCAATGCTGGTTAATCGGTGTTGTACCTGTACCTAGATATCTATTTGATTTGATCAGTCAGTTAATCTGTACAGGCGGATGTGCGTGGATAAATGCGTGAACACATATGTGATCGGGAGAGAACTATTAAACATGGTGGGCAAGTTATTGGAAACAAAGAGGAAGTGAGGCATGGGAATGCTGATGGCGAAGGTTAAAAGGAAACGGGGCAAAATGTGTGGGGGAAGAACAGGACGGGTGAGCAGGGCATAGCTCAATGGTGAAAGAGAGACCGGTGAAAAGGAGAGATTTTACAGGTAAAGAGAGGTGCACAGATGAAAAAAAGTATGGTGGCAGGAGATCGGAAGAGAAGAAAATGAGGGATACAAGAACAAGAGTGAACAATTAGAAGTTGGAAGATTTAGAGGTAATGTACGGAAACAGAAAGGGTGGTTGGTAAGTGAAAGGGGTAAGGCGAATGTAAGGGATTTAAGCATGCCTAGGATACGAATAACGTCATTCTTGGGCTTAATTAAGTCATGTTTTTAGCTAGATAGAATAGGCAGACTAGCAAAGTCTTTTGGACCTTACCTGCCATCAAATATGTGTTTCTATGTTAAAAATTGTGAGGGAACAAGGATATGGAGGAGAAAGAAAGAAAAAAGAGAAGTGAGGAGAAGATGGTATTTTTCTTCTAGTCCTGATTTATAGTGAACACAGGAATATATATATAGATAGATATATAATAAAGTACATATTTTCTGTAAACAAGAGTCTTGTGTTGGGTTTGTTGCCCATGCCAATTCCAATTGCCCATGCCAATCATACCTGATGTGCCAGGATGTAAATGTTATGACCAACAGCCTTTGGTGACACTTGGTCATCAGGTCCGTGCTCATCATGGTCACCTTCCAGTCCTTGGTTAAAAGCATTTTTTATGACATCTACCTGCAAGTGAAAACATACAATTACAACTATTTACATTTTGTGTAATGATATGGAAATAATCACACTATACATGTAAGTGTTTTCCTTATTGAACTAAGTAAGCTCTCCCCACATGGGTATCACACAAATATCGACTGAAGACATGAGATGTCTCCAATGTGTTGTATAAAATACGGATGTGAGGGATTACAATGCTCCTTCAAGGATGAACATATATTCAGGATTACGACTGTTGTCCATGCGATTACTGGAAGCTGGAGATGTTTTTGCCTTGAATCTGAATGAGCAACCAAAACATATTATGGCTTATGTACCTAAATCTTGCCTGCATTATTCTACTGTAACCCAAACTGCAAGATCTACATACAATGCAGGTACCATCATTTACAGCTAGGCATTAACTTGAAGTAACAGTATTCAGGGTCACCAAGAAAGTAGGCAAACAACGACTCCGGTCACAGGTATAGTTTGGAGATGAAAACCACACTGGCCTTTGTGTTATAAAGTTGAGATTAAGGAGTCCAACACTTACCAGCTCCCCAGGTCTCATATTGTACAAGATCCTCTCTGCGTTCTCACTGTCATGTCTACTCTCCATGATGGCCAGCAAGAGTTTGGAGGCATTGTTCTGAGAATACACCATAGAACAAATGTTACTATGAATATTTATAGACATATTACACACTGCTGTACAAATGTACATGGACTACATAGAAAGTAGGACAATAGGAAGTGAAGGAATTCAACCACTCCTGGGTTACTGTGGTGGGAAAAGGTCACCTTTTCAGTGACTCTTCAATAACCAACACTCAATCAAGGAATTAAATGATGTAAAATCAGGTCCCTTTAATAAAGCTTGGAAAGCACCCCATGTATCAAATAAAGTTATATGCAGGGGTCTGCTCTCAATAATAATGCCCAGTATATCATAGGTCCCTTAGACTTACACAATAATGGGGGATCATGGGGAATGGGCCAAAACATCTAAACATCAGCTAAAACTGTAGAAAAAAGGAGATGGAAGGAAGGTTCAGGCAAGGAAGGATCAAGTCTACGGCTGAGTCTCTAATAGAGTAGTAAGGGAGGTAATGGTGTCTGTTTCCTTTGGTGTTTGGACCTCTATACAAAGATCTCTTATCAGGGAGCTCTAAAAGCTTTGAGAGGTTCATAAGAGCATGATAAGAATAGAAATATTTTATAACTGACATATTTCAGCTCCATACAGGCTGTGATATGAATTATGTCACTAAAAACCATGTCAAGTCACAGCTCAAGGGCACACGATCCCAGAGGTCTCGTCTACACACATCATTAGAAGTTATCACTTCCTGCAAAGTATATTATTATACACCGTGACCTAACAATAGCAGTTATTTCATGTGTCTAAAGTATGACTTGCGACAGCGGTTGGAGTTATGGTATAGTTACATTACCCATTGCGACAGCGGTTGGCATTACGGTATAGTTACATTACCCATTGCGACAGCGGTTGGAGTCATGGTATAGTTACATTACCCATTGCGACAGCGGTTGGAGTCATGGTATAGTTACATTACCCATTGCCACAGCGGTTGGAGTTACGGTATAGTTACATTACCCATTGCGACAGCGGTTGGAGTTATGGTATAGTTACATTACCCATTGCGACAGCGGTTGGAGTTATGGTATAGTTACATTACCCATTGCCACAGCGGTTGGAGTTACGGTATAGTTACATTACCCATTGCGCCAGCGGTTGGAGTTATGGTATAGTTACATTACCCATTGCGCCAGCGGTTGGAGTTATGGTATAGTTACATTACCCATTGCGACAGCGGTTGGAGTTATGGTATAGTTACATTACCCATTGCCACAGCGGTTGGAGTTACGGTATAGTTACATTACCCATTGCGCCAGCGGTTGGAGTTATGGTATAGTTACATTACCCATTGCGACAGCGGTTGGAGTTATGGTATAGTTACATTACCCATTGCGACAGCGGTTGGAGTTATGGTATAGTTACATTACCCATTGCGACAGCGGTTGGAGTTATGGTATAGTTACATTACCCATTGCGACAGCGGTTGGAGTTATGGTATAGTTACATTACCCATTGCGACAGCGGTTGGAGTTATGGTATAGTTACATTACCCATTGCGACAGCGGTTGGAGTTATGGTAGAGTTACATTACCCATTGAGACAGCGGTTGGAGTTATGGTATAGTTACATTACCCATTGCGACAGCGGTTGGAGTTATGGTATAGTTACATTACCCATTGCGACAGCGGTTGTAGTTATGGCAGAGTTACATTACCCATTGCTACAGCGGTTGGAGTTATGGTATAGATACATTACCCATTGCGACAGCGGTTGGAGTTATGGTATAGTTACATTACCCATTGCGACAGCGGTTGGAGTTATGGTATAGTTACATTACCCATTGCGACAGCGGTTGGAGTTATGGTATAGTTACATTACCCATTGCGACAGCGGTTGGAGTTATGGCAGAGTTACATTACCCATTGCTACAGCGGTTGGAGTTATGGTATAGATACATTACCCATTGCGACAGCGGTTGGAGTTATGGTATAGATACATTACCCATTGCGACAGCGGTTGGAGTTATGGTATAGTTACATTACCCATTGCGACAGCGGTTGGAGTTATGGTATAGTTACATTACCCATTGCGACAGCGGTTGGAGTTATGGTATAGTTACATTACCCATTGAGACAGCGGTTGGAGTTATGGTATAGTTACATTACCCATTGCGACAGCGGTTGGAGTTATGGTATAGTTACATTACCCATTGCGACAGCAGTTGGAGCTATGGTATAGTTACATTACCCATTGCTACCCCTTTAATATTTAATAATAATTGTTCCTAAATTTTAGAGATTAAGTATTTGCAGCCAACACATCCTACGTAAAGTGACATACAGCACAGAGAAGGTACATTTGCGAAAAGCTTTATTATTAATGTTGCATCTCACAGCATGTCTCAATAATTTAATACTTTGTAAAAGATCTACAAGAACATCTAAAATAAGATTTGCAGTAAGTTCCCCGCAGTTCATCTAAAATAAGAAACACTTTAATATACCCCACACAGAGCTGGTGGAGCTGTACTGTACCTTCAGCTGTAAGACCAGATCCATGCGGTATTTTCCCAGAGGATTGATGTCATTCAGTATCAAGGCTATAATTATATCTATCCCATTAGACTCGTGAGTCGCGATGCATGTCTGCAGACCAAAGAGAACACCATTATTTTAGGTTTTTAATTATACATCAAAATCCATCCATAGATTACTTTGCAGTGGGTCGATCACGCCTTATATACGAATACAAAATGGCGGATGTCCATGTGTTGTAAAGGAAAGCATCTACTGCATTAATATAGAGAATCACTGGGATAGGAACATATTATTGGACTTTTGAGCTATTCTTATGTCATCTAGGTAAGATCTGCTTCCAGTAGAAGGATTCTGTAAGTATCCACTCATTTGTTAATGGTGGAGTCAAGAATCCCTTGCCAGTGGGACTGATTGGCTTTAAAGGTTAATGAAGAGGGTTGACCGATGTTGCTAGATGGATTTTAAAAGTTTCTAGAAATCCAGGAATGACTGTCAAAAAACTGATAAACTACAGGATATTTCTCCCTGTGAAGGGCACAAGTGGATAAAATAGGCTGCTCTCAAAGTGGGTTATCCTGTCCATAGAACAAACCTATCACAAGTTTACTGTATTATGAATGCATCAGATAAAGGAGAATTAATAGTCTATGAAAAAAAAATTTGAATGAAAAAATACCAAAATAAAAATTTAAAACACTTACCTTGAAGTTAGCAAAATATCTTGTAATTTCTGACAGTTGAAAATTAAAGTAGACACCCCTTGAAAAACTGGCTAAAATAGCATAAAATTCTAAATTCATTTGGCTAATCAGGAGGAGGCTCAGGCAGCGAATACATTTGTATAAAGTTCTGTGGTTCCTGCTTGTCCTGCAACACAGCCTGGGATATGTACTCATATCCATGTTAGACTCTTATATGCTATTGCGGCCGCTCGCGCCGGAGGAAAGCCTTTGATCTTAAACGGCCGCAAGAGATTTGCAATTCAATTGCTCCGGGAAACCTCTCTGCAAGGCTAAAAGCGAGCCGCAGTTACTTGCAGGAAAAAGGTCTCGCTAGCACCAATTAAGCACATAAAATAGCTCAAATAAAGCCATCCTGCACTTTGAGAAGACTATAAAGGGATTTTAGGTGTTAGAAAAAATAGCACATAATTATCCTGTACTCAAATCCGTAAAATATTTTATTTTTAATATCCGTAAAATATCCATGTAAAAAGTCCAGAGTGCTTGGAGCACCTCAGACACGCCCACGCCGCAGCCGGAAAATAAACAGTTAATTTGAACTCGGGTTTGGGCAGATGTGCAAGCTTGAGAGTGGGTTCCTTTTAATCCTCATGTCCCCCAATATGATCCCTAGCATTTACAGAGCTGTACAGTGCAGGCTTGAATTTATTTTTCAGTTTTTATATTTCACAGATTACGGCCGGTTCCAAGATATGCGGCCGGCCGTAAAAGGAGATCCTTGCGGGCCGTATAATAGAATCGCGAGTTAACTGAACCCTCGCAAGGAATTGCAGCCTTACGGCCGATTTACGGCCGATAATAGAATGAGGCCCTATGTATTTTCATATAAGAGTCTCCCTGTGCAGCACATTCACACTTGACTACCATAACTGCAGGGTGTCACTTCCCTGCCTCAACTACTACTACTGCTGCTGATGTGTTTTTTCTCTTTGTCTGTGCAGCACATCCACACTTGACTACCACACCTGCAGATTGTCACTTGCCTTTCTCAACTACTACGGCTGCTGATGTGTTATTTTTATCTCTCTCCTCGCTCTCCATCACTCTCCCCCTACCCTTGTGGTCGAATTCAGCAAGGAGCTCAGACCCCACCCAACCATGTGATTCAATCCTGCAGCAAGTACTTCCTTTGGAAGGTCAAACTCCATACCTAGTTGCATTTTCTATGCATACTTGGTTATGTAAGCTTCCTGTGGGTGTGCAAAGCTGGAATTTACTTTCCTGCCTATAACTTTGTAAATACACTGAACTTATCTATATAACACAGATTTTTTTTATAATCACTGGCTGTTTCTCACCAAACATTTGAAACCCGCTACAGAATATGTTGGCGCGTTACAAATAAACAATAATAATAATAACCCAGGCTAGTTTGTTCACTGCCTGAGCACCTCTATTTTGTTTTCTGTATATTTCTTGTATTTATCATCTTTCCTCATATTTAGCAATGCAGTAATAATTACTAAGGACAAAGCCACCACATCACAGTATCAGCAGAACTCTGTTAGCATTACAGACAGGCTATTTACATTTTCTGTTCTAAGGTCCCTAAACTCACAATTTCTCTCTGATTTTCCCAACGTACAGTAATCACCTGCCATTCACAGGAAATTAAACTCTTCACATTGATCTGTGTACAGCAGACAGAACATTTCCGCAGCCACCACACCACATTCTGCCTTATATTGCAAGTTCAGCATTACTTTCGTAGCCTTTGTACTTAATTGATCCATTATTGAAATCAGTCTATTTGATCTTGTGTCAATTAAGAGTTTAATTAATCTTCTAAGTACCACCAGATGCAAAAAAATGAGCAAGGGGATTCAGTGCAATTATCAGTAATACAAGCACAGACATCTCAACCTCCTCCTCCTGCCTGGTTAAAGGTCAACTGAACTCACTGTGAGTGCTCTTCATGGTGTGAAAGAGCACAAGATTGTATGATAAAATTGTCTATTTACTAATTACACTAATAAAACTTAAAAAAATCTAAAGTTTAAAATCTTTGTTTGCATAAAGTCTATTCTGCCCACTGGCTTGCATGAGTAATTAGCAGACTGCTGAGTCCATTGTGCACTGTGTGAGACTCTATGAGGAAGGCTGTGATTGATAAAACGGCTATCCACTGAGCTCAGGTCACACTGCACTGACCAGTTAACCAATAGCTTTCCTTTTTTAGGTGAGTAAAGTATTCCACACCTGCACAGAGAGATGTGGTAATGGTTACATTTTTGTTTGTTGGTATCACTGTACGGAGCCTCAGAGCACAGAGCACTAACCCTCCTGCATTGGTATGACGTAATTTGGGATTCCCTGCCCCGGCGGGAAGATGCACCGGCAGATGTGTAATACAGTGATGCGGAGGGGGTACAGGGGGAATCCGGGGGGCGCCGGGCATGTAGCATAAACCAGGGTTGGGGGTGACTGTAAAGCCCCCCTACCCAGAGGGGGGGGGGGTAGCTCCGCCTGTGGTTCTCTGCTTTCGAACCCTACTTGGAGTGACATTTTGTGAGAACGTAAGGCTTAAGGACATAATTCAAACCAAACTGTATATTTATCTGCAATCAAGCAAGAGATGCGATATCCATTTCGGATAAAGAAGACATCTTCCATTTCCGAATGAAGATAGGATAAGTACTGTTGAAGTGATTTTATCTATTCTTGATATTTAGGTTACATTGTGTGCCATTTTTTCTCAAATACGTGCTTATTAATATCAAAAGCAAAAGAAAAGTAATTCTGTATAGTTTTTAAATATATTACATAAAGTCTGAAAGGCCCAATGGCTAAATCTGTTATTGAATTCTACATTTCTTTAAGGCACCAACGTACAATATCTATGAATCCTTTTCTTTTGTATAAAAATAAGTCAGTGGCTTCTCATTACCTGGTTCTCGTGACACGGTCCCTGACAGTACTCGGTCAAGCTCTCCAGTGTTTGGTTGACCAGAGCTACATTACGCTCGTTGATATAAAGTCCAAGCAGGCCCAGTCCTCCTGTGGTACTGCCGCAAATACAGTCGAGAAACTGCAGGGTCTCACATACTAAGTTATAGTTGGTTTTATTATTTTGATTCCTGAGAAAATTCTGAAAAAGAAAACAGGAAAATATTAGAGGCATGTATGAGTTATTCTACTGGGTCCATAGGTAATGGGAGCACGGGTCTACCATACAGACATCATCTTGCAATCTGGAGCACAGAGGATATATTGTGCTAATTTATAAATTATATATAACATTATTTAACCTCATCATACAGGACACAGTAGTGAAGTTAATAAAAAATATATTTGTGTTCACATCTGTATTCCCAGAAATACAGTTCTTGCACTGCACTCTGGGAAACTGGGCAGGGACATGCAAATAAGTCCACAATGCATTTTAAATCTTTAATCCAATTTCACTGTATATTGGCATTGAATTAAAGAGTAAAAAAGCATGGTACTATATAATATATATTGTACTATATATAAGCTAACTTACCTTATGCTATGTATGATAAATACTATGTTGACTGGATTACCTGCAGTTCCCGGTTGTGGTTCTCACACAGTAACTGGAGGAACCTCAGTATTGGTTGCATGATGCATATAACAGGACTCATGGTTGTGGTTTCCTCTGCTGATTTCTCTTCTCCACCACCATTATCAGGTCCAGAGCCCATAAGGTCAATGTCTGGGTCAATCTCTTTCCTATACACACAATAAGCCTTGGATGTTGCAGATGAAGCCTCAACCAGCTGTCCCTTCATTCCTTCTTTTAGCTGTATTTGAGAATCTCTTACTACAAAACAAGAAAGATAAGATGATCCAGTGAGAACAATTCAGAATATAGAAAAGTAATTCATAATAACACGTATAAGGCATCAATAAAGCACCACCAATGTACTGGAGCATTGCTCTAAGACACAAGTCTGTCCTAGAGGTCACCAGATTCCCACCCACTTTACGATTGCAGCTGTTAAAGAAAGTTTACCTTTGTTAACCTTAAAAATAAAGTTTTACAAAAAATACAGCAAATTTATTAACTATTTTTAAAACAAACTCACCACATTGTTGCAAAAGTCAGTGTCCGGGTCCCTAGAAACATCCTTCCCACGGGTATTATTCATCAATCACCTCAAGCACCATAATTAGAGTATATTCTTTTAATTGGCTACATGTCTAACTAATCAGAATGCATGGGTTGAAATCTGTACACATATGTCAACCAATTGGAATCTGCGAGCAATAGTACGTAAGGTGAAGGAGCGCTAAAAAAAAAGCTGGTCGCCGTGGGAGCTCCATTAGGTGAAGTGCTCTATTTTAGGCGGAGTCCATTACTATGGGTTGAAGATGACAGCTTATCCAGGGCTGAAGAGGAGGGCATGAAAAGAATAGGTAAGGTATACCCCCCCCCCCCTTACAGGTGTAATGTTTATTTTATTTAGTTTCTATGTATTTATTGTTCTGGACTATGGGGGCCCATAAGGACCCCAGTGGTATTGGGGTTAATTTGTGCCAGTGGGTTCCACGAAGAGCCCATGGTCATAATTTAGTGTACCATCCAGAGACTTCAATGGTATAGGGGTTCATATTAGGTACAAAGGGGGTCCATAGTACCTACAATTATTTTAATATTATTTTATGTACCACTTTTTTTATGTATTTAGTGCTAGGACCCAAGTGGTATAAAGGTTCGTTTTGTGTGCCATAGGGGTCCTAATTTAGTATACAATGGGGGTTCATAGCGATGGATTTGAGGTATCCACGCTTCTCCAAGGCACTTTTCTGCCATTATGGACGGTTGAAGGCATCTGTAGTCTTTTTTTTTTATTTCCCGCTTTTAGAAAGACTTTCGAGTAAAACTTTATGAGATTGGATAATATTCTACTCGATAATGAAGAAGAGGTACTCAGGGCGTAGGATATTAGGGACATTTTGACTACTCGGATGGCATTACTCAGGGGTTAGATTTATGTGATAGCTCGATAATGATTTACAAGTGAACATCGCTTGGTATTGTTCTTACGGGAGGCCATGGAATGGAGGCCATAGTTAACACCATCATGGCCACTGCTGCCCGCTCCTCCCTGCCTTCCTAATGGTCATCTGCACACTGAAAACTCATATTACTGAATAATGGAAGATGTGCAGTTGTTAGGACTCAAATGAATGAAAGGTGACATAATGAAGTATATATGGTAATAACACAAAATATATAAAATATGTATTCTTTAAATTTACTGTTTACGGTTTATCCAAGAATTTCCTGCCAATGACATTAAATGCATATAAATAGGTTTATCAGAACAGACTGACAAACATTGCCAAATTCAGTGTAAGTTTCTGTAAGACAATGCACAACATTCAAGTGATAAAGTACTTGCTACTACCTATTGTTTTAAGTTATGCCATATCTGGAACCTTCACTGTGTCCCTTTAATATCATTTATGACTACGGTATAATACCATAACCGACAACAAAAGTGAAATATTCTGTTAATGATGTCTTTGATATCTCATAAATTAAAGACTTTTATTATGGGAACTACTAAATTATAATGAGTGAAAGTGACACCATATTTATACTGAAATCCATTATTTACTGACTATATAAGTGTCTAGTAATGATGGTTCCTGATATTGTGGAACATCTTAAAGACATGTAAGCTGCAGAAAAGACCCTCTGCTTGTCTCTAGAGTCTGCCATGTTGGTCTCTCTACCTGCTACCATTCGTCAGAGCATGTGTGAAGCTATGAATCTCCATATTGCATCTTCTAATGCAAACATGGTATAGCCAGCCGTTTCCTATTGGTCCACATGATCATGTGGTAAAGCTTCCAGTGCAAAAGCCAGAACTACATCCAACACATCTATACCAAGGGTATTTTGCTTTTTTGAAAGACACTGGGGGCAGAAAAAGGTGCATCTGCCTACTGAACCTGCCAGAAGGAAAAGCCAGACCTCTTGTTGCAAGTATAGGGGGGGGGTTCTACATACGGTTGTGGTGAAATCAGGTGCATAGACAACTGGTTCTGCTTTCTTGGTCACAACTTTTTATTGGTTGAACCCGCCACTCACTTCAGTAAGCAGTTTATTAGATGTCACAACCAGCCTACTCATCAACCAGAGGTGCTACAGGGTTGGGCGTGAAGAACGCCAATCTAACCCTTCCCTAAAGAACTGTCGATAGCATCCATTATGGAAATTAGGAATGTACGGATATGGAGGTGACAATTAGCCTTGAGTGGGAAGGCGCCATGTTGTCTATACCAGGTGTCCATTATGGTAATTAAGAATGTACGGACCTGGAGGCGACAATAAGCCTTGAGTGGGAAGGTGCTGAGCAGTCTGGGCCAGATGTCCGTACGTTCTTAGTTACCATAATGGACGCCTGGTCCAGACTACACAGCACCTTCCCACTCAAGGCGAATTGTACATCCAGTTCTGTACGCTCTTAATTACCATAATAGATGCCCGGTCTAGGTTAAATGGTGCCTGCCCACTCCAGACTAATTGTCGCCACCAGTTCTACCACCTCCTCCCCATTTTAATGACAGCAGAATCCACATATAGACCAATAGTAACGGAGTCTCCCTCCTGATTAGACAATCTGGACTGCGGAGGGAAATTTGAAGTTGGGAAATGTGTTACCTGGTTTTCTTGGTTTGCATCCCTATAATTAGGAGGTCCAAAAATAAAGTTATCAAAATCCCCTTTGTAGAATATAGGAGATATATTCTGTTGAGTAGAGGAGGAGAAAAAGGTTATTTTTGATCCAAGTTACTCCATCCTTATTCCTGGCCCCTACAGAGATCAGGCGCCGATCACCTTATTGTTGGTAGCCAGTGGCACCTGGAAGAGGGCCGGAGTAGCTGGAAAGGGTTTAGTGACACTAGACTATTAATTCTCTGCTTTGATGTGCTAATTTAGATTACAGTCTATCAATCTGTCTCTTTAGTGGCCAAAATAAAGTCCTGTAATGTTATCTGGCAGTTAGACTACTCTCTTACCCTTATCAAGCACTCTGAGTTGCACATTAGAATACAGGAGCAGCAAAATCAATTCTAAATATTTCAGTAATGCTTTACTGTAAAGAAAAACTGCTAGTACAATGTATTGCCAGCTTTTAATGAAATCATCTCCCTATTGGGGTGAAAAAGTGCATTTAAAGGACCACCACAATCTTTAAACCACTGATTTCCTATATGATTCAATATTAAACAAAGTCTCTAAACATATGCAACCCAACACTACTGATGCCAAGGGTGAATCTTTTGGTTTAAATGTTTTATCTTTAGTCAACTGGTTCCGGATATCAGTAATAAATACCGCACGTGAAACATTCTACAAACAAACAATCTGGGGACATTTTTAAATAAACATCTCTATAATTGGCTTTCTTGAAAAACTCAAATCACGTTGAAAGTCCAATCTTCACTTTGTTGTTTACTCTGGTTTTAATTATTTTTGCTAATTGCCATCCTAGCTAATGATTGCAACATAATTAGTTCAAATAACAAACATTTGCATCCAAACCCGATCTTTATAAATAAACGGCTGTAACAAAAACATCCCGGTGTAGTTAGGAGGGGCATGGGGGAGGGTTTGTGTTTGGAAGCCCCCTGGCAGCAATACGACTGGGCGACTGGGAGAGTAATAGTCATATTGATGACTTCAATGGCATTTCTACAGTAAAAAAGGAAAACAATTCTTACAAAGGAAAAAAATGTATATGTTTGTTATATGACTAAGACCATAGGAAAAAAATACATGGTGATATCTCTCTGCTGGGCCTCGGAGGCATCCATGATATCCCTCCTCCACCAACCCAAGCTGCTTTGTATGAGCCAGTGAGAGGGGATAAGATACATTGTTGTAGCTGCCTCTGATTGAACACAACCAATCATTAATTACGCTTCTATTTTCAGGGGTGGTCATTCTCAAAATCAACGGTAGAAATTGTGCACAAAAAAAATGCACAAAAAATGTTTATATACAGAATCCAGGAAATAGATCTACTTCCCACAGCTGCTCATATGTCCTAATAACGGAAATATCCACCTCCTTGACCACTGCCGGACCACATGAGATATGTCCTCACATCCCATTGTGGAGGGACAGTCCCTTTTAGGTGAGCATCCAACTCCAAGTCCCCCAGTTGTTGCCAAATAAAAAGACAACTCCCAATCTTCTACCAAGTCCCAACCATAATCTACTTTCTTTCTCTGGTTCCTCATTCTGAGCAGGAAATATATTTTTTTTTTTATTTTTCGACGTCCAAATGTGAACACAAATGTCCTATTTATTTATTGCACTGTTTAAAGCATTTGGCTGCATCTGACTGCGCCGAACGATGGTGCAGAATATGCCAACGAGTCTATGGTCCCTTTAAATGTATGTATCTGTATTATAAAGACAATTTGCCAGGTTGGTGCCATCATAGGGTAAGCACCATAAGCAAATAAGTAAATAGTTTAGTGTTTAAATGATACTTTCTAACAAATTTCAGGATAGGAGCTAAATTGCAAATCTCCATAGTTCCCTTGGTTGGTACCGAGTTAAAGGGATATGGAAGGTCCCTGGATGTTGCTAGATAAATAATATCCCTTTGTATCTGTAAACTTTGATCTACTTTACTATATTACAAAGTGCTTATAAGCTCCATTTTACTGCCTAATTTTATACAAATAGTCCATCTGCAGCTCACGGAGACACAGACTCTGCTGCACTTGCTGTACTAACCAATCAGTGACCACATTCAGAATCTGTGTCTGCATACTCTGTAGAGGGAAGACCCATAATATGTGTGTGTATATATATATATATATATATAGTTGAGGCTGAACACACTGCTTTTACAGTGACTGTACTGTCATATCAGGGTCTCTGTACCTCTCTTTTTAGGAAGTGAGACGGCATCATACTCCTCCTCTTTCTTCTTGCTCCCCAGATCGATGGTATTTACAGTCACGGTCGCTCGGATCTCTTGCTGCGCCGCCTTCATACGGTCGTACAGGACCTTGAAGAATTTCTCTGACTTTTTCTGTTCATTCAATTGTTTGTAAAAAGAATTCTGCCAGGAAACAAAAAAGAGGAAAATTCATACAATAATAATCCACATACGTTCCTGGCTGTTGATCTTTTCAATAAGCAAGAGACAGGTCATAAGAGTCCAATCACACTGTCTGGTAATGGGTGGATATTGACCTAAAAACTCAGACTGATTACGAGGGAAAATGTCCTAATCACATCTGTCTATAAATCTCTGCGTGCAGTAACATTTGGGTATATTTATCTAGCTGTACATTCAAATAGTATAAGTGAGTTAACTAGTTTAGAAGGGAACTTTGAATGTGTTTACGTTTGTGATGTAATTATCAGCTGACCCTGTGATGGGATTAACTCCCCCACCCCCAGATTGGCCAGTGAGGTATTACAGGGGGTGACTGTGATAACTGGTTAGGGGCGGGTAATATAATCATGTTTGGGGTTGGACAAAGTTGTATGGTTCTGTTTGTCTATACATTTTTCCTGATAAAGACTCTTCTAGGGAACATAATCACGGTGTTCTCAATTTTATTTAGAGGCTATAACCTATTTTTGTTATTTTCCACTCTTTGATTCCTGCTCTGATGGTACTGGAATAGGAGCGACCACGTAGAAGCTCATCAAGGCACCTATGTAGGCAGAGCGTCCAAGCCATTAGGCTGTGCGGAGTTGATTCCTAGCCAATCAGCTGTCAGGCTACATCCTGGTCTCAGCCAGTGATAGGGAAACAGATACATTGTTGTAGCTGCCTCTGTTTCACCACAACTAATTATGAATTTTATGCTAATTTAGCTTGGATTTTCAGGGGCGTTCCTTCTCAAAATCAACTGAAGAAATTTTGCATACTTTAGAACAAGTTTATTTTGGGATTTTTTTTTAACGTACTACGGATTCTCCTCTAACAGTTGCATTCAGAATCCAGGAAACTTCCAGATACCTTAAATTTTTCCATTGTTAAAAAGTCTGAGTTGCAACGTCCATTGTGTAAGTTTCTGTCCTTTTCCCCCATTTACCTGTATTTGTGTGTTTCCCCCTTCAAGCAACGCGATCCCGAGCAGGATGCCTTCAGAGAATATCCGGTCATTTTTCGTGCTCACGATAACATCTATGACCAGCTCGGAGGCTCCTTCCTTGTCCAGAAGACACTGGATATCTGTCATGGATGCCGAGGACTTGTCACAATCCTGTCCGGAAAAGGCTATGGACAAAAAGGCGAACAATAAGACTTTAGATGCACAAACTGCCATTTGTTACACAAACTGGGTAATAAAACATGTCTGTAACAAATGTATTGGTGTGGTCTATATGTCTATGTCTCTGTACATGGTAGGGTCCTGGATGTTACTAGGTATATAATATCCCTGTGTATCTATTCACTTTTATATTCTTTATTTTTTAAGAAGTCTGTAGCTCATGAAGACAGTGTACTTCTAAGTAAAGGGGGTTGCACGGTCTCATAGTATTCAATCAATGGAAACATTCTGCAACATGCTCCGTGAGAGAGGTCACTGGCAGGCTAATTTGAGACACTGCACTTAACTTAAGTGCTTATAAGCTTTGTTTTGTTCTGCCTTAAATCTTATAAATAGATACACATACCTCCGGCGGGCCCGCCCTTGCTGTAGCCTACAGACAGTGGTCCGTTCAGGGAAGATCCATCTCCCTTAAAATATCGATTCAGGAGTATTTTTCTTAAGGTGGACCCCTTTAGAAATAAAGACATAAACACGTTGTGAGTTTTTAAACATATCAGCCATCTTTGATATAGGATCAGGTGGTTCTTTGAAGCTGAAGGGTATCACTCCATACCCCCCAATGTACAGAACTACTGGACTATCTATATAAAATAACAGCAAAAATTGGGAAAAAAAATAAAATTAGTGATTAGTATGTAGTATTTGTATGGTAATTCATGGTGACTGCAGCCATGAAGATAAAATACATTTGTTTCTGGGGAGAAAAGCTATGGCAAGTCTGGACAAGCTATTAAAATGTAAAGATATTGCACTATCAAGAAAAGGTCACACAGTTAGAGCTCGGGTATTCCCAGTAGTAACATACAGATGTGAGAGCTGGACCATAAAGATGTCTGAGCACCGAAGAATTGACATCTTTGTATTGTGGTGTTGGAGAAGACTGCTTAGAGTCCCTTGGACAGTAAGAAGATCCAATCAACAAGTACTACAGGAAATTAAGCCAAACTGTTCACTGGAAGGTTTGATCATGATTTGGATGTGGGAAGATTGAAAATGGGGAGGTGGGGTTGGATAGGTCATGGAAGCAATGAGCATAAGTTTGTTGGAGCTCAGAGGAAGCTCTCCCATGTGGCTGCCTTGTTTGTCTACTTTTAAATATGGCCATGGGGTATTGAGCGGGGATTCAGGTGGGTCAAACTTATAACCATCTCCAATGACTTGAATGGAAAGGAAAATGGTTATCAGATGGATGAAGCGTGTAGTTTGGCACACCTGTATGTGCAACATGTGTGTATGCCGCCCGCGGGAAATATGTATTTACAATGAGGTGTCGAGAGGAACTTGCGGTGTATCTTTATTCTTTGCTTCCTCTTGACCTAGAATTTAGACCAAAGGGATCAGCAGAAAGAATCACTCCAAATATTACAAAGTAACAATTCTGTTTAATTCCTAATAATGTTGGGTAAGTCAGACACATGGCAATGACACGCTCTGCGCCCTCTCAGTACATTGTCATTCTCTAGAGCGCGTTTCTTGTCTTTTCACGCAATGAATGTCTTGTTACTTGGAATAAATTGCAAGAAAATGGCCTAAAATTGGAAAAACTGCTGAGATTAGCGAGTCCCAGCAATGCTTGGACCGTACTGCAGGGTAAATGGAATCAGTAACAGGGAGGGGACGGATCCTGACCTGTGTGGGCTGACTCACCAGACTACAGCATGTAGGACACGCCGTTACCATGGATACCGCACATGAGTGTCCGTGTAGGAGTGAGACGGTACAGACATGGCTGGGAACGCTCGTCTGGATCCAGAACACACCCTGGGGTTTATCAGGAGACAGATACATACACAAAGATATACACCGATATAACTACTTACACACAGATACACATACATACATACATACATACATACATACATACATACATACATAGACAAGTATACACAGAACACACCCTGGGGTTTATCAGGAGACAGATACACACACCGATATAACTACTTACACACACACACACCGATATACACAGATACACCTACCTAGACACACACACAGACCAGCCTTCCTATCTACAAACAGGCACATAAATATACACAGTTATACACAGACCAGTATACCTACACATGCACACGCACGAACGTATAGTTTCCGGTAGCGGTTTGGTTCACTTATGTACAGAATAAAATAAACAAAGACTGTGCTATGTACAGCAAGACACAATTTCGGTTTTTCTTATGCAAAAATAATAACTTATTTAATATATATATATATATATATATATATATATATATATATATATATATATAGTGGTTATTCATTGTCTTAGAGACACATTGATGCCCACTGGTGCCCTCCATTTGTTCAGCACATCCCGTTGGCTTCTGACCTAAGGTGAAGGTCAGCACTGCACACGCAGTCTGCAAATACTCAAAGGGCACAGAATATTTAATCTTTTTGGACAGATATATAAGGTAAAACTTTTATAAATTATTATCACTCCCATTGCCAGACCCCGTGTTCTTCTTGTGTTCCTTTGAAAACTCTCCAAAATCTCTTTGTGTATTTCAAGACATTTCTTGTGTGAGCTCCACCCCCCCAAGTCCCCAATGTAGGCAGAGCGTCCTAGCCAATGAGCTGTGCAGATTTGTGTCCTGGCCAATTAGCTGCCAATATCACGGCAGAAGCTTTTTCTAAGCCAGTAAGAGGGAAACAGATACATTGTTGTACCTGCTTCTGATTGGCCCCAAGTAATTGTGAATTTTATGCTAATTTAGCTTGGGTTTTCAGGGACGTTCCTTTACAAAATCAACTGAAAACATGTTGCAAATTTTAGTGCAAGTTTATTAATGTTTATCTTAACAAAAAAATGTTTTAATCCATATAGAAACACATAAAAAACTGTTATAAACCTTTGTTTGATGTTTGCTCTTATTTCAACTTTTTTGTTTGTTTTTTCCTTTTAGCTAAAGTTAATTTGTACATTATTAATTAAAACACATTAATAGAGAAAATTTAAGAAAAATAAATTAAAATAGAACAGATAGACTGTATAGTGTTACAAAAATACAAATGTTTTTAATTGAAATAAATTGATATAGTTATATTTTTACGCTTTCTTGTTTAGCTCCTAGTTATACACCTTTGTATAATTCTTGTTGTGATCACAAAATATTTATTAAATCTTGTTACTTATTTTCTTCTAATAAAACTTGAAAGTTAAAACAAACGTCAGTTGCAGTGATCCTGATCCAGAAACTTCATGACAACCGCTCCTGGTATTGTTATATTATACATTTGCAGCCTTATTAAATTGCAATTTGGCCAATTGAATAGGGCTCTATATAAGCACAGAGCGTATTTTTCTTACAGAAGTTTCTAGTTAGTGAAGACCTTGCTTTTGGATAGAAGATCACTAACTAAAAACTTCTGTAAAATAATATGCTCTGTGCTTATATAGAGCCCTATTCAATTGGCCGAATCGCAATTTAATAAGGCTGCTAATGTTATTTTGTCACCTGTCTGTGTGATAATATGAGATCGGAAGTGTATATTAAATAATACAAGGTGTTAATTGATAATATAGCGAGTCGCACTGTGCTCTCAGGAAAGTGCAGGAAAACACCGGATTAATAGCCGCGGCGCGTTCCCAAAGTGCTTCATCATATTGAGCCCCATAAAGTGTAAAGTGCTACCTAGAGAAGAATTTACAATTTACTAAAACAAGTGCTACATTTTTCTGGGAAACATTATTCACACACACAAAAAAAAAAGACACATTAAATGTCTCGGTTTTTGGGTTGTATAGCTGTGATTGGGAGATTTAGCAAATTGCACCTATTAACCCTTTATTGCTAGATTACCCAATCCGGGAAATGCAATCATTCCCCATCATTTACGGCTGACAAGCACAAGGAGTCTTGATGAATCTTTCTCAGGGTAACATTAAGGCGGCTTTTTAGTACAATCAGAGACAAGTGCTCTGCGCTATAATTATAGAGAGGAATCAGTGGATGTGACGAGCGCCGAGTGGCAGGTTTAAACATCACTTTGTAGTGTAGTGACAGGGCAAAGGTCGGGGTCAGAGGTCAGATAATATCGATAGATCACATGAGCTCAGTACACGAGCATCACCTGAAATATTTTTAATTAACATATACTCAATTTGAAAGGCGCCTAATTTTTAGTGCTCATTTTACAAAATGTTTCACATTTATCTGATGTTTTGAAGATTTGTAGAATAATTATAAAAATATTAAAAGTGCTAAAAATGGCATAATACAAAACTAGAAATAATACCTTAAAAATTAACACTCCTAAAAATACACAGATATACGCCTTCAACATTAAATCAGGGACACAGCAGCTCCAGATAGGATACCATTTAAAAATTTAATTGATCACAAAAACTTTATCAAGTGATTAACATTTTCTCACAGGAGTCTGTCTCAAGCAATCAGAATACCCAAATCATGCAGAAAGCAGGGATTCCCCCTTAATACTCGCTACCCCCCTATATGTTGGATATGAGCTGGGACTCCCCCTTAATACTCGCTACCACCCTATATGTTGGATATGAGCTGGGACTCCCCCTTAATACTCGCTACTTCCCTATATGTTGGATATGCCCTGGGATTCCCCCTTAATACTCGCTACCCCCCTATATGTTGGATATGCCCTGGGATTCCCCCTTAATACTCACTATCCCCCCTATATGTTGGATATGCCCTGGGATTCCCCCTTAATACTCGCTATCCCCCCTATATGTTGGATATGCCCTGGGATTCCCCCTTAATATTTGCTATCCCCCCTATATGTTGGATATGCCCTGGGATTCCCCCTTAATACTCGCTATCCCCCCTATATGTTGGATATGCCCTGGGATTCCCCCTTAATACTCGCTATCCCCCCTATATGTTGGATATGCCCTGGGATTCCCCCTTAATAGTCGCTATCCCCCCTATATGTTGGATATGCCCTGGGATTCCCCCTTAATACTCGCTATCCCCCCTATATGTTGGATATGCCCTGGGATTCCCCCTATATGTTGGATATGCCCTGGGATTCCCCCTTAATACTCGCTATCCCCCCTATATGTTGGATATGCCCTGGGATTCCCCCTTAATACTCGCTATCCCCCCTATATGTTGGATATGCCCTGGGATTCCCCCTTAATACTCGCTATCCCCCCTATATGTTGGATATGCCCTTGGTTTCCCCTGAATACCTGCTACCCCCTAAGTACAGGGTGTCACTGGGATTCCCCCTTAAAATCCACTACCCCTGTGAGCTGGGTATCTCCCAGGATAACCCCTTAATACCAGCTACCCCTAAGTACATGGTGTCCCTGGGACTGCCCCTTAATACTCACTACCCCTAAGTACATGGTGTCCCTGGGATTCTGCCATAATACTCACTACCCCCTATGTACGTGGTGTCCCTGGGACTGCCCCTTAATACTCACTACCCCTATGAGTGGGGTGTCTCTCGGGATCACCCCTTAATTCCTACTAACTCCTATGAGCATGTTTTGAAATGCTAGTACTACAGAGACACTGTGTATAAGTTACAGGGGCAGAGCTTTGCAGGCACTGTTTGGAAGGTTTCAGTGAGTAAAAACAGAGCTTTAAACCCCCTGCTAATAATATGATGTTTAGATATGCAAATAACCACGTAGGTAGTTTATTTAAAAACAGGGAACATTCCCCATCCCTTTAAGTAATTTTAAGCTGGAAGATTATAACCTTCTGTCTATAATGCCGTTATTTTTGCAGTTTTTAGGCTATAACCTGGCTCTGTAATGTTTTGCTAAATGCAGCATCGTTCAGCAACTCGCTGTCAGAGCAGGAACACGTGCGTCTGGAGTCCTGTCTGGAAATTACATTACATTATCTAATCGCGTGTTCCTTAAAAACCCGTCCACGAGCCTTTGAAACTTGTCAGCTTCAGTGATTTCCTTCCTGCAATAATTTCTGTATCGGTAGCAATTTGCTTCTTTTTATTTATTTATACACAACTTCTTTTTTTTTTTTTTTGCTGAGAACAGAGCTTTGAGATTCAATAGAGACGCAGAGCGCTGAGGAATCTAAATAAGTCGTCTTAAAACTGCCTTTTGTTTTCATTCAGCTGCGAAGACAAACACGAGTGGTGAGACTGGGGGGGGGGGGGGGTCTGTCTCATGTATATGGACCCTAGTAATGGATGCAGGACACGTGATCGCATTTATTGGCACTCTGATATATCACCAGCTGTAGGTGAAATATAGATCAGATACAGTTTAAGGGATTTTCAGCCCTTGGATAGATTCATCCATCAATGCACGCCGATACATTGTGTCGCGGATAATAATAACTAACAATCTGATTCATTCACTGATCACTTCCCACATGACTACTGCAACTCACTCCTAACTGGCCTTCCCTTCTCCCCTACTCCATTCCAGGCTCACATATCTAACCAGTTATTTCTCATCCGCTTCCCACACCCAAAAGAATTACCGTATTTTTCGCCGTATAAGATGCACTTTTTCTTTCCCAAAACTGGGGGGGGGGAGTTGGTGCGTCTTATACGACGAATGAATGCATGCAAAATGTGTAAACTGCCTCTTTCAGCCCCTCTTGATCCTCTCCCCCTCGACCCCTCTGATCCTTCCCTTGGCCCCCCTTGAGATCCCCACTCCTGATCTCCCCACATTTGCGCTTCCTACGGCACCAGCAGCATGCCTCTAAACTGCATCTTAGTGACGTCACAAACGCGACGCAAGGGAAGGAAGGCTGCAGTACAGGAGGAGTGCTGGTAGGAAGCGCTGCACGATGGGGTGAGATCAAGATGGGCCAAGGGATGATCATGGATGGGCAGAGGGGAGAAGAAAGGGGAGGATCAGGAGGGTCAAGAGCTCCTGGAGGCTCCCAAATGCTCAAAAATGTGTGTGTATGTATGTATGTATGTGTATATATATATAAGTGTATATATATATATATATATATATATAAAAATATATATAAATATTTGTTTGTGATGTAGGTGTGTATATGTGTGTGAAGTGTATTTGTGTTTGATTCAGAATATTTTTTTCTTGTTTTCCTCCTTTAAAAACTAGGTGCGTCTTATGTGCAGGTGCGTCTTATATGGCGAAAAATACGGTAAGTTTAATATACTGACAGTAAGCCCTAAACAACACTAAAGTCTGCCAAGATATCAGATTCAATCTCCAGATACTCTCCTAACCGCCACTCCGCTTTTCCCACAATATACATCTCTTGTCGACTGTCATCAACTCCTCAAACCCTTGTCTCCAAGACGTTTCTCATGCAGCCCCCAACTCTCAACCCACTCTGTCATCCTCTCCCAACCCCAATCCATCTTAAATGCCTCTGCTAGGCTCATGTACCTAACCAGTTGTTTCTCATCTCCTGTCCCATTCTGCCAATCCCTTCACTGGCTTCACACACTCGCTAGAATTAAGTTCAAAATGGCGACACTCACTTACAAAGCCCTCAACAACACTAATGCCACGTAGATATCAGATAATGTAATCTCCACATACTCCATTAACTGCCATCCCACTGTTCCCACAATACACGTCTATTGCCGCCTCTCATCATCTCCTCCCACACATATCCAAGACATTTCTTATGCAGCCCCCATCATGTTGAATTCTCTGCCCAGTATGTCAGATGCTCCCGGCTCCAATTCATATGATATGCCACAGCTAGGTTCATATATCTAACCAACCATTTCTCATCTGCTGCCCACTCTGCCAATCTCTTCATTGGCTCGCCACACTCGCTAGAATTAGGTTGAAAACTAAGGAAACGCATCTACAAAGCCCTCAACAACACTGCAGCCTGCTTCATATCTGATCTAATCTCCAAATACTCCACTAAATGCTCCCTCTGCTCTTTTCTCAATATACAGTGCCTTGCAAAAGTATTCACCCCCTTGACCTTTTACCCATTTTGTTACATTACAGCCTTAAGTTTAATGTTTTGTTCTGAATTTTATGTGATGCATCAGAACACAATAGTCTAAGTTGGTGAAATGAGAAAAATATATACATAAAACTATTTTTTAGAAATACAAAACAAAAAATTGGCATGTACGTATGTATTCACCCCCTTTGTTATGAAGCCCATAAAAAGCTCCGGTGTAACCAATTACCTTCAGAAGTCACATAATTAGTGAAATGATGTCCACCTGTGTGCAATTTACGTGTCACATGATCTGTCATTACATATACACGCCTTTTTTGAAAGGCCCCAGAGGCTGCAACACCTAAGCAAGAGGCACCACTAACCAAACACTGTTATGAAGACCAAGGAACTCTCCAAACAAGTAAGGGACAATGTTGTTGAGAAGTACAAGTCGGGGTTAGGTTACTAAAAAAATTCCAAATCTTTGATGATCCCCAGGAGAACCATCAAATCTATCATAACCAAATGGAAAGAACATGGCACAACAGCAAACCTGCCAAGAGACGGCCGCCCACCAAAACTCACGGACCGGGCAAGGAGGGCATTAATCAGAGAGGCAGCACAGAGACCTAAGGTAACCCTGGAGGAGCTGCAGAGATCCACAGCAGAGACTGGAGTATCTGTACATAGGACGACAATAAGCCGTACGCTCCATAGAGTTGGGCTTTATGGCAGAGTGGCCAGAAGAAAGCCATTACTTTCAGCAAAAAACAAATTGGCACGTTTAGAGTTTACAAAAAGGCACGTGGGAGACTCCCAAAATGTATGGAGGAAGGTGCTCTGGTCTGATGAGACTAAAACTGAACTTTTCGGCCATAAAAAGAAAACGCTATGTCTGGTGCAAACACAACACATCACATCAAACAAAGAGCACCATCCCCACAGTGAAACATGGCGGTGGCAACATCATGCTGGGGGGATGGGACTGGGAAACTGGTCAGAGTTGAGGGAAAGATGGATGGTGCTAAATACAGGGATATTCTTGAGCAAAACCTGTACCACTCTGTGCGTGATTTGAGGCTAGGACTGAGGTTCACCTTCCAACAGGACAATGACCCCAAACACACTGCTAAAGCATCACTTGGGGGGTTTAAGGGGAAACATGTAAATGTGTTGGAATGGCCGAGTCACAGCCCAGACCTCAATCCAATAGAAAATCTGTGGTCAGACTTAAAGATTGCTGTTCACAAGCGCAAACCATCCAACTTGAAGGAGCTGGAGCAGTTTTGCAAGGAGGAATGGGCAAAAATCCCAATGGTAAGATGTGGCAAGCTCATAGAGACTTATCCAAAGCGACTTGGAGCTGTGATTGCCGCAAAAGGTGGCTCTACAAAGTATTGGCTTTAGGCGGGTGAATAGTTACGCACATTGACTTTTCTGTTATTTTGTCCTATTTGTTGTTTGTGTCACAATAAAAAAAAAACAACAACTTCAAAGTTGTGGCATGTTCTGTAAATTAAATGATGCAAATCCTCAAACAATCCGTGTTAATTCCAGGTTTTGAGGCAACAAACATGAAAAATGCCAAGGGGGTGAATACTTTTGCAAGGCACTGTATGTCTATTGTCACCTGTCATTACCTTCTCACACTCTCTTCTCCAAGAGGTTTCTTGTGCAGCCCCCACCTTATGGAATTCTCTACCCCCCTCTGTTCGAACCCCCCCCCCCCCCCACTCCAGTCCATCTTAAATGCCACAGCTAGGTTCATATATCTAACCAGCCGTTTCTCATCTGCTGCCCACTCTGCCAGTCTCCTCACTGGCTTTCCACACTCGCTAGAATTAGGTCCAGAATCCTGACACTCACCTACAAAGCCCTCAAGAACACTGCAGCCTCTTACATATCAGATAATGTAATCTCCAGATACTCCACGATATACGTCTCTCGTCACCGGTCATCACCTCCTCACACTCTCTTCTCCAAGACTTTTTTTTGTGCAGCCCCCCTGTGGAATTCTCTACGCTCTGTCAGACTCTCCCCTACTCTCCACAGTCAAAACCCCCCTATTCAACGCAACTTGTTCCCTAACATCAGGGATTCAAACAAGACAGTGACCACCTCATGGATCCTGGTGCCTCACTGGACAATAGACAAACAACCCCCTTTATTTTTGTGTCAAACACCCTAAAGACACCTAGATTGTAAAATTAGGTTTAGATTTTCTCAATGCTTTTTATGCTCAAGACTTGCACAGCTGTTAATATCATTAATTTATTCAATTCTTCACAACATGCAAAGTTTTTCAAAAACTACAGTGGCCATTGAACATGGTCTGGGCTCTCAGCACCTCTCTCAACTACGGATTAGATCCAACAGATCAAAACGGTACTGCCTGTGGGTAAGTTACCTATCTCAGTACTGCCTGTGGGTAAGTTACCTAACTCAGCACTGCCTGTGGGTAAGTTACCTCACTCAGTACTGCCCTTGTGTAGGTTACCTAACTCAGCACTGCCTGTGGGTAAGTTACCTAACTCAGCACTGCCTGTGGGTAAGTTACCTAACTCAGCACTGCCTGTGGGTAAGTTACCTAACTCAGCACTGCCTGTGGGTAAGTTCCCTCACTCAGTACGGCCTGTGGGTAAGTTACCTCACTCAGTACGGCCTGTGGGTAAGTTACCTCACTCAGTACGGCCTGTGGGTAAGTTACCTAACTCAGTACTGCCTGTGGGTAAGTTACCTCACTCAGTACGGCCTGTGGGTAAGTTACCTCACTCAGCACTGCCTGTGGGTAAGTTACCTCACTCAGTACGGCCTGTGGGTAAGTTACCTCACTCAGTACGGCCTGTGGGTAAGTTACCTAACTCAGTACTGCCTGTGGGTAAGTTACCTCACTCAGTACGGCCTGTGGGTAAGTTACCTCACTCAGCACTGCCTGTGGGTAAGTTACCTCACTCAGTACGGCCTGTGGGTAAGTTACCTCACTCAGTACGGCCTGTGGGTAAGTTACCTCACTCAGTACGGCCTGTGGGTAAGTTACCTCACTCAGTACTGCCTGTGGGTAAGTTACCTCACTCAGCACTGCCTGTGGGTAAGTTACCTAACTCAGTACGGCCTGTGGGTAAGTTACCTCACTCAGTACGGCCTGTGGGTAAGTTACCTCACTCAGCACTGCCTGTGGGTAAGTTACCTCACTCAGTACGGCCTGTGGGTAAGTTACCTAACTCAGTACTGCCTGTGGGTAAGTTACCTCACTCAGCACTGCCTGTGGGTAAGTTACCTAACTCAGTACGGCCTGTGGGTAAGTTACCTCACTCAGTACGGCCTGTGGGTAAGTTACCTCACTCAGTACGGCCTGTGGGTAAGTTACCTCACTCAGTACGGCCTGTGGGTAAGTTACCTAACTCAGTACTGCCTGTGGGTAAGTTACCTCACTCAGCACGGCCTGTGGGTAAGTTACCTCACTCAGTACGGCCTGTGGGTAAGTTACCTCACTCAGTACGGCCTGTGGGTAAGTTACCTCACTCAGCACTGCCTGTGGGTAAGTTACCTCACTCAGTACGGCCTGTGGGTAAGTTACCTAACACAGCACTGCCTGTGGGTAGGTTACCTCACTCAGTACTGCCTGTGGGTAAGTTACCTCACTCAGTACGGCCTGTGGGTAAGTTACCTCACTCAGTACTGCCTGTGGGTAAGTTACCTCACTCAGTACTGCCTGTGGGTAAGTTACCTAACACAGCACTGCCTGTGGGTAAGTTACCTAACTCAGCACGGCCTGTGGGTAAGTTACCTCACTCAGCACTGCCTGTGGGTAAGTTACCTAACTCAGTACGGCCTGTGGGTAAGTTACCTCACTCAGTACGGCCTGTGGGTAAGTTACCTCACTCAGCACTGCCTGTGGGTAAGTTACCTCACTCAGTACGGCCTGTGGGTAAGTTACCTAACTCAGTACTGCCTGTGGGTAAGTTACCTCACTCAGCACTGCCTGTGGGTAAGTTACCTAACTCAGTACGGCCTGTGGGTAAGTTACCTCACTCAGTACGGCCTGTGGGTAAGTTACCTCACTCAGTACGGCCTGTGGGTAAGTTACCTCACTCAGTACGGCCTGTGGGTAAGTTACCTAACTCAGTACTGCCTGTGGGTAAGTTACCTCACTCAGCACGGCCTGTGGGTAAGTTACCTCACTCAGTACGGCCTGTGGGTAAGTTACCTCACTCAGTACGGCCTGTGGGTAAGTTACCTCACTCAGCACTGCCTGTGGGTAAGTTACCTCACTCAGTACGGCCTGTGGGTAAGTTACCTAACACAGCACTGCCTGTGGGTAGGTTACCTCACTCAGTACTGCCTGTGGGTAAGTTACCTCACTCAGTACGGCCTGTGGGTAAGTTACCTCACTCAGTACGGCCTGTGGGTAAGTTACCTCACTCAGTACGGCCTGTGGGTAAGTTACCTCACTCAGTACGGCCTGTGGGTAAGTTACCTCACTCAGTACGGCCTGTGGGTAAGTTACCTCACTCAGTACGGCCTGTGGGTAAGTGACCTCACTCAGTACGGCCTGTGGGTAAGTGACCTCACTCAGTACTGCCTGTGGGTAAGTTACCTCACTCAGTACGGCCTGTGGGTAAGTTACCTAACTCAGTACTGCCTGTGGGTAAGTTACCTCACTCAGCACTGCCTGTGGGTAAGTTACCTAACTCAGTACGGCCTGTGGGTAAGTTACCTAACTCAGTACGGCCTGTGGGTAAGTGACCTCACTCAGTACGGCCTGTGGGTAAGTTACCTCACTCAGTACGGCCTGTGGGTAAGTGACCTCACTCAGTACGGCCTGTGGGTAAGTTACCTCACTCAGCACTGCCTGTGGGTAAGTTACCTCACTCAGCACTGCCTGTGGGTAAGTTACCTCACTCAGTACGGCCTGTGGGTAAGTTACCTCACTCAGTACGGCCTGTGGGTAAGTTACCTCACTCAGTACGGCCTGTGGGTAAGTTACCTCACTCAGCACTGCCTGTGGGTAAGTTACCTCACTCAGTACGGCCTGTGGGTAAGTTACCTAACACAGCACTGCCTGTGGGTAAGTTACCTCACTCAGTACTACCTGTGGGTAAGTTACCTCACTCAGCACTGCCTGTGGGTAAGTTACCTCACTCAGCACTGCCTGTGGGTAAGTTACCTCACTCAGTACGGCCTGTGGGTAGGTTACCTAACACAGCACTGCCTGTGGGTAAGTTACCTCACTCAGTACTACCTGTGGGTAAGTTACCTCACTCAGCACTGCCTGTGGGTAAGTTACCTCACTCAGCACTGCCTGTGGGTAAGTTACCTAACTGTTGTGTATCTGCAGACAATAGGATTCTGAGCTTGAGGTGAAGTCTCCTGACTTGTTTCACACAAATGGTTTCTTTTGGAACGGCAACTACTTCATTAGGAGATCCACGTGTGGCACAACCTGCCCATGATGCTTAGGGACTTAAAAAGGTGACGCATCAAACTCCGATGAGCCGTAATCTTAATTGCCCAACACAGAGGATGAATATTCGGTAGGCCAAGTGCCGATCTTGGGTAGCCCATATTTGGTTGTGCCATGCCGGTCATAAGAAGAGAATTGGTATTTTGGCAAGGTAAAAGGCAAACTAATGTTCACTATATAATGATATATCATTTCCCATCACTGAATAGGATAATTATTTGTTGCAATGATTACTTGCCCGGTGGGGCTTCCCAGTGCCATTTTAACTTGATCTAGTTTAGCCCATTTTATTGAGGTGTCATAACTAACTTAGACAGGGCTAGTAAACAGGTTAGAGATTGTACTAAACATTCACACTTAAGACATAGCTAATCAGGATTACAGTCTGTCTCTGTATTGGCCAAAAGAAAGACCTTCAATATTATCTCCCACCCTTATAAAGCCCATCAAAATACAAAATCAATGTCAAATAATTCAGGAATGATTTACTGTGGACAAAAACAGCTAGCCATGATTTAATGCTCTTTAAAATAAAACCAAGTCCCTGATGGGATGAGTCCCTTTAATAACAAAAAGAATAAAGATAAATAAATGTGGATACCTCTGCTGGAGATGAGTTTATATTTCTGAAAAGTTATGCTTGCATCCTTTGATGCAACATCCTGCTTCTGTGCCAGTGAGGGGGAGTGGTGTTAATTTCAGTTGTATCTAGTTATCGAAGAAAGGTTCCGGACTTGTTCCCTCCTCCCCCGCCCCTCCATAGCCGATTATATCCTTCTTTGGTACATTCTTGAAAAACAAGTGTATATAATATCCCTGTGTACTTACTGACATGTACTGTATCGTATTAAGACGTGCTTAGAAGCTCTGTATATTCTGTCTAACGTCTTACAAATAGTCCCTAACTGGTTTGTCCTGTCTGCAGCTCATGAAGGCAGTGAACTTCGATGTACAAGGGTTGCATTGTTTCATAGAAACCAATCAGTAGCAACATTTTGCAACATGCTTCGTGAGAGAGGTCACTGACAGGCTAATTTAAAACACTGTCTGTGTATTCATGAGCTACAAAGTGAAGAGCCAAACAGGTACAAAGTTAATGGTTTTAGGCAAAATAAAGTACAAAAAAAGTAAATAGATACATTGTTGTTGTTTAGTTGTTCAGTCATGTTCAATTCTCTAAGACCCTATGGACTGCAACATGCCAAGCACTTCTGTCATCCACTACCTCTCTGAGCTCCCTCAAGCTCACGCTCAATACTTCAATTACCTAATTTATTTATCTCCGCCTCTGCCGCCCCCTTCTACATGTCTCTTCAATCTCTCCTAGGATCACAGTCTTCTCTAGGGAATCCTGTCTTCTCATGATATGGCCAATATATGTGAGCTTCAGCCTCATGATCAAACCTTCCAGTGAACAGTTTGGCTTCATTTCCTGTAGTATTGATTTAATAGATACACATGCATTGTCCATTAGCAGCCACACCCAAACTCCTGAGCAGACTTAAATCTGGTCTCTCCAGCTGCATCTAATCAATTGCTCAGACAAAGTAACTGCTTCAATCTTACTGGACTGAAGAGAGCTTTGCAAAGTCTGTGGCTCACATACAACCCCTTGTAGTCCTAGCATATTCCTTGAAGATCTTATTATTTTGACCTCCATGTATAGATTTACCATCTGGGCATGCTCTTACGGTTTATGGTCCCGCACTGTGAGGGATAATTAATCACGTGAGAAACTAATTAAGAGAGTGATGTATTTTTTCATGGCCCTCCATGTTAACTACGGAATATGATCGTGCTTTAACAATGAAGGTTAATAATAATAATAATAATAAGTAATGCTTAAAATATCCAACTCAAGCTCACCTCTCTGAAATGTTTAACACCAACCAACTGTAACTGAACTTATTTATATGTGTCCTTCGCGGTGTCACTTTAAGGACACAGTACAATAAATTAGCATGGCCTGATGACTATCAATGGCTTTCTCACTGGCTCTGCCAAAGCATCTGCTCACAAATTCCTCTCTGAAAACATTTACTAACAAAGTGCGTTAGCGCGCCGTCCTGAAGCACAATAACACCTGGACGCGGCGTGCGGGGAGCTCTGTGATAATCCAGCAACGTGCGCAAACCGACAGCCAGCCACTAAATATGAGGGGGTGGAGGGACCTGGGAGCACAAGCACGGAAAAACGAGGCAAGGCAGCTGCCAATAATGAAGAGATTTATCTTAGTATTGGCACAGCGGGCGCTCCTCCTGGCAGGACGGCATCAGGAGCTGGCTGGAGCACAGATACAGACAGAGCGAGGGGGGCTGATTTAGGATATAAAGACGCGCGTTTTACTCCCTCAGCACCGGGAGGATGCAGAGCTTGGCGGCCTGCGCTGCTGACTTTGAGAAATGTGCCTGTCCAAACAGTGCTACAGAAAAGCATGACTAGTGGATTTATGGGCAAGAGCGGTTAGGCTTCGTACCTCGGCGGGCTTGGTATTTAAGAACGAGCAGGAAAAATGGGGAGCGTTCCTGACTATGGTCTGCAGAATAATTCACTGTCAGAAACCAATGTGCGCGGCCGCCTCGCTAGGACTTTAACTATTTGGGCTAGATGGCTAGAGGGATAGATAAATAGATAGAGGGATAGATAGATAGATAGATATAGTACAGATAGTATAGTAGTATATAGTAATAACTTTTTTATTGGACACATATTAGTTATAATGATGAGCTTTCAGGAGTTGTTCCTCTGTATATCAGTCAGAAGCAATACAGATTAAGGTAAACTGTGAGAGAGCGGAGATTCAAAGTGACAAACCTTGTGTAGCGACCTGCACACTTGACTGATCAGTACATCATTTTTGATGTCCCTTTGACTCTGCTGGTGCTCTATAAATAATCACATATTATAATTGTCACACTGCGATTCGTCGTCACGCTTTGCACGAATCGCAGTTTAACAATGATCCAATCACAAAGGCGATCGGATCGCACGCATGCGCAGAGCGCGGCGTGAGCCGCACATGCTCAGAGCGGGGCAGGAGCCAAATCGCAGCGTGAGACGCGCATGTGCAAAGCGCTGCGTTAGACGTGCATGTGCAAAGCGCGGCATTAGACATACATGTGCAAAGCGCTGCGTTAGATGCGCATTGCAAATGCACAGCGCCTAAGGGAAGGGGGAAGAGACACGGCGGGTGGGGGGGGAGAGACACAGAGGGGGGGAGAAGGGGGAAAGAGACACAGAGGGGGGAGAAGGGGGAAAGAGACACAGAGGGGGGAGAAGGGGGAAAGAGACACAGAGGGGGGAGAAGGGGGAAAGAGACCAGAGGGGGGAGAAGGGGGAAAGAGACACAGAGGGGGGAGAAGGGGGAAAGAGACACAGGGGGAAGAGACAAAGGGAGGGAAGAAACAAAGGGGGGGGAGAGGATTGCGCGGTATGAGAATGAGCCGCGCATGCACAGAGCGCAGCATGAGCCGCTCATGCACAGAGCGAGGCCAGTAAAGTAGACGGTGGGAGAGGTGGGGGGCTCGTAATGAGCGCCAAAGGCGCTCATCACGAGGACAGTAAAGTAGAGGGGGAGAGGCTCCCATTGTGCGGCAAACAGCATGGCCAGGCTTTACTTTTTATTGCCGTCATTTTTGATGCTAGAGAGGTGAAGGCTCCTCAGATCATCCCCTAAAGCCTGAGCAGTAAAGTAAAAAGAGATCTGTTCCATGTAGCAAAAGAAGATCCGATAAGAGCAGTAAATATTCAGTATAACCCTTTAAGTGGTAACCAATTACCATAGAAGTTTGGTTTCTAAAATCATCGCCGGCCCGGGGAGCACATCACAAAATAAATAAAGCAGTTAAACATACAAATATACATTGTGTTCCCACCAATCAGGACACTGAAGAAAACATTACATTTCCCCGAGAGGCTCAGACAATATGCACCATATTTTGTATTTTCAGTTTTCTCTCTCTATATATAAATATATATATATTGGTCATAGACGATTAAAGCAGTATGTAGATTGAAATCAATAAAAAATATTGTTGGTTTTCTCCTTAAACAAAGCCGCTTATCTCTAACTCATTGGGCCTTCTCATTGGCTGTGGCCTGGAGATTGGAAGCAGGCTGGGCTATGATGTCACTGGCCCCATCACATGATGTCATTAGCTCCGCCTCTACTGTCTGCACAGAGGTAACAGCTGTATTGTATCCTGCTTGAGGCTGCCACACAGGCACCAGTGACCATCATAGTCCTGCCCCCTTTCTTAAGCATGCTCACTCTGAACCAGAATCTGACTGGTCAGACATTTTTTTAGTCCTGCTTCTGATAGACACAGGTAGAGGATAAGCAGCTCGAAAGCATATGAGCCTTACTTGTAAATGCACTACAGTTGTCCTTTAAACTTTCATTTCCAGTCTTATGTTATTCTTTAGGACATAAATAGTAATTTTTCTCCTTAGTGCATACCACGATCCATTTTGCTTGCTCAGCTTTATTTATATGATGGGTTTGTTGTTCTTGAAGACAAGAATGAATGTGCCCACAATATGATCTAAAGCGAGTCAAGAACAAGCGCTGCTTTGTCTCCTAGATGAGCAGAGGAACACGTAGAGATCTCAGTTGTGTAACAAAGTTTAAATATAGGTCAACATAATAATTCTTGCATAATTCTACGGACAAAATGGAATTTTAGTTCATTATGCTAATTACAATGATCAGATAAGCCAGTAAAATCAGTAAACTTGCTATCTTTAATAACATTCAATAAATAAATAGCACTTGTCTTCACATTTGAATTTCTAAAATGCTGCTCAGAATTCCAAGAAATACAGTTGTTGTGCTGCACTCTGGGAAACTGGGTGGGAACATGCAAATGAGTCCACAATGCATGGTCACGCTTTAATCCAATACAGCTTTATACATGGCTCCTTTTAGGCATATGCTCACTGTATTACACAGATTTAAAGCATAGCATAGGATGGATTATGCACGAGTTAGGAGACCTACCCACCGACAGTACTGTTTCGATCTTAAATGGATCTCGTTTGTGGACGCGTGCTGTAGACTTGTGGGAAGGTTATTAATCACAACATCATTTAGTTTATGTTGGGCAAATAACATTCAATGAATAATGTACTTGTTATTACCTCTACTGTCACTTTAAGAATGTGCGTAAATGCTTAAATAATGAAATCACCGACTAATTTAGCTTTCTCTTTCCAGTCAGTGGCTCCCATCTCTATTCCTTATCTTTCTGGAGCTCATTGTGTGAGGTTATTATGCGAGTGCACAGCCCATCAAATCATCAGCATGATCACGAGCGGCAAGATAAAATGTGGGATGTGTGAAGTAGCCACTGGCGAGCCCCGCGCCGCCTTCTTACGGCTCAGCGTCCCCGCGTCCCCTGCCAGATCCCTCAACAAAGAGCTCTTTCTGTGAGTGTTGGGCACGGACTGGCCCAGGGTAGGGAGCGTCTGACCCAAACACACGTATACAGGGTTTATACATGTTGAGATCTCAGGATAATACTTTGTGACCATTTTCTTTTTTTTAAATCTAATCTAAACAGTCCTTAAGCTTAAAGGGTCCCTGTAGTGGTAATAAAGTAAGGATTTATTTCTTCATTTAGTAACTGCTCAGAAATAAAATCAATATGTGAAGGAAAAAAAATATGTAGATTTTACATTTGAACTTTAGCACTACAGCTATATGCTTGCCTCCACCCCTGTAAGGTGTTTGTCTGCAGGAAATTAGGCAGATAAAGACTATCAAAACAATATATAGGGACCCCCACCAAGACAGTCCCTTAGGAAGATCCTTTACCATTACAAAGATACCGGACAGAAGTGGAGAGAAGATCTGCTGATGTCTAAAACACTAGTATTTTAAGAAAAAATTAAATAGACAAATTAAGCTGACGTATGAACACGACAGTAGCCCTTTAAGCAATTCTCAGTATAGACTTACACATATCTTACACGTACCTTATAGGCACCCTCTCACCTTAGAGGATGCCTATAAGGTGAGAGGGTGCCTATAAGGTGAGAGGGTGCCTATAAGGTGAGAGGGTGCCTATAAAGGTGACAGGGTGCCTATAAAGGTGACAGGGTGTCTATAAGGTGACAGGGTGCCTATAAAGGTGAGAAGGTGCCAATGTGGGGGCTATTCTGTCTCCAGGTGATATAACGCTTAGTCTTGGCTGCCTAAAAGATGAGAGAGTGTCTACAAGTTGAGAGTATAAGGTGAAAGTATAGGGTAAGGGTGTCTATGAGATGGGATGTACATAAGGTGAGGGTGTCTGCAAGATAAGTGGGTGTCTACAAGATAAGTGGGTGTCTACAAGATAAGTGGGTGTCTACAAGATAAGTGGATGTCTATGAGTTGAGAGGGTGTCTACAAGTTGAGAGTATAAGGTGAGTATAAGTATAAAGGTAAGGGTGCCTATAAGATAAGTGTATGTCTACAAGTGGTGAGTATAAGTATAAGGTGTCTATAAGATGAGAGGGTGACATAACTGTCTGGCTGCTGGTGGATTATTATTACCTTTATTTGTCTGGCTGCAGGATGTATTATCATTATTATTATTATTATCCTTCCTTTGCCTGGCTGCAGTTACCCCCCACTCCATCAGTTCATGTGCATCTAATCACTCCATCTACTCTCCAGCTTGTCTCATGCAGAGTCACGATCGTTCCTAGCAGTCTAATTGAATTTCAGGGCCAGGAGCATTGCAGGCCACGTGACGTGTCTCCAGTGGTGCCCAGTGCCAGACACTGCGGGCGTTACACAGTCACATGCTGCTGCTGGCTGCCTCATTGACTTGGCACACAGTGTCTCCTCCAATCATGCCCCGCAGCCTCAATCTGCACAGTCTCTTCACATGTACGGTCACATGGCTGGGACCTGCACAGCAGCAGCACAAGACAGGCTTTCACTGGACCGAGGGATACACACAATCACCTACACAGCTTAGAGGAGAGGGGGAGAGAGGAGTGAGAGGAAGGGGAGAGAGGGGAGAGGAACGGGAGAGAGAGAGGGGAGAGAAAGGAAAGGGGGAGTGAGGAAAGGGAGAGAGGGGAGGGGGAGAGAGGAAAGAAAGATAAGAGAGAGAGAGAGGAGAGAAAGGAAAGGGAGAGAGGGGAGGGGGAGAGAGGAAAGGGAGAGGGGGAGAGAGCAGTTAAAAGAAGAGAGAGGAAAGGGAGAGAAGGAGAGAGTGGAGAGGGGGGAGAGGAAATGGAGAGAAGGAATGGGAAAGGAAGAGAGGGGAGAGAGGAAAGGGAGAGAGGGGAAAGGGAGAGAGGGGAGAGGGGAAAGGGAGAGAAGGAGACAGCGGAAAAAAGGAAGAGAGAGCAGAGAAGGCAGAAAGGGGCGAAAAGTGAGAGGAAAAGAAGAGAGAGAGGGGAGAGAAGTAATGGGAAAGGAAGAAAAAGAGAGAGAGAAGCGAGGTGGAAAAGGAGAGAGAAGTGAGAGGAAAGAAAGAGAAGAGACAAAGAGGTGAGAGGAGAGGGAAAAGACGAGAGAGGAAAGAGAGGAGAGGGAGAGAAGGAGAGAGCAGAGAAAGGAAGAGAGAGAGAGGAGAGAAGGTAGAAAGGGGAGAAAAGTGAGAGGAAAGGGAGAGAGAGGGGAGAGAAGTGATGGAAAGGAAGAGAAAAGAAAGAGAGAAGTGAGAGGAAAGAAAGAGAAGAGACAAAGAGGGGAGAGGAGAGGAAAGTGGGGAGAGGGGAGGGGAGAGGAAAGAGAGGAGAGGAAAGATGAGAGGGAAGAGGAGAGGAAAGATGAGAGGGAAGAGGAGAGAGAGGAAAGAAAGATAAGAGAGAGAGGAGAGAGGGCAGAAAGGAAGAGGGAAAGAGAGGAGAGAAGGCAGAAAGGGCAGGGAAGTGAGAGGAAGGGAAGTGAGAGAAATGATGGGGAAGGAAGAGAAAAGAGAGATGAGCGAGGGGGAGAGAAGGAGAGAGAAGTGATGGGAAAGGAAGAGAAGAGAGTGAGAGAGGAGAGAGAAGTGAGAGGAAAGGAAAGGAAGTGAGCGAGAGGGGAGAGAAATGATGGGAAAGGAAGAGAAAAGAGAGAGGAGTGAGGGAGAGAGGAGAGAGAAGTGATGGGAAAGGAAGAGACGAGAGAGAGGAGATAGGGGAGAAATGAAGAGAGAGAGAGGAGAGAAGGCAGAAAGGAGAGAGAAGTAAGAGGGGAGAGAGGGAAGGGAGAAAGGTGAGAGGAAAGGAAGAGAAGAGAGAGGAGGGATAGGAAAAGAATAGAGAAAGAGGTGAGAGGAGAAGAGAGAGAGAAAGGAGAGATGGGAGAGAAGAGAGAAAGAGGGGAGAGGAGGAGATAGGAAAGGAAGATTAGAGAGAGGAGAGAGAAGTGAGAGGAAAGGAAGAAAAAAGAGAGGGAGAGGAGAGAAGGAGAGGAAGTGAGAGGTAAGGAAGAGAAGAGAGGAGAGAGGGGAAGGGATAGAAGAGAGAGAAGGAGAGAGAGGAAAGGAAGAGAAGATATGAGATATAGGAGACCGTAAAAGGATTGATGAGAGAGAGGAAAGGAAGAGAAGAGACAGAGAGGTGAGAGGATAGAGAAGTTAGAGGAAAGGAGAAGGAGAATAGAGAGGTGAGAGAGGAAAGGTAGAGAAGTGAGAGAGGTGAGAAGTAAGAGAGGAGAAAGGGAGAGGAGAAAGGGAGAGGAGAAAAGAAAAAGATAGAGAGAGACTGTGAGGGTGGAAAGAGGAGAGAAGAAAGAAAGAGAGAGAGAGGGAAAAGGGAGATAAGTGGAAAAGATGAAAGAGGAGAAAAGAAAGCGATAGAGAGAAGAGGGAAGAAAGAGGGGGGAAGGGGATGAAGAGAGAACTGAGGAGGAAAGAGGGAGAGAGGAAAGACAGGAAAAGGGAGAAAAGTGGTAAAGAGAAAAGAGAGAAGAAAATAAAAGGAGAGAGAGGAAAGAGCAAAGGGAGGGAGAGATAGAGAGAAGAAAGGGAGAGTGCAGAGGTAAGGAAAGAGAGAGAAACGACAGACGAAAGTGAGAGAGAAGAGAGAGGGAGAGAGGAACGGAGAGAAGTGTGAGAAATTGAGACAGGAAAAAAGAACAAAGTCTGGGGAGAAGTGAAAACAAAAGGGGAGAGAGAGCGAGAGAGAGAAAGAAAGAAAGAAAGAGAGAAAGAGAGAAAGAATGCATGGATAGAGAGGAAAGGGCAGATGTGGGAAGTGAAGTTAGAGAGAACACTGGTCAACAAAGATTTTGTCTCAGAGCAAATAAGGGTAATGTGTAATTTATTCCACAGATTTCGAAAATGGTCTCAGAATTGTTCTACCACCCATAGTAATAAAGTTACATCCTCTTTAATACAATACATTGTGCTATATAAGACATTCATACAGCATTAAGATATGTTGATTTTTCATCCGTGAAATCCTATTATTATTTTTAATTGTTGTAAATTCTACTGATTAGTCAACGTAGAAAGGGCCCAGAGTAATAAACAGTGGAGTCATATTCTGTCATGTGACGCTCTTGAGGCATGATGAGTCACGTGTTTGCTTGTTTACTGTATGAGTAGGCGCTCCTGGCCAGTTGGTGGAAAGAGTTAATTCTTGAAACATCTAATGCTGTATCTGTTATTTGTGTAGTTCTATGTACATTTTATGTTCATAATATGAAGTTGAACAATGCCAAGAAATTGTATTAATCATCCGGACTCATTTTGCTACAATTGCGGTGAGGTGATATTTAAAAATCATAAACATGGTTTACTCGGCTTATTAAGAAGTGTTATGAGCTTTACTTTGGATGCAAAGTCAGTGACCAAGATAAAAGTTGGGCCCCTCATTTTTGCTGTCATACCTGTGTCAGACATCTCACAAGTTGGTCAACGGGTTCTTTGCACATGAATTTTGCTGCTCTAAGTATTTGGCGAGAACATTAAGATACCTCCACAGATGTTACCTTTGTCTTACAAACATTTCAGGCATCAGATCTAAATCAAAGCACACTGACATATCCGAATTTACCATCTGCCATCAGGCCAGTGCTGCATAGTGAAGTATTGCCTGTGCTAACGCCTCCAGAAGAAGTAATACTTAGTGATGATGAACAAGAAAAAGATCCTGTAGAGCATGGTGATGATGATATCAGGCTTGATCAAAATTTTGAGGCTTCCTGTTCATCGTTACAACCACATTTCCTTACCCAAGAAGATCTCAATGACCTCGTCTGAGACTTGAACCTATCTAAAACGCAAGCAGAACTTTTAGGTTCCAGGTTGAAAGGTTGGCATCTTCTCCATAAGGGAGAAGGGATAGTAACTTTAAGGAATTATTTTCCCTTGAAGATGAACTTGTTTTTTGCAATGATTTTTATTCTATCATGGAAGCACTTGGTCACTAGTACTAAACAGAGGATTGGCGTCTATTTATTGATTCTTCCAAAGTTAGCTTGAAAGCTGTGCTTCTCCACAAAGGAAATAAGTTTCCATCATTGCCACTAGCTCATGCTGCCAATATCAAAGAAACTTATGAGAGCATGAAGAATACAAATGGAATATCTGTGGTGACTTGAAAGTAGCCGCTCCTTTGCTTGGACAACAACTTGGTCACACACACTGGTTTCTTTGCGAGTGGGACAGCAGAGACTGAAGAAATCATTACACCCAGAAACAATGGCCAAGACGAACATCACTAACTCCAGGACAGAAGAATGTGGTCAATACACCACTCACTGATCCAGAAAAATCGTGTCTACATCCACTCCATATATAGCTCGGTCTTATGAAGAACTTTGTCAAAACGATGGATGGAAGTCGACCTGGATTTACATATTTTAAAAAAAATCCCAAGGATAAGTGATGCAAAGATCCAAGAGGCGATCTTTGTAGGACCTCAAATAAGACAACGGATTACAGATGATACCTTGTCAGTTGCACCAGACTGAAAAGGCTGTATGGAAATCTTTCAAGAGTGTTTGCTAGAACTTCTTAGGGAATCATGAGGCAGACAACTACAAAGAAATAGTAGATGACCTTTTGCTATCTTACAAGACCATGGATGTAACATGTCTTTGAAAATCCATTTCTTGGATTCTCACCTGGATTCCTTCCCAGCAAATCTTGGGGAAGTCCGCGATGAACATGGTGAAAGATTCCACCAGGACATTTACAAAATGGAAAAGCGGTACCAGGGCAAGTGGAGTCCAGCAATGCTTACGGATTACTGTTGGACCCTTACGAGGAGTGTTCCTGAGAAAAAAAATCACTGCTTCTCAAAATCCTTACGTGAAAAATTCTAAATATATATTTGTATTCAGCACAAACAAAAATATAAGGTTCACATATTTTAACTTCTGAGACAAAAAAAAAGTAAAACTTTGTTGACCAGTGATGGAGTGAGATAATATATGAGAAATAGGGTGATTGAAAGGGGTAATGAGACTAATACAGGGGTAAAGGGAGAGAAGATTAGAGAAGTCATGAGAACGAGTGAGATAATGAGAGTGAGAATACAGGGACTAGAGATATTGAAAAGATAGAACAGAGAGAGAGAGGAATGAAGAGAAGTGGATATAGGGAGTTGAATGGAGAGCAACAGAGTGAATAAAGACACAGACAAATAGGATTAAAGAAATATAAAAAGGGGAGCACAGAGACAGGGAAAAGTAGCATAGGTTAAAAGAAAGATACAGGAGAAGGGAGAAATAAAGTTGACTAGGAAAAGAGGAGGAAAAATACAGAAACAGAGGAAGAGACGGAGAGCAAAAATAAAGAAGGGGTAGAAGAAGGAATAAATGGGTAAAGAGGAAGGAATAAGGAAGGAGAATAAGCAGCAGAAAAGTGATAGAGTGGAAGTAGAGGGGACAAGAGGGAGAAATTGAAAGGAGAGATGGAGACAAGGGAAATTAAGGGAGAGAGAGAGAGAGAGAGAGAGAGAGAGAGAGAGAGAGAGAGAGAGAGAGAGAGAGAGAGAGAGAGAGAGAGAGAGAGAGAGAGAGAGACAGACAGACAGACAGACAGACAGAGGGACAGGAGAAAACGGACAGGAACAGGAGAAAATAGAGCCAAAATAAGCAGGAACTAAATAAAATAGATAGGAACAGAAGAATATAAACATTGGCAGGAGAAAACATACAGAAATGTGAGAAAACAGACATGAGCAGGAGAAAACAGACAGGGTCAGGAGAAAACAGACAGGAATGAGAGAAAACAGACATGGGCAGGAGAAAACAGACAGGAATGAGAGAAAGCAGACATGGGCAGGAGAAAACAGACAGGGTCACGAGAAAACAGACAGGAATGAGAGAAAGCAGACATGGGCAGGAGAAAACAGACATGGGCAGGAGAAAACAGACATGGGCAGGAGAAAACAGACATGAATGAGAGAAAACAGACATGGGCAGGAGAAAACAGACAGGTTCAGGAGAAAACAGACAGGTTCAGGAGAAAACAGACAGGTTCAGGAGAAAACAGACAGGTTCAGGAGAAAACAGACAGGTTCAGGAGAAAACAGACATGAGCAGGAGAAAACAGACATGGGCAGGAGAAAACAGACATGGGCAGGAGAAAACAGACATGGGCAGGAGAAAACAGACATGGGCAGGAGAAAACAGACATGGGCAGGAGAAAACAGACATGGGCAGGAGAAAACAGACATGGGCAGGAGAAAACAGGCAGCAATGAGAGAAAACAGACATGGGCAGGAGAAAACAGACAGGAATGAGAGAAAACAGACATGGGCAGGAGAAAACAGACAGGGTCAGGAGAAAACAGACAGGGTCAGGAGAAAACAGACAGGAATGAGAGAAAGCAGACATGGGCAGGAGAAAACAGACAGGTTCAGGAGAAAACAGACAGGTTCAGGAGAAAACAGACATGAATGAGAGAAAACAGACATGGGCAGGAGAAAACAGACATGGGCAGGAGAAAACAGACATGGTCAGGAGAAAACAGACAGGGTCAGGAGAAAACAGACAGGAATGAGAGAAAGCAGACATGGGCAGGAGAAAACAGACAGGTTCAGGAGAAAACAGACAGGTTCAGGAGAAAACAGACATGAATGAGAGAAAAGAGACATGGGCAGGAGAAAACAGACATGGGCAGGAGAAAACAGACATGGGCAGGAGAAAACAGGCAGCAATGAGAGAAAACAGACATGGGCAGGAGAAAACAGACAGGAATGAGAGAAAACAGACAGAAATGAGAGAAAACAGACAGAAATGAGAGAAAACAGACATGGGCAGGAGAAAACAGACAGGAATGAGAGAAAACAGACATGGGCAGGAGAAAACAGACATGGGCAGGAGAAAACAGACATGGGCAGGAGAAAACAGACATGGGCAGGAGAAAACAGACATGAGCAGGAGAAAACAGACATGAGCAGGAGAAAACAGACATGAGCAGGAGAAAACAGACATGGGCAGGAGAAAACAGACATGGGCAGGAGAAAACAGACATGGGCAGGAGAAAACAGGCAGCAATGAGAGAAAACAGACATGGGCAGGAGAAAACAGACAGGAATGAGAGAAAACAGACAGGAATGAGAGAAAACAGACATGAGCAGGAGAAAACAGACATGGGCAGGAGAAAACAGACATGGGCAGGAGAAAACAGAAATAGGCAGGAGAAAACAGACATAGGCAGGAGAAAACAGACATAGGCAGGAGAAAACAGACATGGGCAAGAGAAAACAGACATAGGCAGGAGAAAACAGACATAGGCAGGAGAAAACAGACATGGGCAAGAGAAAACAGACATGGGCAAGAGAAAACAGACATGGGCAAGAGAAAACAGACATGGGCAAGAGAAAACAGACATGGGCAAGAGAAAACAGACATGGGCAAGAGAAAACAGACATGGGCAAGAGAAAACAGACATGGGCAAGAGAAAACAGACATGGGGAGGAGAAAACAGTCATAGGCAAGAGAAAACAGACATAGGCAGGAGAAAACAGGCAGCAATGAGAGAAAACAGACAGGAATGAGAGAAAACAGACACGGGCAGGAGGAATCAAACATGGGCAGGAGAAAACAGGCAGCAATCAGAGAAAACAGACACGGGCAGGAGAAAACAGACAGGAATAAGAGAAAACAGACAGGAATAAGAGAAAACAGGAATTAGAGAAAACAGACAGGAATTAGAGGAAACAGACAGGAATTAGAGAAAAGACAGGAATTAAAGAAAACAGACATGGGCAGGAGAAAACAGACATGGGCAGGAGAAAACAGGCAGAAATAAGAAAAAACAGACAGGAGTGAGAGAAAACAGACATGGGCAGGAGAAAACAGACAGGAATGAGAGAAAACAGACAGGAATGAGAGAAAATAGACAGGGTCAGGAGAAAACCGACAAGAATGAGAGAAAACAAACAGTGACAGGAGAAAACAAACCGGGACGGGAGAAAACAGCTGTGTACCATGTTCCTTTTTTATATGTATTGGTCCTTAGATTGGTGCAGAGTTTGTTCTACTAAGCTTTCAAGCAGTCAGTAAGGTTTAAAAAAAATTATTAGAAGCTTGTATGTCATTGGGTCCTGTTGATCCACTCATAACATCTTTGGGCACATCCTTGAATTAGTTCAGATGTTCTGTTTGCATCATCCCAAGAATGCTGAATAAAGCATGTTGGGATTACCTGTTGTTACTGCATGTCTGCATATGCTGAAGACGGACCCATACAGGGACTATTTGTTTGATTTTAGGCAGTTTCTAAGCATTGCCTTCCATGCATGCTTTTCTGCTTGTGTAGTTCCCTAGTATAATCCTGTGGTGAAACCCAGACCATTTTCTTGTCTGCTACCTGGACTGACCCATTGCCTGTGACTATTATAATTACTGCCTATCTTGAGCTCTAGTTTGTGACTTGGTTTATCCATTATATTTGTTTACAACCATTTTCTGTCAATCACAAGAATGCTTCTTGTAGCACAACCATCAGCGTTGCAGCGAGTTTGTTATTTCCTATTTTCTGCTCCTGAAATATACTTCTGACAGCAATGTGAGAGCCTCAGCTGCTAAATATGTTTTTAACAAAGATAACTCTTTGTATCTGTGTACTGTAAACAAGGCATCAAACAAACAAACAATCTCAGTTCCTGGCAAATAGATAAAGAAGAAATGGAGGCAGTGACAGATTTTGTCTTCCCGTGGTCTAAGATCTCTTCAAATGGTGACTGCAGCCATGAAATTAAAAGACATGTACTATGGAGGAGGAAAGCTATGGCAAGTCTGGACAAGCTATTAAGAAGCAAAGATATTACATTATCAACAAAGGCCCGCATAGCTAGACATGATATTCCCAGTAGTAACATACGGATGTGAGAGCTGGACCATAAAGACATCTAAGGGCCAGAGAATTGACACCTTTGAATTGTGGTGTTGGAGAAAATTGCTTGGAATCCCTTGGACTGCAAGAAGATCCAATCAATCAGTACTACAGGGAATGAAGCCAAACTGTTCACTGGAAGGTTTGATCATAAGGCTGAAGCCCAAATATTTTGTCCATATCATGAGAAGATCGGACTCCAGAGAGAAGACTCTGATGCTAGCAAAGATTGAAATCACACGAAGAAGGAGACAGCAAAGGCGGAGACAGGTTCATGAGGTCATTCAAGCAATGAGCACGAGCTTGATGAAACTCAGAGGAGCAGTAGACGACAGATGTGCCTGGCGTGCTGTGGTCCATAAGATCACAGAGAGCCGGACACAACTGAAAGACTACCACCAACAACTACAACAACAAAACAAGGAATATATCCTGAGTAATGTGCTTGGATTTTATTTTCCGCACTACAATCTACTCTTTGATGTCGCATATTTCCTGTTCCTGGTGTCCACTTAATATTAGCAGATGGTTGCTATAAAACAATGATAAATGATATTTCAATGAAAGGTTTAGCAAGAAAGTCCATCTAGCATTAGTGTTCATTACAATAAATTAATATGTATATAACCCAAACAGAGTTATAAAATTTAACTACAGTACATGCTCTTGGGAAATGGGTGAGCTTGTTACAAGAGTATTCAAAGTAGATAAAATGGAGTAAAATTATATTTGGTTTTAGATCAATTTTACAGTTTTTCCTGTAATTAGTAAAAAAGTACAGATTGCACTAATGGGCCAGGAGAAAAGCATATTAGTTGCTGTAGAGGCCAAAGAAAGTTTTTTTTCAATGGGTGAGATACAGAGATTTCTATACCCCTAATGTTTGCATCTTTAGGGGTCATTTCCCCCTCTACGATATACTTTCATCTTCTCAGCTGGCATTTCCCAATCTCTTTACACGTCACCAACTGCAATCTTGCCATCTTGTCTTGGAAATCACAATGTTATCTGAAATTTAACAAATACTAAGCTGAACAAGACTTCCCTCCCATCTTCATCTCAAGTGCACCAAGCACCTCCATCCCCACCGGGAAACTGCCACTTCCACTACCCAAGCCCATTGCTTTCTCAACTAACCAAGATCAGTGCTTACTCAACATTTTGGGAGTCCAAGATGTCCCTCAAGCCTCACATCCCCTAACCCTGTCCTATTAACTCCTCTCATGTAAATGCTAGAAAAAGGAATTGATTTCATATCATAAGAGTAATGACAATAAGACATGAATTAACCCATTACCTCCCAGTTAGAATGTAGCAATTCAGGACAGGAAAACTCCTTTGAGTGAGACCTAACTAATATACTACAAGATATTTCTTCTCTGTGAAGGGCAAAAGTGAGCACAAAGAGGCTGCTCTCGGAGTGGATCACCGTGCCCATATAACTAATTCACTAGGGTTACTTCGTTCTCAGATTGAGCGCCTCTGACGTGGTTTTTCTCTCCACCCAATCAAATATACAATATTTCTATTGCAGATTACCCTCCTCTGCAACAACCTTCCATTCTCAGACCTTCTCAAAGCCTAAAAATCTTTAGACACCCCAAAAACACATCTATTCAGGACAGCATATTTACAACCCTGACAAACACAAAGCAAACAACTGAGCTTCATCTTCTCCAACTGCACCAAAGGAATCGCTTATTTGTCTCCCCATCTCTTTTCTCTTCCATCTCTTTTTCCCATTCTCATCTCTGTCCTCTTCCCGTCTCTTTCTCCCATTCTCATCTCTGTCCTCTTCCCATCTCTTTCTCCCATTCTCATCTCTGTCCTCTTCCCATCTCTTTCTCCCATTCTCATCTCTGTCCTCTTCCCATCTCTTTCTCCAATTCTCATCTCTGTCCTCTTCCCATCTCTTTCTCCCATTCTCATCTCTGTCCTCTTCCCATCTCTTTCTCCCATTCTTATCTCCGTCCTCTTCCCATCTCTTTCTCCCATTCTCATCTCTGCCCTCTTCCCATCTCTTTCTCCCATTCTCATCTCTGTCCTCTTCCCTTCTCTTTCACCCATTCTTATCTCTGTCCTCTTCCCATCTCTTTCTCCTATTCTTATCTTTGTCCTCTTCCCATCTCTTTCTCCCATTCTCATCTCTGTCCTCTTCCCATCTCTTTCTCCTATTCTTATCTTTGTCCTCTTCCCATCTCTTTCTCCCATTCTCATCTCTGTCCTCTTAACATCTCTTTCTCCCATTCTCATCTCTGTCCTCATCTCTTTCTCCCATTCTCATCTCTGTCCTCATCTCTTTCTCCCATTCTCATCTCTGTCCTCATCTCTTTCTCCCATTCTCATCTCTGTCCTCATCTCTTTCTCCCATTCTCATCTCTGTCCACTTCCCATCTCTTTCTCCTATTCTTATCTTTGTCCTCTTCCCATCTCTTTCTCCTTTTCTTATCTTTGTCCTCTTCCCATCTCTTTCTCCTTTTCTTATCTCCGTCCTCTTCCCATCTCTTTCTCCCATTCTCATCTCTGTCCTCTTCCCATCTCTTTCTCCCATTCTTATCTCTCTCCTCTTCCCGTCTCTTTCTCCCATTCTCATCTCTCTCCTCTTCCCGTCTCTTTCTCCCATTCTTATCTCTGTCCTCTTCCCATCTCTTTCTCCCATTCTCATCTCTCTCCTCTTCCCATCTCTTTCTCCCATTCTCATCTTTGTCCTCTTCCCATCTCTTTCTCCAATTCTCATCTCTGTCCTCTTCCCATCTCTTTCTCCCATTCTCATCTCTGTCCTCTTCCCATCTCTTTCTCCCATTCTCATCTCTGTCCTCTATTCTTATCTCTGTCCTCTTCCCATCTCTTTCTCCCATTCTCATCTCTGTCCTCTTCCCATCTCTTTCTCCTATTCTTATCTTTGTCCTCTTCCCATCTCTTTCTCCTATTCTTATCTTTGTCCTCTTCCCATCTCTTTCTCCCATTCTTATCTCTGTCCTCTTCCCATCTCTTTCTCCAATTCTCATCTCTGTCCTCTTCCCATCTCTTTCTCCCATTCTCATCTCTGTCCTCTTCCCATCTCTTTCTCCCATTCTTATCTCCGTCCTCTTCCCATCTCTTTCTCCCATTCTCATCTCTGCCCTCTTCCCATCTCTTTCTCCCATTCTCATCTCTGCCCTCTTCCCATCTCTTTCTCCCATTCTCATCTCTGTCCTCTTCCCTTCTCTTTCACCCATTCTTATCTCTGTCCTCTTCCCATCTCTTTCTCCTATTCTTATCTTTGTCCTCTTCCCATCTCTTTCTCCCATTCTCATCTCTGTCCTCTTCCCATCTCTTTCTCCCATTCTCATCTCTGTCCTCTTAACATCTCTTTCTCCCATTCTCATCTCTGTCCTCTTAACATCTCTTTCTCCCATTCTCATCTCTGTCCTCATCTCTTTCTCCCATTCTCATCTCTGTCCTCATCTCTTTCTCCCATTCTCATCTCTGTCCTCATCTCTTTCTCCCATTCTCATCTCTGTCCACTTCCCATCTCTTTCTCCTATTCTTATCTTTGTCCTCTTCCCATCTCTTTCTCCTTTTCTTATCTTTGTCCTCTTCCCATCTCTTTCTCCTTTTCTTATCTCCGTCCTCTTCCCATCTCTTTCTCCCATTCTCATCTCTGTCCTCTTCCCATCTCTTTCTCCCATTCTTATCTCTGTCCTCTTCCCATCTCTTTCTCCCATTCTCATCTCTCTCCTCTTCCCGTCTCTTTCTCCCATTCTCATCTCTGTCCTCTTCCCATCTCTTTCTCCCATTCTCATCTCTCTCCTCTTCCCATCTCTTTCTCCAATTCTCATCTCTGTCCTCTTCCCATCTCTTTCTCCCATTCTCATCTCTGTCCTCTTCCCATCTCTTTCTCCCATTCTCATCTCTGTCCTCTATTCTTATCTCTGTCCTCTTCCCATCTCTTTCTCCCATTCTCATCTCTGTCCTCTTCCCATCTCTTTCTCCTGTTCTTATCTTTGTCCTCTTCCCATCTCTTTCTCCCATTCTTATCTCTGTCCTCTTCCCATCTCTTTCTCCCATTCTCATCTCTGTCCTCTTCCCATCTCTTTCTCCTATTCTTATCTCTGTCCTCTTCCCATCTCTTTCTCCCATTCTCATCTCTGTCCTCTTCCCATCTCTTTCTCCCATTCTCATCTCTGTCCTCTTAACATCTCTTTCTCCCATTCTCATCTCTGTCCTCATCTCTTTCTCCCATTCTCATCTCTGTCCACTTCCCATCTCTTTCTCCTATTCTTATCTTTGTCCTCTTCCCATCTCTTTCTCCCATTCTTATCTCTGTCCTCTTCCCATCTCTTTCTCCTATTCTCATTTCTGTCCTCTTCCCATCTCTTTCTCCTATTCTTATTTCTGCCCTCTTCCCATCTCTTTCTCCTATTCTCATTTCTGTCCTCTTCCCATCTCTTTCTCCCATTCTCATCTCTGTCCTCTTCCCATCTCTTTCTCCCATTCTCATCTCTGTCCTCTATTCTTATCTCTGTCCTCTTCCCATCTCTTTCTCCCATTCTCATCTCTGTCCTCTTCCCATCTCTTTCTCCTATTCTTATCTTTGTCCTCTTCCCATCTCTTTCTCCCATTCTTATCTTTGTCCTCTTCCCATCTCTTTCTCCCATTCTTATCTCTGTCCTCTTCCCATCTCTTTCTCCCATTCTCATCTCTGTCCTCTTCCCATCTCTTTCTCCTATTCTTATCTTTGTCCTCTTCCCATCTCTTTCTCCCATTCTCATCTCTGTCCTCTTCCCATCTCTTTCTCCAATTCTCATCTCTGTCCTCTTCCCATCTCTTTCTCCCATTCTCATCTCTGTCCTCTTCCCTTCTCTTTCACCCATTCTTATCTCTGTCCTCTTCCCATCTCTTTCTCCTATTCTTATCTTTGTCCTCTTCCCATCTCTTTCTCCCATTCTCATCTCTGTCCTCTTCCCATCTCTTTCTCCTATTCTTATCTTTGTCCTCTTCCCATCTCTTTCTCCCATTCTCATCTCTGTCCTCTTAACATCTCTTTCTCCCATTCTCATCTCTGTCCTCATCTCTTTCTCCCATTCTCATCTCTGTCCTCATCTCTTTCTCCCATTCTCATCTCTGTCCTCATCTCTTTCTCCCATTCTCATCTCTGTCCTCATCTCTTTCTCCCATTCTCATCTCTGTCCACTTCCCATCTCTTTCTCCTATTCTTATCTTTGTCCTCTTCCCATCTCTTTCTCCTTTTCTTATCTTTGTCCTCTTCCCATCTCTTTCTCCTTTTCTTATCTCCGTCCTCTTCCCATCTCTTTCTCCCATTCTCATCTCTGTCCTCTTCCCATCTCTTTCTCCCATTCTTATCTCTCTCCTCTTCCCGTCTCTTTCTCCCATTCTCATCTCTCTCCTCTTCCCGTCTCTTTCTCCCATTCTTATCTCTGTCCTCTTCCCATCTCTTTCTCCCATTCTCATCTCTCTCCTCTTCCCATCTCTTTCTCCCATTCTCATCTTTGTCCTCTTCCCATCTCTTTCTCCAATTCTCATCTCTGTCCTCTTCCCATCTCTTTCTCCCATTCTCATCTCTGTCCTCTTCCCATCTCTTTCTCCCATTCTCATCTCTGTCCTCTATTCTTATCTCTGTCCTCTTCCCATCTCTTTCTCCCATTCTCATCTCTGTCCTCTTCCCATCTCTTTCTCCTATTCTTATCTTTGTCCTCTTCCCATCTCTTTCTCCCATTCTTATCTTTGTCCTCTTCCCATCTCTTTCTCCCATTCTTATCTCTGTCCTCTTCCCATCTCTTTCTCCCATTCTTATCTCTGTCCTCTTCCCATCTCTTTCTCCAATTCTCATCTCTGTCCTCTTCCCATCTCTTTCTCCCATTCTCATCTCTGTCCTCTTCCCATCTCTTTCTCCCATTCTCATCTCTGTCCTCTATTCTTATCTCTGTCCTCTTCCCATCTCTTTCTCCCATTCTCATCTCTGTCCTCTTCCCATCTCTTTCTCCTATTCTTATCTTTGTCCTCTTCCCATCTCTTTCTCCCATTCTTATCTTTGTCCTCTTCCCATCTCTTTCTCCCATTCTTATCTCTGTCCTCTTCCCATCTCTTTCTCCCATTCTCATCTCTGTCCTCTTCCCATCTCTTTCTCCTATTCTTATCTTTGTCCTCTTCCCATCTCTTTCTCCCATTCTCATCTCTGTCCTCTTCCCATCTCTTTCTCCAATTCTCATCTCTGTCCTCTTCCCATCTCTTTCTCCCATTCTTATCTCCGTCCTCTTCCCATCTCTTTCTCCCATTCTCATCTCTGCCCTCTTCCCATCTCTTTCTCCCATTCTCATCTCTGCCCTCTTCCCATCTCTTTCTCCCATTCTCATCTCTGTCCTCTTCCCTTCTCTTTCACCCATTCTTATCTCTGTCCTCTTCCCATCTCTTTCTCCTATTCTTATCTTTGTCCTCTTCCCATCTCTTTCTCCCATTCTCATCTCTGTCCTCTTCCCATCTCTTTCTCCCATTCTCATCTATGTCCTCTTAACATCTCTTTCTCCCATTCTCATCTCTGTCCTCTTAACATCTCTTTCTCCCATTCTCATCTCTGTCCTCATCTCTTTCTCCCATTCTCATCTCTGTCCTCATCTCTTTCTCCCATTCTCATCTCTGTCCTCATCTCTTTCTCCCATTCTCATCTCTGTCCACTTCCCATCTCTTTCTCCTATTCTTATCTTTGTCCTCTTCCCATCTCTTTCTCCTTTTCTTATCTTTGTCCTCTTCCCATCTCTTTCTCCTTTTCTTATCTCCGTCCTCTTCCCATCTCTTTCTCCCATTCTCATCTCTGTCCTCTTCCCATCTCTTTCTCCCATTCTTATCTCTGTCCTCTTCCCATCTCTTTCTCCCATTCTCATCTCTCTCCTCTTCCCATCTCTTTCTCCCATTCTCATCTCTGTCCTCTTCCCATCTCTTTCTCCCATTCTCATCTCTCTCCTCTTCCCATCTCTTTCTCCAATTCTCATCTCTGTCCTCTTCCCATCTCTTTCTCCAATTCTCATCTCTGTCCTCTTCCCATCTCTTTCTCCCATTCTCATCTCTGTCCTCTTCCCATCTCTTTCTCCCATTCTCATCTCTGTCCTCTATTCTTATCTCTGTCCTCTTCCCATCTCTTTCTCCCATTCTCATCTCTGTCCTCTTCCCATCTCTTTCTCCTGTTCTTATCTTTGTCCTCTTCCCATCTCTTTCTCCCATTCTTATCTCTGTCCTCTTCCCATCTCTTTCTCCCATTCTCATCTCTGTCCTCTTCCCATCTCTTTCTCCTATTCTTATCTTTGTCCTCTTCCCATCTCTTTCTCCCATTCTCATCTCTGTCCTCTTCCCATCTCTTTCTCCCATTCTCATCTCTGTCCTCTTAACATCTCTTTCTCCCATTCTCATCTCTGTCCTCATCTCTTTCTCCCATTCTCATCTCTGTCCACTTCCCATCTCTTTCTCCTATTCTTATCTTTGTCCTCTTCCCATCTCTTTCTCCCATTCTTATCTCTGTCCTCTTCCCATCTCTTTCTCCTATTCTCATTTCTGTCCTCTTCCCATCTCTTTCTCCTATTCTTATTTCTGCCCTCTTCCCATCTCTTTCTCCTATTCTCATTTCTGTCCTCTTCCCATCTCTTTCTCCCATTCTCATCTCTGTCCTCTTCCCATCTCTTTCTCCCATTCTCATCTCTGTCCTCTATTCTTATCTCTGTCCTCTTCCCATCTCTTTCTCCCATTCTCATCTCTGTCCTCTTCCCATCTCTTTCTCCTATTCTTATCTTTGTCCTCTTCCCATCTCTTTCTCCCATTCTTATCTTTGTCCTCTTCCCATCTCTTTCTCCCATTCTTATCTCTGTCCTCTTCCCATCTCTTTCTCCCATTCTCATCTCTGTCCTCTTCCCATCTCTTTCTCCTATTCTTATCTTTGTCCTCTTCCCATCTCTTTCTCCCATTCTCATCTCTGTCCTCTTCCCATCTCTTTCTCCAATTCTCATCTCTGTCCTCTTCCCATCTCTTTCTCCCATTCTCATCTCTGTCCTCTTCCCATCTCTTTCTCCCATTCTTATCTCCGTCCTCTTCCCATCTCTTTCTCCCATTCTCATCTCTGCCCTCTACCCATCTCTTTCTCCCATTCTCATCTCTGTCCTCTTCCCTTCTCTTTCACCCATTCTTATCTCTGTCCTCTTCCCATCTCTTTCTCCTATTCTTATCTTTGTCCTCTTCCCATCTCTTTCTCCCATTCTCATCTCTGTCCTCTTCCCATCTCTTTCTCCCATTCTCATCTCTGTCCTCTTAACATCTCTTTCTCCCATTCTCATCTCTGTCCTCTTAACATCTCTTTCTCCCATTCTCATCTCTGTCCTCATCTCTTTCTCCCATTCTCATCTCTGTCCTCATCTCTTTCTCCCATTCTCATCTCTGTCCTCATCTCTTTCTCCCATTCTCATCTCTGTCCACTTCCCATCTCTTTCTCCTATTCTTATCTTTGTCCTCTTCCCATCTCTTTCTCCTTTTCTTATCTTTGTCCTCTTCCCATCTCTTTCTCCTTTTCTTATCTCCGTCCTCTTCCCATCTCTTTCTCCCATTCTCATCTCTGTCCTCTTCCCATCTCTTTCTCCCATTCTTATCTCTGTCCTCTTCCCATCTCTTTCTCCCATTCTCATCTCTCTCCTCTTCCCGTCTCTTTCTCCCATTCTCATCTCTGTCCTCTTCCCATCTCTTTCTCCCATTCTCATCTCTCTCCTCTTCCCATCTCTTTCTCCAATTCTCATCTCTGTCCTCTTCCCATCTCTTTCTCCAATTCTCATCTCTGTCCTCTTCCCATCTCTTTCTCCCATTCTCATCTCTGTCCTCTTCCCATCTCTTTCTCCCATTCTCATCTCTGTCCTCTATTCTTATCTCTGTCCTCTTCCCATCTCTTTCTCCCATTCTCATCTCTGTCCTCTTCCCATCTCTTTCTCCTATTCTTATCTTTGTCCTCTTCCCATCTCTTTCTCCCATTCTTATCTCTGTCCTCTTCCCATCTCTTTCTCCCATTCTCATCTCTGTCCTCTTCCCATCTCTTTCTCCTATTCTTATCTTTGTCCTCTTCCCATCTCTTTCTCCCATTCTCATCTCTGTCCTCTTCCCATCTCTTTCTCCCATTCTCATCTCTGTCCTCTTAACATCTCTTTCTCCCATTCTCATCTCTGTCCTCATCTCTTTCTCCCATTCTCATCTCTGTCCTCATCTCTTTCTCCCATTCTCATCTCTGTCCACTTCCCATCTCTTTCTCCTATTCTCATTTCTGTCCTCTTCCCATCTCTTTCTCCCATTCTCATCTCTGTCCTCTTCCCGTCTCTTTCTCCTATTCTCATTTCTGTCCTCTTCCCATCTCTTTCTCCTATTCTCATTTCTGTCCTCTTCCCATCTCTTTCTCCCATTCTTATCTCTGTCCTCTTCCCATCTCTTTCTCCTATTCTTATCTCTGTCCTCTTCCAGTCTTGTCCTCCCATTCTTATCTCTCTCCTCTTCCCATCTCTTTCACCCATTCTTATCTCTCTCCTCTTCCAGTCTTTTCCTCCCATTCTTATCTCTCTCCTCTTCCCATCTCTTTCACCCATTCCTATCTCTTCTCTTCCCATCAATTTCCTCCACTCTTATTTCTCTCCTCTCCCCTTAACACTGAAACACCAATCCTTGCACGTTGTTTATTCCCACCCTACAAATACATCTACGCTCCTCATAAGATAAACCAGGAATCTCAACACACAACTCGCAGTTACATACAGTGCATTGCAAAAGTATCCACCCCTTGACTTTTTACCTATTTTGTTACATTACAGATTAAAGTTCAATGTTTTGTTAATCTGAATTTTATATGATGGATCAGAACACAATAGTCTAAGTTGGTGAAGTGAAATGAGAAAAATATATAGATAAAACTATTTTTTAGAAAAATAAAACAGAAAATTGTCCTGTGCGTATGTATTCACCCCCTTTGTTATGAAGCCCATAAAAAGCTCTGGTGCAACCAATTACCTTCAGAAGTCACATAATTAGTGAAATGATGTCCACCTGTGTGCAATCTAAGTGTCACATGATCTGTCATTACATATACACACCTTTTTTTGAAAGGCCCCAGAGGCTGCAACACCTAAGCAAGAGGCACCACTAACCAAACACTGCCATGAAGACCAAGGAACTCTCCAAACAAGTAAGGGACAATGTTGTTGAGAAGTACAAGTCAGGGTTAGGTTATAAAAAAATATCCAAATCTTTGATGATCCCCAGGAGCACCATCATATCTATCATAACCAAATGGAAAGAACATGGCACAACAGCAAACCTGCCAAGAGACGGACGCCCCCCAAAACTCAAAGACCGAGCAAGGAGGCCATTAATCAGAGAGGCAGCACAGAGACCTAAGGTAACCCTGGAGGAGCTGCAGAGATCCACAGCAGAGACTGGAGTATCTGTACATAGGACGACGATAAGCCGTACGCTCCATAGAGTTGGGCTTTATGGCAGAGTGACCAGAAGAAAGCCATTACTTTCAGCAAAAAACAAAATGGCACGTTTTGAATTTGCGTAAAGGCATGTGGGAGACACCCAAAATGTATGGAGGAAGGTGCTTTGGTCTGATGAGACTAAAATTGAACTTTTCGGCCCATCAAAGAAAATGCTATGTCTGGCGCAAACCCAACACATCACATCACCCAAAGAGCACCATCCCCACAGTGAAACATGGTGGTGGCAGCATCATGCTGGGGGGATGGGACTGGGAAACTGGTCAGAGTTGAGGGGAAGATGGATGGTGCTAAATACAGGGACATTCTTGAGCAAAACCTGTACCACCCTGTGCGTGATTTGAGGCTAGGACGGAGGGTCACCTTCCAGCAGGACAATGACCCCAAACACACGGCTAAAGCAACACTTGGGGGGTTTAAGGGGAAACATGTAAATGTGTTGGAATGGCCGAGTCACAGCCCAGACCTCAATCCAATAGGAAATCTGTGGTCAGACTTAAAGATTGCTGGTCACAAGCACAAACCATCCAACTTGAAGGAGCTGGAGAAGTTTTGCAAGGAGGAATGGGCAAAAATCCCAGTGGTAAGATGTGGCAAGCTCATAGAGACTTATCCAAAGCGACTTGGAGCTGTGATTGCTGCAAAAGGTGGCTCTACAAAGTATTGACTTTAGGGGGGTGAATAGTTATGCACGGTGACTTTTTCTGTTGATTTGTCCTATTTGTTGTTTGCTTCACAATAAAAAAATAAAAAAACATCTTCAAAGTTGTGGCATGTTCTGTAAGTTAAATGATGCAAATCCTCAAACAATCCGTGTTACTTCCAGGCTGTGAGGCAACAAAACACGAAAAATGCCAAGGGGGGTGAATACTTTTGCAAGGCACTGTATATGTTTCCAAATGACAATATTTAATATATACAAATGTATATAATGGTGTTCAGCACTACAGGGGTTAATGTACTGATGCCAGACCCAGAGTGCCAGGCGCTCCAGAGAGGTCCTATAACCACAGGGTATTACTGCAGAGTGAGGCCGGCAGCTGGAGGCAGCGCAGTGTAAGCCTGAAACACTGGTCTGTATTCAGTAAAATGATCACTATCTCCAGGAGCCGCAAATAGCGCCTCAAGGAATCAGAGGGATGCAGGTACCAAGTGCTGCCACAAAACAATGCAGATGGTAGTATTTGTTATCACACTTTATTGTTTTAGCTGTGGTCTTCAAGGGTAAATAAGCACGTTTGTACATACGGGTTATTAGCAAAACATAAATCATTGGTCGTCAGCATTCTGGTTTGAATCTCAGGCCAGAACAACCTCAAAATGAAGCCAAAAAAGTTATGAATTGTAGCCCCTCATCACCCATTTAACTAAAGAAGCCTAAAAAACATTACAATAACTAAAAATCTGAGATTGGGGACTTGTTCTTTTCTTTCCTTGTAAATAGCAGGAATTGTATGTACATTCACAAGCAGGACAGACCCATACAGGGACTATTTGTATGATTTTAGGCAGAGCTTATAAGCAATTCTTAATAATGCAAAGTTTTATACATAAAAGTAAATAGGTACACATAGATATTATACGCCCAGTAACACTCAGGAACCTCCCATGCCCCTTTAAATAGGACTGTGTATAACATAAAGTGTCGCTAGCCATTTGGGTCTGAAGAAACCTTTGCAGGGAGAGGATAATAATTCCAGACATATATGGATATAATAATTACAGCCCAAGCAACTTTATTAGTTTTACTGTGAAATCTCATTAGAGACATTTAGTTCCACGCACTTCAATCAGGAGCCGATGACTTTCTCAGCCTAGATTTGCTTGGATAACCCGGACTCCAGGTCTGTGACAAGTTATCAATCTTAAAGGTTCCTGGGTGTTACTAGGTATATAAAACCCCTGGATATCTATTTACTTTTAAAAGCTTTGTTTTTCTGCCTAAAATAAAACAAACAAATAGTACCTGTATGGGTCTGCCCTCTGCAGCGTATGCAGACACAGACTCCATAGAGGTGGATGAGCATTGTAGTGTCCTAGCCTAGATTTATCAACGAACAGATAGATTAAGCGCTCTTAACAAGTCCCCGATATTGCCCGCGTAGTTTCTATAGTTCAGAAAAAGATTAAAGTGAGCTGGAACATTTTTGTTGTTGCTCCATTTGAACAAATACTTTTTTTTAAATATGTCATAGTGTGTTTTCTTATTTTAGATGGTGCTCTCAGAGAACAATCAAGTGATTAATGTGCAACTGCTTTAGGGCTTTGTCTGCCAATGAGCTAAACATATATATATATATATATATATATATATATATATATATATATATATATATATATATATTCTCAGAAAAAAACAATTAGAAAAAAAGCTTTTTTTTTTTTTTTTTTTTTTTTGCAGTCTTGAACTCCAGATAGTGCCGGTTTAGCGGGAGTAAATTTAGAATGGGGAATTGATGCCGGTGCCGGTTGCTTGAGAGTGTCGGTTGGTTAGGTGCCGGATAACCAGGGATTTTACTGTGTATATATATATATATATATATATATATATATATATATATATATAAATATATATATATAAATCTCATACTGAAAATTGACATGTCAATGTATCTTGAATATTAATGTAACAGTGGCCACTAGTGGTCACTTTGGAAAGCTTCCTCCTCGTCCATGATATTTAACTACAGGGCTCATACCTAGAGCCCGATTCAATTGAGCTCTCGCTCGATCCCGTAGCCCGTAAGTGAGGTCACAAGTTAATTTGCTATTCAATCGGCGTGTTTTTACGGGCTCCAAACGTGTTCCGAATTACAACCTTGAAAAAATGTTGATGGTTAAAGCCGTAACTTACATCCTCCCAAAGCCATTGATCTTTCAAGGCCTCAAGACTTCCGATCGCGAAAATAGCACATAACTATTCAATTGCAAAAATAAATAAATCGATCAACACCGCAGTCGCAATCAAGCCATCAAACGCCAAATGGCAGCCCATAGCCTACGGGTTCCACATAGGACCCGCAAAGGGTTTACAGACTAGTTTGTATCACTGCAAGTCACAATATAAAGACACGGATACACTTTACAACACGAGGAAAGCAATGGAAGGCGTTACAAATACACGCACAACTCGCAAATATCAAATATACAAAAACATCAAATGTTATTTTCCTCATAGGTTGTAATGGTTATGCACATGCCAATATGAAAAGCCATGCTGCAGCTATTAAAGACACACTACCTGATCAAATTGCAACACAAATACATGCAAATGGTTGACATATTAACCCTTTCACACTCACAGAGGCTCTAATATGGACCCTAAAAATACAAAGATCATCTCATATACGTATCACTCATCACATCTACATTGGGACAACAAATAGTGGCCAAATTACACCGCCACATCACATAGTACTAAGGGAACCTTTCACATATGGTTGCTCAGTCCCTCAGTTGTGTCCAACTCTCTGTGACCCTATGGACTGCAGCACTCCTACCAATGTCTCTGTCTGTGCATATCCACAAGGTTTGCATGTCAAAGATACTGGGGTGGGTTGCCAGTTCCTTCTCTAGTGGACTGTAATTTGTCTGACCTCTCTGTTATCACCTGCCCACCTACAGTGGCCCTACATGGTAGAGCTCACAGCATCATTCAGGTACACAAGCCCCTTCACCACCACCACTTTGCAAACCACAAGGGGACCAGGGGAACATACACCACACTAATGTACTCTAACCCATCAGGAAGTGCCGCAAAAACACATGGAGGCTCTGGAGCGACAGCAAACACCCCTCCATCAGGGATAATCTTTGCTACGCCCATCCTGGAGGGTCCCACACCATTACTGGTGGCCATGTGCCAAGATGTATACCCATTCCCATTTGGTGACCTCCCATTAAGTTTTGCTATCAATCAATTCACATTAACACCTGTCATATTGTTATCAGGCCTTCAGGGGAATGTTGCTACTCCACAGTATCACTAATTGGACTTTCCATGTGTATTAATCCTTTATGATTATTATATCTGATATATATTATGATATGATATCTAATGCTATAGGAATATACAGGAATCGGACACAAATGTGGATGTCCCAAAACCACAACCATTGACAACACACTGACACGGTGTGAACGGTATAACAAAGCTTTATTTCATACACAGAGTCAGGAATGGACAAGACTGTGCATCATGGGTGTCGTGTGGGTGGATACTGGAAGGGAAACAGGTTGTTCCTCGTGAACAAAGGGATACCCAAAGGGGGTAATGTCATAGTCCTACCAGGGTCACATGCGGTCACTACACCACTGCAACCCGAATATGGTGAGAAAAGGGATTATCAGAAATCACTCCATTTAATTGGAGAAACCCTTAATGTGCATAGCACTTACAACTTGACTAGATCTGCTCAATGAAACAGATGAACATAATCATGGATAATGTCATACAGATCTAATCCACGCACAGTGTGTTGTCCGATATTAAGGAATAATCAGAAATTAATTAGAAGAATATGTGACACAGAAAGAGTAGGTTGAGGAACATGCTTTCATGGTTGTGAGATTGTGCTATTAAGACCTACAATAGTAAGATATCAATCAGAACACTATTTGGATCGACTTCAACATCTCATCTCAACCGCAATCCACATTGATCATCAATTGCAGAAATATTCAACATAACCATAGGTGTACACACTCTGTAGCCAGCCATTAGTATGTCAACATTAATACATTTTATTCATTGTGGAGTGTGGATGAGGAGGACTTAGGGAAGTGCTTCTCAATCCTCTCCTCAGGAGCCATCAGACAGGCCATGATTTATGGGAAACAATAAATTAGGCAATTAGTATGCAACAGGTGGTGGAGCCTACAATTGCTTCACATGTGTATTCACACAGTGTTTCACCCAAATCCTGGTCTGTGTGGTGGGTCCTGGGGAGAGGTTTGACAACTACTGACCTCTGGGACGTTCTTATATACTTCCTCTTTCTGAGCATTGTGCCCAAACCTTCTGTAACCACGCGCTTCCTTCCTCTGCCACGGCAAGGAGGTGTTGGATTGAGGGGTGCTTCCAACTGGGGTGGCTGTGTAGCAGCTGTCGTTGGCAATAAGTAGTGAGATGAGGAGGCTGTAGGCTCTGGCTGCGATGGTGATGGAGCCTTTGGAACCGAAGGCTGGAGTGTAGGCACGTGGGTTTCTGGGCTTGTCTGTGCCTATGAGCTATTTGCCTGTACCTCTCCATCTAAACATTATGCCTCCTCACCTCACCATATATTGCTCTGATGCTTTCCACCTGCCTGGTAGCAATATCATTCGGACGTGCCAGCTGAGCTGTTGGACTGCTCCAATCTCGAGCTCATCGGCCAAGTGGATGTGCTTATATATGTCACTCAAGGTGCCTGGTGCGGGGATGTGAGTTTCGTCTCCGGACACGGTTGGACTCTGGATGTGCTATGGTGAAGCCAGAGATGTTGCCAGTTGCAATGGTGTACCCCGTAGGGATAGGGATGGTGTTGCCAGTAGGGATTCTGTTGCCAATGGAGATGGTGATGTTGCCAATGGAGATGCTGTATGGTGTTGGACCGGTCTGTTGGGTCAAAAATATCTGTGACATCAACAGCTGCGACAACAGCTGGGGCAACAATGGCTCAGACATCTGCTGGGGGCAACAATGGCTCAGACATCTGCTGGGAAAACCACTGCTGTGGCAACATCTGGTGTGGTCTGGTCGGGAGTGGGAGGGGATAAGGGTCTGGCACACGTATTGCCTGAATGTCACCAGGTGGTAATAGTGGGGCTGACATCATGGTCACTTGTAATTGGCTGTGGTGATTGTTTCCCACAGATAAACATTGAGCTGTATCAAGATCATTGTGGATCATGGCTTATATCTATATATATATATATATATATATATATATATATATATATATATATATATATACATACTGTATATATATATACATACACACATAGCTGGTGCCATCTGCAGTTCATTAGGACACATGTTTATCTGAATCTGCTCATCAATGGGTGTTAACATGCTTATGGGACATGGTCCAGGTTAGGCTAGTACATGACACGCACATGCAGTCCCTCAGAGTCTGTATCCGCATATGCTGCAGTGTGCACACAACTACATGTACTCTCTTTTGGATGTAAAATAATTGTGGATCTACAGCTGTACCTCGTTTAACGCTGGGGATAGCTTCCAAGCAGTTGGAGTGTTAAGCGACACAGCTTTAAACGATGCAGTGTTACATGGGGAAAATAGGGATAGGGGAACTCATTACAAAATATATACAATTGCAAATTGATATTTATACTGTTTTATTTTATAATAACTTTGAACAAACAGCACACATAACACTAACACAAACTGCATTGGCAACTGCAATTCAGAATCCATTTTAACTACAGGTATTGGACAGACATGTCATTGATAACAATTAGGATGATAATATGCTGATAATATAATATATTATAATATTTACATGGTTATTGCTGCCCCATAGAAAATCTTACAGTGCAATTGTATGTCAGTCATCTATGTGTGTGGGGTTCATGTATGTGCATATGAGGGTGTGATGGTGCATATGATATTCACTTTGCAAGGTTTCCCGATAGCCATTGTCCGCTACTGCTGCTGGCTCCAAAGACTCCTTGATAGCCCTCTCCCATCAATAGTATGTAATGTTGAGTGGTGGGCAACCACCAGTCCCAAAGGCTACCCTGGCCTCTGCTGCCATCTTTTTCATCACCTTCATCTGGCAGTCATCATATCAGTGTTTATCCAACCGAACATCAAGGCTTGCAACCCCTAATGAAGCCACATCTGCAGTCACCTCATTCCAGGCACGATCCTTATCACCAGGCCTCACATCCCTACCATCATGGATGATGCTACGGTGGGCTTGGACTTCCCTGAGGAGGGTTTCTGTCTCCTCTTGGCTATAATTGTGGGCCCTCTGCTTTGGCACAACCTCTTTCCAAACTGTGCCTTGGCTTCCTGGCCTCCCTGTTCTCTCCCTAGGGCCTGCTCCTTATCCCTTCTACCTCCAACTAGGATCAGGCCCCTGACCCTCTGCTCCTACACCTTGTGTGCCTACACATCCCTTCCCCCCTACTGCTCTGCTCCACCGATACCTCCCCTCCCTGAACTGCTCCCTCCTCTCCCTCTCTGCATACCTCTATCTCTCCTCCTCTCCTCACTTTCCTCCTAAGATGTTCCCCTCTCTCTCTCTAGCACTCTCTAACTCTCTCTTTAACACGCTCTATTTTTCTCTCTGGCACTCTCACTCACTCTCTCTAACACTCTCGATCTCTCTCTCTAACACTCTCGATCTCTCTCTCTAACACTCTCTATCTCTCTCTCTAACACTCTCTATCTCTCTCTCTAACACTCTCTATCTCTCTCTCTAACACTCTCTATCTCTCTCTCTAACACTCTCTATCTCTCTCTCTAACACTCTCTATCTCTCTCTCGAACACTCTCTATCTCTCTCTCGAACACTCTCTATCTCTCTCTCGAACACTCTCTATCTCTCTCTCTTTCCACCAACGCCTAGACCTGTGTGTTGACTTTCTTAGCTACAGCACAGTAAAAAAATTGCGGTTCCCGCAGCGTTGATTGGCGTCCTCTGCTTCCTATTGGTTAATTGACCTGTGATGGGATTGCAACTTACGGCCTTGACTGATTTAGGTGCACTTCATCGGATCGGATACTCGGAAGCATTACAGGTGAAAACAGGCTTTACGGGCTTGAGGCTTTGGCCCGTAATTCGTGCCCTTGCTCAATTAAATAACATTGTAATCAGAGATGAACGGGAGCCCGCAACACACCGGCGGACATACAGCCTACAGCCGGCAAACAGCTTGCAATTGAGTGAGGTCCCTATTTTTTGGGCATAGCTAGTTCTGGGGATATAACAACCTGTTACGCCTTCCAGATAGGAGGTACCCCTTCAGCGATCATAGATTGGTTATTCTTTACTCTAAACTATGAGTAAAAGTCTTTTAGAGTAAATTGTAAAAAGGAATAGGAAATTATATTTATTAGTTGGAAAAAAAATCATGCCACTTTAAAAGAAAAAAATATTTCTAATAAATAGGACAGTTTTTTTTTTACATTTTAGGAAATTACCAAAATGATGCTTACATCTTCCTACATTCATAACGTACAATTTACTAAAACTGTACATGTACTGTATCATCAGATTCAAATATGTTTATTTATAATAGTCTGGAACTATATATGTAATTCCCTATCCGAACATAGAAACAAAAGGCCCATCTAGTCTGCCCATTCTATTGACCAAAATATCTGCTGTTAATTCCTTCTAACACAACCAAGGATCCTATTAGCCTTTCCTGTACTTTTGTGCCATTGTTTGCCTACTTTTAAATCATTCAACTAAAAAAACAAAAAAAGAAAACACACATGTGCCATTAAATATATTCCACACTTGTGTCCAAAATGAATACTTTTTCCATGTAATAACTTTAAACTTTAACATGACCAATCCTACATTATTTTATTGTTATAGGATTTACATCTCCTGGACCGTCCACCACGTTATATATGATTGTGTAATCCAACCACTAAAATATATTAAACAAAGCAGGCTCCTGAGGTACTAAAATTAGCATAAGCATTAACATATTTAATCACAGGAAAAATATGTTTTTATGATAGATATATATATATATAGGTGTGTGTGTGTGCTTGCGTTGCTCAGTTGTGTCCATCTCTCCATGACCTCATGCATGAACCGCAACACAGCATGCTGATCCACTTGGTATTCATGGAAGTGACACTGGAGTGGGTTGCCAGTTCCTTCTCCGGTGGGCCACAGCATACAGCTCCTGGTAGTCCTACGTGGTCTCCCATCCAATTCAATGGTGGTGTGACCTCTTGGTTCCCTGACTGGAATCTAACCCAGGTCACAGTGATGAAAGCAGCAACTCCTAGCCACTGGACCACCAGGGAACCCATGTGTATATATATATATATATATACATATATATATATATATATATATATATATATATATATATATATATATATATATATTCAAATGGCTACCTTCAGCATATTAATTTTTTTGGACTGAATAAGTGAATTGTAACTTATTTGAACATTTTGCCTTTACAGCATAAAACATTTTTTAGCAACTGTAATAAGAGCAGAATTCACTTGATCAGCTATTATTTCCAACGTGCGCTGCCGCCACGGATCCGGAGCTGGAAGTATAATGTATATAATATATAACAGGGTATAAAACTGTACCTGCTCCACAAAGTTATCCTTTTGGTCCAACATCTCACGCAGCGTTTGAAGGATTTTGATACAGAGTTTCTCTTCTTTCTCCATTAGTTTCTTTGTGTGATTAATCAACCTTAAATAGAGAGTGAAATAACATTTATTCAGTTTCATCAGAGCATTAAAAGGTTTAATGATGGCGAGAGCTGGGAATAAGGATTAACATGGAGCGAGATAATTACTTACTATATTAGTGATTATATGTACAGATTACTTGATGATCATATATTATAAATTCTATAGATCTGCACAAAGCCCAGAATAAGCGCTCTGTGGGTCCATTAAATCATTAAAATAATGTCATGTTATGTAAAATCACTTACGTTCCTACTAAGCAAATGACTAATTCATGTAATTAACGTGGAAAACTAACAGTGATATTGAGATTGCTCGCGCTCGTTATTTCGAAAGTCGCAGTGACAATGAGAGTGAATTAGAGAGAGAGTAAAACACGGAGACAGAGAGAATAGACACAAATATGGTGGCAACTAAGAACCAGATTTTATTTACGAAGATCTCTGCAGATAGTGACTACTGGGGAGGAAAGCTATGGGAAGTCTGGACATGCTAGTAAAACATAAAAGATATATAACCATCAAGAGAGCTGGACCCCAAAGAAGTCTGAGCGACGGAGAATTGACGGTGTTGGAGAAAACTGCTTAGAATGCCTTGGACTGCAAGAAGATCCAATAAATCAGTACTACAGGAAATTAAGGCAAACTGTTCACTGGAAGGTTTGATCATGAGGCTGAAGCTCAAATATTTTGTCCAAATCATGAGAAGACAGGATTTCCTAGAGAAGACTCTGATGGTAGGAAAGATTGAAGGCACACAAAGAAGGGGACGGGAGAAGAGGAGATGAATAGATGCAGTCATTGAAGCAATGAACATGAGATTGAGGTGGCACAGAGGGGCAGTGGGTGACAGATGTGCCTGGTCTGGTAATAGTGGTTAGATTGTGTGTTTGCATCGCTCAGTCGTGTCCGACTCTCTGTGACCTCATGCACCGTAACACACCATGCTGATCCAATTAGTATTCATGGCAGAGATACAGAAGTGTGTTGCCAGTTCCTTCTCCAGTGGGCCACAGCATAAAGACCCTGGTATTCCTAGGTGGTCTCCCATCCAAGTACTGACCAGGCCTTACCCCTGCTTGGCTTCAGGGTGGTGTAACCTCTTGGTTCCCTGACTGGAATAGAACCAAGGTCACAGTGGTGAAAGCCAAGAATCCTAACCACTGGACCACCATGGAACCCGTGGTTAGATAACCTTTTACTATTATAAGAACAAGTCAGCTTTGTACTTTATGCACTTAGCTGCACCTTCCAGTTAGGAGGAATCTCCTAGGGGATCACAACACAATTATTTGATTTGCCCTATTTAGTACCACTAAAGCAGATTTCTCATTCCAATATTTGAATTTCTTTTATCTCATTGATTTTAATTGTGCCGTTTGTCAGTATTTAATAAAATGTTGTTAAAAAAAAATCCTATGTTTTACATTTTTGTGATTATGTTAGATTTATGCACTTTGGGACCTGAAAAAGTCTACCCTGACATTCTTTTGACATTATTAAAAAACAGAACAACCCCATGTCCCTTTAATAAATCCACAAAATAGATTTATACCTATCCCAGGCACTTCACTATATACCGCTCACTATATACCGCTCACTATATACAACTTACTATATACCACTTACTATATACCGCTTACTATATACCGCTTACTATATACCGCTTACTATATACCGCTCACTATATACAACTTACTATATACCACTTACTATATACCGCTTACTATATACCGCTTACTATATACTGCTTACTATATACCGCTTACTATATACCGCTGCTGCTGAAAGCCCGATTCGCCACAAATGACTTTTGGTAACTTCTTCATATTTGATTTATTGTCACTATTAACAGCACTTATTATTATTGACACGGTGTCACATGACCTTCTCTACTCACTTGGACATAAAGGCTCCACATCGGATTCTGGCGTCACTTCCATCTGGAAACAAACGTTCAGGACTGTGTAGGACGTCAACCAGGACGGAGAACTCAGCCAGGAGCATCGGACTAAACTGGTGCTCTAAGGAGGCCACAACGTCCTGCAGACACGAGGGGAACATGGTGCTTTAGTCCCTTCATACTGTGTGTGTGTATATGAGTGTGTGTTTGTATGTATGTATATGTGTGTGTATTGCGACAGAGTGATACAAGAAGTATGTGAGCCACAGACTTTGCAAATCTCTATTCCCTCAGTAGGACTGGAGGAGTTCCTGTGCAGCTGATTAGATGCAGCTGGAGAGACCTGATTTAAGACTGTTACTGGAGTTTGGGTGTGGCTGTTAAAGGGATATGTAAGTGAGCTGGGTTATGAATGCATGTGATAGAGGAGAATTAGTAGGGTATGAAAATGTGTGTTATACAGAAAAGTTCAGTTTACTTACAAAGTTATTTGGACAAAAGTCAAATGCAGTGGTTCACACCCACAGGACGCTTACATAAGCCGGGTACACAGAGGAAATACATCAAGATACATATGTTGACCTTTCTGGTACAGAGCACAGGAAGTAACTGTTGCAGTTCTTGCGCTGAGCACATGCCAGAGGTCACTGAGGTGAAGAATCATACAATGATTTATCCTGATTCTGAATTTGAATGTTATGCTAATTGAGGTGGAGTTTTCTAGGGGTGCACGTGATAAAATGCAAATGCCCAAAAACATAGGAAATTTAGCAAACTTCAAGGTAAGCTAATTAATGTTTATTTTGCGATGTTTTCATGCACTACTAATGCTCCTCTATCAGATGCCTTCATAATCCAGCTCACTTACATATGCCTTTAATGGACTCAGATTAGCAGTCTGTGTAGGGCTGGGGCTGACGGACTGAGTGTGCAGTTTTTTCTAATGTACAGAGAGAGTGTACTTAAAATCAGTCAGCTCGTATACGTAAATGTTTATATTCATTACTACATTTATTGCTTTCCTGTTTTATTCCAATATATTTATTATTATTATATTACATTGGTGAAACTTTACCTGCGCCTTTGGACGGTCTGGCTGAGAGCCACTGTAAGAGAGCCATCTTGTCGCAGTGTGTGTATTTGTATGTGTATTTTGTATGTGTGTGCGTGCGCATATAAATATATATATATATATATATATATATATATATATATATATATTTATTTATTTATTTATAGGTGTACCATATAGTCCTGCTAAAACCTAACCTGTAACTTCTCAATGATGTTCCTGTAGTCCCAGGCCGGGCCCCCTAGAGCCTCCTTGAACCGCGGTCCTGTCCGGGCGGACATTCTCCAGCCCATGGCCGCTCTCTGCACCATGTTCGAGTGACTCTTCATGAACAGAGTGTTCACCTGACTGTCCAGATCCACCGGGATCGCGATACCTCGATTCTTTGCTGAAACAGAATAGAAAAAACAAAATACTGTGAATCAAAACTAGACACCTCCACCTGTAATACCATCAGTATACTGGCACTAAAGGGCCCCTGAACAAAAAAAACAACATTTTTTATATATATTTATAAGAGTGATAGAAGCCCCCCACCATAAAAAGTACAGCAGTACAAATAAGGAATAGTACATTAGTGATTCTATTTGAATGTCTAAAAAAGTTGATGAAAACTTATTTCCTGCTCAAATTTCTCAGACATACAGTATATGCACTGCAGTCTGGGAAAATTGGGAGGGACATGCAAATGAGGCCACATAATGCACCATCACTCTGTCAATCCAAACCATTTTAAACATGGCTCCTTTTAAGCATATGCTTACAGTTTTACCACCATATGCTCACACCACACTGAGGATCGTCAGTAACCGTGAAACAGTGCTGTATGTGGTTAAGTGACCTGGTTTGTGAAAAATCCATCCGTTGCTATGCCTAAAACTGTGAAATACAGTAAGCATATGCTTTAAAGGAGCCATGTTTAAAATGGCTTGGATTGACAGTGTGATGGTGCATTATGTGGCTTCATTTGCATGTCCCGCCCAGTTTTCCCAGACTGCAGTGCATATATTGTATATCTGAGGAATTTGAGCAGAAAATACGTTTTCATCAACTTATTTTTAGACATTCAAATAGAATCACTAATGTACTATTCCTTATTTGTACTACTGTACTTTTTATGGTGGGGGGCTTCTATCACTCTTAGCCCACCATATGTGAAACAATTGCTGTAAATATATATAAATCTAGAAAGAACTTGTTAATAAAATTATTTTTAGATATACAGACTTTAGGTGGTTTATTTTAATATAAAAAACAGGGGACCATCCATATCCCTTTAAATTCCACTGCACAGATAGAAAAGCATTCCGATTGGCTGTAGCGTGGGATAGAACGGCGAGTATTCACTTGTTACACAGTATCTCTGAATGATATTGTGAGACAGGGTAATAATAATAAAACTGTATTTAATGTGATTGATTTTTTTTTATAAAAATATGGTGCCTGTCAGTCTGAAGGTTTTTGACAAAAAGCCGCTATTATTTTGGCAACTTTTGAGAGTTTCCCAAAATTTGCTTTTAATCATTAAAATGTGTTAAGGAGCAGTATATAATTCTTCCCAGACTGCAGACCATCACTTGATCACTCACAATCCATAGGAGTTTTCCTTCTGTAATATTTATGACTGTGACAGCCCGGCTGGATGCGATGTCTGCGTCCCAGAAGGAATTAAAAGCCTACAGTCAGAAATGTCAATGTGATTAATTCTGCTTCATCTCTCAATGATGCTCATCATCAATGTGAGATTAATTGCTTCTGTAGCTATAAATCCTCATTAGCTCCCACTTTAAATTGCTGTGGTCGGAGAAGTCCTGGAAGCATCATTTGGTCAGTGTCTAAACTGCCCGCTACTTGGGCCGAGTATTAAAGTGAGTAATAAAGGGTTTTACTAGGTATATCCTATCTAGTATTTATTTAATTTGTATTTTTTATTTGATTGCATGCACTTTATTTCATTTTTTTATTTATTTAATGGATATTTAATTGTTTTTACATATATATGTTATGGATTTATTTAATGTGTATTTATTTTATTTTATGTACTTTATTTTATTAAGAAGTGATAATAAAGTCTGTACTTACTGCCTAAAATCATACAAATAGTCCCAGCTTGGGTCTGCCCACTGCAGCATAGGCAGACTCAGACTCTGCAGGGCTGGATATGTTATGTAGTGTCCTAGCCTATCAGGGACCATGTCTCAGCAGCATGTTGCTCTGCTGTACTGCGTCTTATATCAATCGGTGACCAACTCTCAGTAACTTTCTACAACATGCAGCGGAGACGTAGTCCCTGATAGGCTAGGCCACTACATTTCACATGCAGCCCTACAGAGTCTGTGTCTGCATATTCTGCAGTGAACAGGCCCATGCAGGGACTATTTGTTTCATTTTGGTCAGTAAAAACAGAGCTTATAAGCACTTATTAAAAAAAGAAAGTACATACAATTAAATAAATACACATTAAATTAATTAATTAATTAATTAATTAAATAAATAAATTACATAAACGTAAACAGATACACAGGGTATTATATACCTAGTAACACCCAGGAACTTGCCATGTCCCTTTAATAATTTAATTCTGTCTCAAATTTGATAGTCAGTTTGTGACTTTTTATTGAATAAAATAGCACGAATCATAGTGAAATCAAACTTTTCATAGAAATTCTTATTTTATTATTATTATTATTCTGAAGAGCACAATGACAATGTCTCACAGACTGCCGAGGACGCCCTCGAGTCTGTAACGTGGGAACGGAATATTCTGCTCTTTGTTGTGTGCAACAGCCTTGAAGTCATTGGATTCTATACAATAAAAGGTAACTGTACGTGGGGGTGTCAGACGGGGGCTTGTATGGAGTTCTAGGAGGGCGTCGGGATACATCTCTGCAATTGAAGGAATTTGAATCTGAACATCGAACCACTTCATTATTATCACTATATGTATATATATATATAACAATATACACAGTGCAGAAGGAAGAATAGCCTGAAAACCTTCACTTCTAGCCACTTTCTGTCATTTAAAGGGCAAGTCTGGACAAGCTAATAACAAATAAAGATGTTACACTATCAAGGTCATCATTGTTATTGGTATTCCCAGAAGTAACATACGGATGTTAGAGCTGGACCATAAAGAAGTCTGAGTGTCTTACAATTGACGCCTTTGTATTATGATGTCGGAGAAAACTGCTTAGAGTCCAGAAGATCCAATAAATCAATACTACATAAAATGAAGCCAAACTGTTTACTGGAAGGTTTGATCATGAGGCTGAAGCTCAAATATTGTGTTCATATATCATGAGAAGACAGGATTCCCTGATGCTGGGAAAGATTGAAGGCACACAAAGAAGAGGATGACAGAGACGGAGATGGATAGATGAGGTAATTTAATCAATGAACATGAGCTTGAGAGAGCTCAGAGGGGCAGTGGCTGACATATTTGACTGACATGTTTCAGTCTATAGGGTCACAGAGAGTTGGACATGACTGAACAACTAAACAAAAACACATTTAAAAAGGCCTGCAGGTGGTCATATATGATGGAAAAGTACCAAAATATAATTTAGCAACATAGCTTCTATCTGTGAACAGCCAGACGGCATAAGCCATACGCAAAAGAAAGCTATTAATCAAGTAATGAGCTAATCAGGTACTGATAAGAATATCACCCTGGTTGGAGGATCATAGCCGTTGAGTGCGGTTTCCACTGGTTAGGACAATTTCAGTAGCTTCCAGTTGCACATATTAATATTTCCTTGAGTCTCATAACTTTCCTTGAGTCATAAATAGCCCCTGCTGAGGACGAGTGTTGTTTAAGCACTTTCTTGAGATCACCAAAATCCGACAGAACTTTCAAGTCAAGCATCCCTATAAAAGTTAACTTTTACAACTAATTTTATTTTAAGAACTTGTGATTAAAAATAACTTTTAAAAGAAGTGGGCAGACACAAAATAATCAGACTTAAAGGAAACTGTTGTGGTTAATAACATTCCTATTTAATCATTTATAAAGATCTGGTTCACTTGCAAAGGATAGAGATCCAGCTTCCAGTCAAGTTGATTGCCTCCATCCTGATAAGGTCATCAAGGAGGGAGAGGTGTGGGGCGGGGCGGGGGATTTAAGCAGAGACAGATCTAAAGGGTTTTAAGAACAATATCAAAAACATACCCAAGATCTGTGGACGAGTTAACCTCTACTGTAAGAGCTCTCTGTCCACACTATCCACCACCACCCCTACTCCCGATCACCATTCCTATCCTTGCTAATTCCATCACCAGAGACAGGAAATGTGAACGATGGACTGTACATCTTGATAACAACCTGCTTGATGGGATTATCTAGCTGTGGACAGGAGATTCAAACAGTAAAAGTGAGGTAACTAGTTTAGAAGGGAAGTTTGAATGTGTGAACGTACCAGCTCACCCTGTGATGGAATTAGATGCTCAATATTTTTGGTGAGTGTTTTATGCCAAGATTTATAGTACCAGACACAGATAAAAGTTATGACTTATTTGCTCTAACACCCGGGATGTGAACTCTGTCTCATAAAACCCTTTTGCCCAGATAAGAGCTCCTAAACAAAAGAATAAAAATAAGGAGCAAGAAGTTAATATGTTTGGTGACTTACCCACTTCTGCCAGTGTCTTTATACAGGACTCCACGGACGCTTTCTGGGCTGGGTTGGGCCACGTACAGTTGTAGATTCGAAATGCTGATTGAAGTAATTGGATAAAAACCGGCTGATGAGTCTGTGGGAAAAAAAATATTCAGTGGTTACATGAGCCTAAATGTATTTAAACATAGTGTGGGGCTTATAGGAAATTTGAAGAATGGACTGTACATCTTGATAACAACCTGCCTTATGAAATTATCTAGCAGTGGATAGGAAATTCAAAGTGAGTTAACTAGTTCACAAGGGAACTTTGAATGTGTTTAATTTTGTGATGTATTTACCAGCTCACTCAGCGATGGGATTAACTCCCCCACCCCTAGATTGGATAATGAGGTGGCTGATTGAGCTAACTAGTGTAGAAGGGAACTTTGAGTATACATTGCTGGCATCCGAAATGGTTAAAATATTCTCAAATAAAACAAAATGTGACTTCAGCGTCCCTTTAAGTCTCAAAGAATATCCCATTTCACTCTCTAATTGGCAGGAGATTTTCTTCAAGTTTTGTTCCTCATGCGTTAACGTCTTTCTAATTAATCACTGATAATCTAGAGCATAAACTACCTTGAGTAGGAATTTGTATGCTAAGAGCAGGTTCCGTGAATTGATGAATGTGCCCAGATGTTCATTAATCGCACACGATAGCATGGCCCTGAATTTATTTAAATATAGTGCTGGGCTAATAAATCACCGATTTGAATGTTAAAACATGGACAGTTATTGTTCTTAACGATGATCCGGAGCTCGGGGATTTGATCTGGGGAATTAAATGAACCAGGGCCACAAAAACATGTATGAAAAGAGAATGACACCGAGAAGAAGAAAGGAGACAATGGTGTGAATAATGAAGGGACGCTGGCGAGGATGTCAGTAATCGCGCCAACAGATGGATCTACAAAGGAACAATAGAATAGGCATCCACCCACATCATTATAGGGATATGGGAGGATGTTACTAGGTGTATAATATCCCTGTGTATCTATTTACTGACATGTACTTTATTCTATTAGGAAGTGTTTATAGGCTCGGTTCTTACTGCCCAAAATCATACAAATACCCCCTATATGAGTCTGCCCTCTGCAGCCTATATAGACAAACTCTATAGGACTGAATATGCAGTGTAGTGTCCTAGCCTATCATTAGAAGGACTGAATATGCAGTGTAGTGTCCTAGCCTATCATTAGAAGCGGAGCTACCGCCGGTGCAAGCAGTGAAAGGCACCTCTGTGGGGCCCTGCAGATCCCCCGTGGTCCCTTATGACCCACTGTGGCCTTCCAGGGCCACGTGTTCCCCCTCAGCCTCCTGTGGCCCCTCACGGACATCTGCAGCCGCCTGTGTCCCCCCTCCCAAGCCTCTGCAGTTTCCCTCAGCCCCAAGTGCCCCCCTCTGCCCCTCGGTCCTTGCAGGTCCCCATGGCCCCCTCGGTCCTCTCAGGTCCCTGTGCCCCCCACCCTGGTCCTTGTAGGTCCCTGTGGCCCCCTTGGTCCTTGCAGATCCCTGTGGCCATGGAAGGACCTCTGCGGCCTCCATCGGACTTTTGCGGCTCCCTCTGTCTTTGCAGCCCCTGTGCATCCCTCCACCGCGGACCTCTGCGGCCTCCCTCTGCCTTTTGTGGTCCCCCTCAGTCCTTGCAGGCCCCTGTGGCCCTCCGCGCAATCTATGGCCACATTATATATATATATATATATATATATATATATATATATATATATATATATAGATAGATACAGGCCCACATATATATGTGGTGGGGGGGAGGGTCTTTTTGCTCCGGGGCCCCCCATGAACTAGCTCCACCACTGCCTATCAGGGACCACATCTCAGCAGCATGTTACATAGAGATGGTCACCGATTGGTTAGTATGAGATACAGTACAGTAGAGTCTGTGTCTTCATGAGCTTTGTTTGATATTAGGCAGTAAATACAGAGCTTATAAGCACTTTATAATAAAATATAGTCCATGTCAGTAAATAGATCCCCAGGGATATTATACACCTAGTAACACCTATGATCCTGTCATGTCCCTTTAATGCTTAGAGGCATAATTCTCATCCAGAGACTATATTTGTAGATATTCCAATATGAGTGGACAGAAAAAAAAAAGACATTTGTTTTAAAGATCTGTTCCAAACAGTTCCTGCACACAGTGTTTCTACTAATAATAGATAATGACTATTTCTCAAAAAACTTTTTTTCGGAAATACTGTTGAGAAACAGACTGTGATTGGCTAGAGCATATTGCACCAATAGAAACACTTGTTGTGTATGAGCTGCTGGGGTAGAGCTTTGTAGGGACTGTTTGGAAGGTTTCAGTGAGTAAAAACAAAGCTTTTAAGCACTTGTTAAATAAATAATGTTTAGATCTGCAAATAAACACTTAGGCAGTTTATTGTAATAAGAGACCCTCCTATACTCCTTTAAGTTTCCAGCCTATGAAAAGCATCTAGCAAGTTCTAGTGGTCAGCTTGCCTTTGACCATTAGAACGTTTATATTGTATAAAGCCGACTCGTTTAAATAAAATGTTGGCCTTCATTGGTCATTAAAGCATGTATTTCGTGTGGTTAGGGATAGGGCCTTCACATCATGCCCTGAACCATAGTTTTGTTTACTTTGAATGGACCATTTCTTTTCGGCCATTTTTAGGGTCTTCGCTCACCTGGAGGCTGGTGCTGTTGTCCGAGAATGGAGAGTTGAAGAACCCGCTCACAATGTTCATTACGGATTCTGTGATATACTTTTCCAAAGCGGTGTCTGCGTGTTTCCGGTCGGTGGTCGTGTTGCAAACCTTCAGGGATAGGCGACAATCAGAAGCGTGAATATGGCGCAGTATGAAGGTCCCTACAGACTAAGGGCATATATATGGCGGAGCAGCACATCGAGAGGGATCACGTCCATTAAATATTTAAAAATTATAAACCAGATCTTAATATAAACCACTTCAAGATGTATTATTTTAAGTTAGTTTATTAATATTACAAAAAGAAACAAATTAGAGGCACTCAGAGAATGAACAATACTATAGGCACAGGAACCTACTCACTCTCCTAGCCATGTGTGCCCTTTATAGGGAGAAATATCTTGTAGCCTATGTCTAGTCTCACCCAAAAGAGTGATCCAGCCCTGAAATACCAGGCAATTCTACCCTGAACAGGAGAACCAGCAAACCCTAGACGTACGTTTCGCCCTTCGTTGGGCTTCCTCAGTTGGGTGTAGTTGAACTCCCTAAGGTTTTTTTATTCATTTATTTAAATGACCCTTAGGGCTCAGCCTCCCTAATGGTGCTAGGTGACTCCAGACTTGGACTCCTTACTCACTGTGCCTCAGGGAGCTCAGCTACATCCTACTAACAAGGTCCAACTTAGGCAAACACGTATTTCTGGGGTTTTCAGTTTCTCCTTTTCAGAGTAGAATTGCCTGGCATTTTGGGACTGGATCACTTTTAGGAGTTAGACCAGCCTGATATAATGAGCTTTGAAGTACTTCTTAATAAAATAAAGTATATACAATTAAACAGAAACACAGGTAGTAACATCCAGAAACCTTCCTTTCCTTTACAGCCCCTTAGACTCTGATCATTGATGACCTGATCAGGTGCAGTGAGCTCAATTTGAGGCGGATACTCTAATATTAGAAAATTAATTAATACTAGAATATTTCCTGTCAAAAAATGACGGGAATCAAATTGTAAGTGAGCTAATGCTGTTTGGTGTATGGTAATCAAATAAATAACACATTAATAAATGAATATACTTTACCTATTTGGAAGTAATATATGCAGGAAGCATTGTGCTAAAGAGCTGACAATCTGTTTTGATGTTCCTGCAGCATACAATGTGTGTTTGCACTGTTGTTGAGCTGATGTGTAAGTGTCAGCAATGTGTGCAGTGTGTAGTGTAAATAGGCTGCGTGCGCGAGGGGAAGCCGTTAGGGTAGCTGTGTACTTCCGCATTGTGTAAGTTAGTGTTGTAAAATGGCGCCTAATGTGTGTGGTACGCGGCTGTGGCTGATTTTGCGTCCTTGTTTTCGGATGTCGTCCGGCTTTTTCAGAAAACCCGTAGGTGTTTGGTGGTGTTTTGTGTGTTTAGGGTCCTTTAGCCTCGTTTTCGTTTTTTTCAGCTGCCATTTTTTCTCTCGCTTAGGTGATTTTCGGGTGTCTAAACTCTGTAATTTGGACTTAAATGGAGGTGTAACTTAACCTGCAGAGGTCTTGGGTGCCCCCCCTGCTGTGGGTAAGCTTTTTATGTGTTTGTTGTGTGTATTTAGTTGTGTGTTTTTAATGTTTTCAGGTTTGCGCGGGTCGGCCGTTAGAGTCGTATCTTTGCGAGGTCTTAGTGTTTTTTTTTTTAAGTCATGCATCTCGTATTTGTTTGTCGTAAGTCTGTAGATGTTGCGAGGTCCGCAGTTGCTGGCAAGGAGCGCCTTTGCACTCCTTGCCAGCAACTAGCGAGGGGCGCTCGCTATGCGAGCCTGCAGCGTTACCAAAAACCTGCATGCTCACAACTATATATGTGAATGAATATTCCTATTACAAATCGGCCGTTAGGTTTTAGTCTCAGGGCGGGGGATTGACCTTGTCATATTGTAGCTGGGAGGCTCCCAAATGGGCACAACCATTATGGTATTGAAACCCTATCCCATTTGTATGGCCTATGGAATGATCATAGATCTATCATAATTTGACTCTTCTCCTGGAGAATTGTATATACGATTAGTTTAAATGTATATTATGGAATTGTGTATACTAGTGTTAGTCTATTTAATCATAATAAGGATTCATCCTATATAAAGCTGAATTTGACTTAAGACTTTAAGAAGTCTAAATCTTCTATACTTATAGTTTCTGTTTCTTTCTATTAGTCAGCTTTGGGTCTGCTGCTAGAGAGCCTTCCAGGCAGGAGGACCCTCGAGGTCATAGGACTGATCTCTATGCCATCCCTTTGATATAGGATTGGCTTGGGATGATTGATCTCTGTATTCTTTACATATAGGCTCACGGGTTTATATCACAATCCATACATTTTAATGGCAGTATATTGGACATGATAAAGATTATAATGTTTTCTTAAGAGTATTATTTACGTGGCTCCCTGCTGAGCATGGTCAAGACTTTATTGGTGGAGAAGACAAGATATCCTCAGGATGAAGTTGGTGTTTCTTATTTGTACTCACCCGTGCCATGTCCACTAGGAAGTTCTCAAACAGTTTCCAGATGTGGTTACTTGTGTAGATCTCCTTCATCTCCACCTCAGTGTCAACGTAGCAGTGGTTGACAAAGTTTACATAAGCAATCTTCACCTGTGTAAGTGATAAGAATAGATTCTGTAGACAAAACCTCATAAGACGTCTCAAAAGTGACAAGGACGACAGGAGACGTAAAACATTTCAATCTTCTCTGTGCTTTCAGCAGGTGAGGGACCGGTGAAGTCTGTCATCCCAAACTTCTATCACACAGTCATCTTGTACGCCATCATCGCCCCACAAAGGGTGAGCGCTCTCTTGGCAGGATTGATGTCTTAACATCAGGCATGTTGTGCTGTGCCTGTAATGCTATCTTGACAAATCCCGGGAGCCAGACTATTTTGGTTATTCTACATATATCTATAAAAATATACCCTTCCCCGGCTGGGTTGTCAAATAGTTTAGTTTCTTACTAAGTTGAATAGATTTGACAACCTATAATTTAAAGGGCAAGTTCCACATAAAATGGAGTTTCTTTCATATTAAAGTTGCCTCTAAGAGGATATTAACTATCTTTGTAAAATTTATGAAATTGCCAAATTTGCCAGTTACTGCTTTATGTTTTTGGAGAGATGAGGTGGACATTTTAAGTTAATTTTTCTGAACCGACACTGAAAGAATTGAGAGACGATCAAAGTTCAGCCGAGTTCTTAGCAAGGGCAGTGAGATCCTTCCTGTGAACTCCAGCAGCTAACACCACCCAACATAAAGATGTCTTAGAGGAATAAACAAATAAGTGCTAGGACTTTTACAGGATATCTGAACTTCCTGTTCTTATAGGTCCAACTTGTGAAAGAGGGGGCCTTTTTTCAATGTATATATATATATATATATATATATATATATATATATATATATATATATATATAAACACATATACATACATATATATATATATATATATATATATATATATATATATATATATATATATATATATATATTACACATATATAGATTTCCTTTCAGTTTCCTTTTTACTAGGGGGGTGATAAAAAGAAAAGAAACATTCTAAGGTATGGTAGAACTGAGTTAAGGAAGGTCAGGATTGGGGGTAAGGGCACTCGCCATTCTTATGACCTTTTGCTATGTGGGGTCTTACCTCGGGTATGCAATCATCATGGGTCACAACCCTCACTATATCATCCAAAGGCAAGAGGGAGTTGCACTTGATCTCAGTGTACACGTTCTTCCCCTCCGTGCACGCCGCAAGCAGTTCCACCAGAGTGATATGGTAAGCTAGAGGACCACTCTCATCCGCACGGTCCCTCTCTGAGCACATCATCTGCAGCAGGATAGGAAATGATGCCCGATCATTGTAGAAGATCAGAACATCCTCCCCTCCATTAATCAGCTGAAACGGACAAAGGAAATAGTGGTGATAAGTGTGACCTCCACCTTATATTAAATAAGATACACTTTTATTGTAAATCAACATATAGCTTTATTTAGGTATCCAGCTTGCTATTGGGTCTCTTAATTGTCAACCTCATCCTCCCTCCTCAATCATCATATCATTTTCTTTAGGTATTCACCTTGTTGTTGGGTCCGTTAATGGCCAACCTCATCTTCCCTCCCTCCATCCATCAACATATATTTGTTTTATGTATCCAGCTTGCCGTTGGGTCTCTTAATGGTGAACGTCATCCTCCATCCATTATTCTGCTAGATCATTTGATTTGTATAATCTGCAAAACCCTACAGGGTGTATGTAACCCCAATGATGTGTGGCAATGGTGGATGAATGGAACCTCTACTCTTGCTAGTTTCGCTCCAAGTCAGTCTAACACATGACAAACAGGCAGGAATACTAGTAAATACGGGCTAAAGCAATGTACACATATACTATCAAACAAAAATAATTTCCACGCTAAAACATCACTATATTGAAATGAAGTTTATAAAAAATAAAAAATAAATAAAAGTAAATTCCCTCCTATTCAAAGCTCATTTATGCCGATAGCTGCTGATCAACTAATTATGAGTATAATCATCCTAAAAAGTATTCTAATCCTTTCAATTTTTATGTAGTGAAAATTGTTCTTATGGATTTTTCACATTAATTATGGTCAATATAAAAAAATTTAGCGTCTCCTAGCTCACTTAGAAAGCGACATGTAGCGGCTTGTGAACGTAGTATAAGCAGAGTTGTCTCTCTAAACCCCCGTGTCTCTCTAACACTCCCCGTGTCTATCTAACACCCCCCATGTCTCTTTTCCTCCTCATCCTCAACCCCCCTCCACATTCTAAACCCCCCTCCTCACTTTACCCCTCTAAATACCTCCCCCTCTCCCTTTCCCATCACTTACCTTCATCTGCAGCTTCTCCTCCGGCCTCCACTCCTTCCTACGTCGGCACCTAGTATATGCTAATGACGTGACGTCACACGCGCGCCACATCATTAGCATTGGCCGGGTCAAGACGCCGGAAGGAGCGGAGGCCGGAGGAGAAGCTACAGATGAAGGTGAGGGGAAAGAGAGAGGGGGAGGTATTTAGAGGGGTAAAGTGAGGAGGGGGGTTTAGAATGAGGAGGGGGGTTGAGGTTGAGGAGGGAGGTTGAGGATGAGGATGGGGGGGTTGAGGATGAGGAGGGAGGTTGAAGAGGGAGGTTAAGGATGAGGAGGGAGGTTGAGGATGAGGAGGGGGTTTGAGGATGAGGAGGGGGTTTGAGGATGAGGAGGGGGTTTGAGGATGAGGAGGGGGTTTGAGGATGAGGAGGGTGGTTGAGGAGGGAGGTTGAGGAGGGAGGTTGAGTATGAGGAGGGAGGTTGAGGATGAGGAGGGGGGTTGAGGAGGGAGGCTGAGGATGAGGAGGGAGGATGAGGAGGGGGGTTGAGGAGGGTGATAAGGGAGGGGGGAAGAGACACAGGGAAGGGAGAGGCGTGAAGAGACACAGGGGAGGGAGAGGGGAGAAGAGACAGAGGGGAGAGAGAGGGAACAAGAGGGACACCGGGGGCAGCACATTTCCCACCCTCGGCTTATACTCGAGTCACTCATTTTACCCAGTATTTTGTGGTAAAATAGGTGCCTCGGCTTATTCTCGGGTCGGCTTATACTCTAGTATATACGGGTAATTTTATTTGAGACTAAGTAGCAGGAAAAAAAAACAATTATTTTTTCACAAAATAGTGTATTTTCTTTGAGTAATGTTATGCACCCGTTAGTTCTTAGTCTACAACTTGTAACGACTATACTTCAAAGAGTTTTGTGTTTTTTATTATTCAAAATGTCCATTAGTGGGTTGTAAGAAAGTCGTTTGTAGAGTTTCCTGCACTTCAAGCTTTGACCTTTCCCCAAGATAATAGAAGAACGTTTTTTAATTATCCAGAGACATTACATCCTATAATATCATAATTGGCCTTTTCCCATGTAAAGCAAATTCTCTGTACTTTACAGACCAATTTAACGGAAAATGAACTGTAAAATGGAATTCAGTAATGCCCAAAAAACCAAGATCCAGACAAAGTCCCTCGGAAACTGAAGAATTGTTATGTAAATCCAAGCATTGTAATAGTTAAAGGATGTTAAAAAATCTTTCATGCAAAAATGAAAAGGTTGAAAGGGAATTCTCGATCCAATAAAGGTTACCGGCATATGAAGCTTCACGCTCCTTCTAAAAAGTTACACTCTCTTTATGGGCACGGACGCGGCTTTCTGTACAATGAGTCAACTCATTAGCTTGATTTTGTGCCGTCTTTTGTCTACGTCTTGTACAAAAACGTACGCTCTGGCAGCCAAGAGAAAATGGCACTTCACTTTTAATCTTTAAAAGGCAGTGAGTACCAGAGAAAAAAATTAGTTAGCATAACTGTATATGATACCCAATGTCATATGCCACTCATCTTAATTGCTAGGAAGGAAATTGGAGCTTTATGTCAAAATGGCTGAGTGTTACATGTCATCGAGATGATGGGTGCAATAACTGTTCAGAAAGAAAGTTATTACCTTGGCATTTTTAGACATCTTTGCAATTTTCCTTGAGAAGTCACATAACATTTATTTAATCTCCGCAGAAACATATATTTCCCAAGACTTTTGCTAGTGATAATGCCATTGCATGTACGAGCACAGTACTGATGTATTGATGTTGGTGACAAAGTCATTTATTTATAGGAGCTGTGTCCCAACCGAGTGTGCTGAAGGGGCTTGAGCTGATAAGGCAAGCAGTCCTACCCCCTACCTTGTTGTTGGGTCTTTCAATGGCCAACCTCATCTTCCCTCCTATCAACATATCATTTTCTTTAGGTATCCAGGTTGCTATTGGGTCTCTTAATGGCCAACCTCATCTTCCCTCCTTCTATCAACATATCATGTTCTTTAGGTATCCAGGTTGCTATTGGGTCTCTTAATGGCCAACCTCATCTTCCCTCCTTCTATCAACATATCATTTTCTTTAGGTATCCAGGTTGCTATTGGGTCTCTTAATGGCCAACCTCATCTTCCCTCCTATCAACATATCATTTTCTTTAGGTATCCAGGTTGCTATTGGGTCTCTTAATGGCCAACCTCATCTTCCCTCCTATCAACATATCATGTTCTTTAGGTATCCAGGTTGCTATTGGGTCTCTTAATGGCCAACCTCATCCTCCCTCCCTCCACCATTTGTTGTTCAATATCCAGGACATCAGATACAACAAAAAGTCCCACGCTTTTACTCAAGAAACTCACTATGGTTATATATTCAAAGAGTGATTAAACTTTATTTTCCACAACCCCTTTATACCCCACACAAAAATACTTAACATAAAGAAACATTGTTGTGCAACTTATGCGATTCCCTAGAGGGAGCTGGGTGCCACCGAGTCTACCATTAACAGTGGGGAGACAACCTGACATCTTATCAAGAGTAACTGAATTAATAATACAATGGCTGCTGGCCAAGGTACTATGGGTATCAGTAGATTGTGACAATGGGCAACAAGTTAGAGCAGTCTTTCAAGTCCTGGACCAGATAAGATTTTCAAGATATTGCTGTGTGGTTGACACCACGATTTACTCAGTTATACTAAAAGATGATATCCTTAAAATTTGGTTGGATGGATGCCGGTCCTTGAAGACTTGAGTGAAGCCATCGTTTTTTTAAAAGTACCAACAGAAAAATATTAATCAATGGGTCGAAAATCTCAGCAAAGACCAAAAGCTCGATCTCCTTTAGGGTTTGGATGTTCTATAACTCAAGACACCTTGGTTCGCTATAAGGTGTCATTAACTAGATTTGATCAGAGTGGGACTGAATATTTGAATTATAAATGTATGCCAGCCTTGGGATATAAGACATTGGTGCAACTGGATAATTATGTGGCGCATTCTCTTGATTTGTTTTCCTAATAATATCCAGAAGCCATTATGTATTATATATCTTATTATAATAGTGCTACAGAATATGTCTGTGCTTTATAAATAAGTCCAGCCCTATTTAGGTAGGAGCCCCACCCACCTAATTAGAAATAACTCAGGAACACACCTTGTAGAGCTATATACCCACCCAGCTACTCCTTCATACCACCCAGTGGGTGAAAAATGCAGGAGGAGAACACTGAAAATCATTATAATAATGGGTCAATTTGTAAAAACAATGTTTAAAAATTAAATGGATTTAATTTAAAGGGAAGTACAAGATGAGAATGGGGAGGAAGAGAGAAGAACTAGAGGAAGCTGGATGTTTTCTCTATAGAAGTGATGCTCACTAAATGCTCTTATCTGGTTTCACGGTGTTCACAAGATAATTGCCGTTCTTTAGCAAAGTGTTTTCAAGTCTTGCCCCACACAGACTTTATTATTATAATTAATTCTTAGGATATATAACTAAGCTCAAAGCTGTAAAGAATAGCAAACTTCTCAATGTATGTGCCTAACCGCACTATGCAGGTAAATGGCCACTTAATTCAATACAATTTGGACCACATCACAGTAAAGATCTCCTAAATGTATGTTGAAATACATTAATTATCCACTAAGAGATCAGATAAATTAAAACTGAGCCTTCATGAGTCACTGACCGTCCCCAGCCAGACCCGCGCTGCAGATCCGTGTAGTGAGCAAGTGAAAAACAGGTTAACCCTTACCCATCTATCTGTGCAGAATGTGGGATGCTGGGATCACCTAAATAGGTCAGTGATAGGTTAACTTTTCACTTCATGCCTTAGTTTAATGAAAACCTGCTATAAATCAGAGTCCTCACCAGGCACCAAACTGTCAGGAGGCAGGCTGCATTTTGTTATGTAGACAGACTTAAGACTTTAGATTAGTTAGCTGTTATTACTGTAATTAAAAAAAGAAATAGATCATTGTAACATACAATCTTGTGCTTTTTCACATCACGAAGAGCACTTACAGTGAGTTAAATGACCCTTTAAGTACATCTGGCCCAGTGAGTAGGCTGTGCAGGATTCATGGACAATAAGAAGTTAGCTTTTGGCCAACTGGGTTCATTTTACACAAATATATTTCATGTCTGAAACCAGAGCCACCTGTGCCCATCTAAGAAGCTACATAGAGCAAGTCAAATTAGTAAGAAATAAATGCCCAAGAACATACACTTATAGCTCAGGACTTTTGCATATAGACATGACCAGTATCCGTAAATATGATGCAAGTCATAAAACTGATTAAATTCTAATGCGGACTGAGAGAGTGTGACTTGTGTCTTAATATATTATGGCTTTCGGATATTACAAATTAGTCAGTCTGACTTATGCAGTTGACATTAATCACCAATTTCTCTTCATGGTTATTATCGAAGGCCTGAAGCAGCGTGCACGATAGATCATTGCATCTTAAACGTCTTTGATTCAAGAGATGGAACACAAGAAACAAGTTGTTTGGGGGGTTGAGTAGAAGATTCTAATGTTACAGTTCAAATAAGGACAGGTACTTGGTCAGCTGATCCCCCAATCTTTATTTCTCCCAACATTCATAACTATATGTATCACCCAAGATTTTAATTTCCCCAAAACCTTCATTATATCAACCATTGCACCAAACCATCATGTCTCCAAGATCTTCATCACCCAGCCCTTCATGTTCAAATGAGCCTTATTACCCAAACACCTTCATTACCCTGAACTCTTTTTTTCCCAAGATTTTGATCACATCACATCTTAATTTCCTCAACATGTTCATCATATCAGCCAACCACCCCACCAAATCTTCATGCCCCCAAGATCTTTATCACCCAGCCCTTCATGTTTAAGACCTTCATTATCCAAAGCCTTCATCACCCAGAACTCTTTTTCCCCAAGATTTTTATCACATCACATCTTAATTTCCTCAACATGTTCATCATATCAGCCAACCACCCCACCAAATCTTCATGCCCCCAAGATCTTTATCACCCAGCCCTTCATGTTTAAGACCTTCATTATCCAAAGCCTTTATCACCCAGAACTCTTTTTCCCCAAGATTTTTATCACATCACATCTTAATTTCCTCAACATGTTCATCATATCAGCCAACCACCCCACCAAATATCCATGACCCAAGATCTTTATCACCAAGCCCTTCATGTTTAAGACCTTCATTATCCAAAGCCTTCATCATTCTTTTTCCCAAGATTTTTCATCACAACAAACCATCATTTCAGCAACATCTTCAGATTATTGATCAAGTACTTATTATTATTATTTGCAAACACAATTCCTTCTGTACTTAATCACTTATTCCTATAAGAAGTATTGTGAGTACAATACCTACCTCAGTCATCACAACATCTTGACACTTCTTCACATACTTCCCATCAGCCTTAACAATGGTTTGTAGGAACCTCAGGTACTCCACGTGTCGGCCGTGTGTCTCAACGCTATGTACAAAGTGCTGCACAACGCGCTCACTAATCTCGTTGCAAAGATGGTAATTATTCATGAAGATATGCCTCATGGTCTCTGCTTCAAGGAGCTAAGAGAGAAGCACAAAATGGCATTAGAATATTAATGTTAAGGTTTATGTAAGTTTCCTAGATTTCAAATAATTCCTAATAAACAGCTACTGATTAGTGGAAATATATGTATTATATTGAAAAGTTGAATGCACTTACATATGTACATGCCAGATAATGATATGTGGACGTGCACACTCCTAGGAAGCTTACATAAAGTGTACCCTGCAGGGTACAGTGTGTGACCTCTAAAGGAAATGATGGTTGGTGGGGTCACAGCTGAAATTGCAGGCAGAGAGAAAAAAACAGCAACTGCCAGATTGTGATACAAATGTTTCAGTCTTTACTTCCCCCTGATTGGTCAAAGCAATTTTTCAAATTGTATACCACTTTAGCCTGGGTTTGGAGGGTGTTAACCCTAAGTTTCAACTGGCAGAAATTAAAATATATTTTGCTAACTTCAAGGTAAGTGTTTAAATGCTTATTTTGGTATTTTTTCATGCAACAAAAAAATGGTTTTCATACACTACTAATTCTCCTCTATCAGAACAGAACACAATTCTTGTGTGGCCCACAAGACAAAACATTAAATAATAACAATTAATAAATCTTAACGCCACATCCTGTAGAAGAATAAGAAATAAAGATTGTATAGATGGGTGAATTCCTTCAAAATCATAGGTAATGGCAAAATTGTCATTTTTATCTACAAATAATAACGACACAGGTACGTTTTACTTACATGGTGTAATTTCTAGTAACTAAATAAGTACTCCCTGGAAGTCTGCATGTATTCTTTGCAGTCTTTTTTTTATTTTAATATTTTTTATTGAAATACAAGGAAGGTACACAAAGTCTAATGGTATAGTAAACTTCTCCATGTATCTTAAACCTTTTTGTTCTTTTCCTCTTTTTCTTTCCCCTTCTTTTCTCATTGATTTTGATTAACCATCAAGGGTTAATATTACATAAACACAAAGAAATAATAATTTGCGAAAAAAAAGAGGTGTGGGAAAGGGATCTGTAATTTTGTGGACGCTCTCCATCATGCAGATGAGATGTTGAGTTTTCTCTTTCTCTTTTTTTAGTTCCAGCCTAATTTTAGAGTCCATATGGCCCAGCAGATTGCCCATATTTTCATCTAGTTCCGCTGAAAACGTACTCATTGTGTATACAACGTATTGTATGTTTCTTCAAATATGAGAAGAAAATCCGATTTGTTAGGAATTGTGATTCCGTCAGAAGTTTTGGACGTCCTAGCAATGCTTCTTTTGTTTTTTGGGGCATATCAGATCCTTACAGTTTTTCTAAATGAGACTGTGCGAATTACGGCAGAAAAACATTGAGGTTACCCGTCATTCAATTAGATTCGGGGGTCCGATGTGCGATCAGACTCGCAAAACATAGAGAAAACAGAGTTATGAAAATTAATGCCAATACTGTTCAAGTCCATGTGGGTGGCCTGATATGTATTAACTCATTGATACCTAAAATTGTTTTAACCCAGAAATGACACATAAAATTAAAATTTATTTCCGGCCGATTTGCGGGCTTGAGACTGTTGTGCAATTAACTCTAACGTCTATCATCGCTTTCCCCGTTATTTACAGCGCAGGATTGATCTTTTATTTGTATTTACAGTGCTATGAGCAGGTTTAACCCCTTTGCGGGTCCTCTCTAGCACTCATAGGATTTCCTCCTCCATCTTTGGTTTACGAGTGTGGATACATTTGCGATCTTGGGGAACCTGAGCAATTGAATAGAGATTTGCGATTTTAGCCATGGTAACTTTTGCAAAAGTGAAAGATCAAAGGCTTCTGAAGGCTGTAAGTTACGAATTTGACGGATGCAATTTTTTCAAGCCTGTAACTCGTAACCTGATCGGAGCCCGCAAAAAGACGCCAATTGAATAGCAAATTAACTTGCGACCTCACTTCCGGACCAAAACATCGCTCAATTGAATGAGGCTCAATGTTTTTAATGTGTCTGTGTATGCTTTTTAAAGATATTTAATAAAGATTGTTATATTTTAAACCCTTTTTTGTTTTCTTGATATCTATAAATCTGTGTGAAGAACTTGGGGACAAACTTGAGTCCAATTTATCAGGTCCAGTACAGACCGAGCACATGTAACGAGAGCAGACCTTATTAAAACTGTAAAACGAGTTATACGTGTACAGACCCTCTCCCATATGACGCTACTGAACAGATCTTCGGATGAGTAAACAAGAGATGTTCCCCAGGCTTTATAAAAGTTTTCACACTTAAAGGATGTGAGTTACCAAATTCAGTCAATATCATGATTATATTTTTTACTGGTTCACATGAATTATTATTGAGTGCCTGGAGAGGAGTGACTAAGTGGCTCCCAGTTACAGGACCAGTGACTCGGCGCTCCCAGGTAGTGTTCCATTTTTAAATGAAGACTCAACTCTCTTGGGCATTCATTAAGACTTCCACAACACTCTCGGAAGGACCTGTAATATTTCTCAGCAAGAAGCCTGTTAAGTTATACAGACAGCTCCAACTCCCAGCATGCTCCACTGCTGCCTAGCATGTCCGTGTGAGGGGTTCTCAGGAGAAAACTCACAATCTACCTTCAGATTTGTATTCTTACAGCATTATGGGTTTCTTTGCAGATCTCACCTGTATACACTGATAAAAATATCTAAAGTTGGGTTAGAGCTTAAATAACATCTTGTACACGCTACAACTGTCTCCAAGATGTCAGTTTGTCTGTAAAAGGATACCCCTACCAGTGGTGGAGCTACCACCAGTGCAGGTGGTCCAATGTGCCAGAGCCCTCCTCTGGGGCAGGCCCCAGTGTGGTATAATATTTCAATTTTTTGTATTGAATATTTTTACCCCCCCCCTCACCCACCCAATGGCCACCTGGCGCTATCTGCCGCACCCGCCTCTACCTTCTGTGAGCTTGCTAGGGTGATCTTCAACAGTTAACTGGAGATTCTCTTTGCCACGTGTGTGGGATTCGGGTTTTACAGCCCATGTGAGAGGATGTGCCCGGGGGCATGTTTTTTTTTGCACCGGGGCCCTCTATTCCCTAGCTCTACCACTGACCGCTACTACAAGTATATATCTACACGTTTCCACCCAATCACTTGTACTTACTCCTGGAGTCAAGAAGAGGTTCAAGTTTTTATGAAGGAGGATTTGATTTTGAGGATTCCCCCGACAGAAGTTTTGTAGGAAAGTATGAGCTAATGTCATAATTTCATTCATTTTATCATCGGTCTGAAAAATAAATCACATCAAATTAATTTTAAATCATTTCATGACAAAACTACTTTAATCTCAAGCAGTTATAGATGATCCTGTTTCCTGCATTATCCTCTATCGTATACTACACATATGATCAAATGAGCACACATGATCCTTAAAATAGAATACGAATTTAATACATAGTTACATAGGCCCTCATTCAATTGCGATTTGGCCAATTGAATAGGGCCCTAAATAAGCACATATTTTTTTCAAAGAAGTATTTAGTTACTGAAAACCTTGCTTTTGGATAGATGCTTACTAACTAAAAACTTCTTTAGAAAATATATGTTATGTGCTTATTTAGGGCCCTATTCAATTGGCCAAATTGCAATTGAATGAGGGCCATAGTATTTAAGGTTGAAAAAAGACTTTCAGTCCATCAAGTTCAACCTTTTAAGATCTCCTCTGATCTTCAATATGTGGATTAACTATTAATTAATTAGTTGTATAAAAAAAAAATTCAATTCCCTCCTGATCCCAGACACCGGACTTCTCCCTGGATCAATAATGCCTCTCTAATTATCCATGATAACCCAGAATTCCCTCAATTTGCGTGGAAGATTTTTGCATTTTAATACATTGTTGATCATAACATTGCCAGATTGTGGCATGATTTAGTTACATTTACTTTAGTTAGAATGTGTACAAACATTTCGCAGGGATTTTTATATACATTTTATGGTAGATTTGACTTTTCCCCCTCACTTGACCTTTGACTCCAACATATTACTTTACACATTACATTTTAGTGACTTTCTTGAGAAGTAAAAAATCAAAACCTTTTCATAGGGGATCTGCAGGAGGTCCAGGACCACGGAATGCGCCCCCATGTTTTTTAGTAGCCTCTGCTGCTGATTGCGCCCCTTCTTACTCTGGGAGCACAGCTTGCTCAGTCGGATCAAAATCTGAAAAATACAGTAACATTACAAATTATGTCAGAAGTAATAATAATTAAGAGGTAAACATTATTGTCTTAGGTGATTATTAAAAAGCATGACAAATTGGCTATATGTTGTGTTATTCATTTGTTTCTAAGTTGAGTCAGGCCTGGGAAATTGCATGTTGTTGTTGCTGTATATATGCAAATAAGTGTCTCATGAATATCAATTAGCTGCTTTAATGTGCTAAGCATGATTACAGTCCACTTGTCAAAATCTGCAATGTTATCTGGTAGTTTGACCCCTCTCCCACTCTTATGAGGTACTCTGAGCCATACATTAGCATATAGGAGCTGCCAAATAATATTTTAGAAATGATATACTGTGCATGCACAGTGTGTGTGAGGCACTATGGGGAAAGGCTGCAATTGATGGACAGCATCCCTGTGGACTCAGACTACTCAGCACTGGCCAGTTAACCCAAAGCTTTGCAGTTTTAGGTGAGTACCAGTCTTCTATGCCTGCACAGATAGATGTGTTAAGGGTTACGTTTTTATTTGTTGGGATCACTGCACAGAGCTATAAGGTAGCAGAATGTGAGTGGCTCTCAAGCTCTGTAAATAACAATGACACTGCTACATACTTTACCTCTTTGACAATCTTGTAGTTATTGGCTTTGTTACTGTCAATCTGAGGCTTCTTGGTCCCATCTTGCACTGGACTTAGAATACTGGCCTCCTAAAAAAAGAATGTGAAATATTTAAAAAATGTATGTCATCACTGGCTCGCTGCAATCCAGAATACTTACTTTCCTACACATGCTCAGAAACATGCAGCTTGCATCAATAAGTGCAACCTCTGCAGCCCCTCTTGAACACATCTACAGTTCACCAGAGACATTTATTTTTTGCACTGACAATTTTACACATTGCTAAATAATAAGTGGTTCACAGCGCAACTAGAAGTTCGTTGCCATTTCCACATATTTTCAGACCTTTAGTTAATTAAATAATTAATTAATTAACTGTAACTATGAGATTCAAATGTTTAACCCACCTCATTAATTTGCTCCTTGCCGTCTTCTTTGGCCGCTCCTTCACTCATTTCTTCATTCTCATAACTGTTGCTCTTTTCAACCCAAAGTTCAGATTTCTCAACCGTCAACCGTAACTGATCCAGGTCGGCTTTGATCTGCTTGTAATTGTCCACATCTTGATTTGACACAAGTAACTGGACCTGCGCAAAAGACGCGACAACTGAGACACAACGTTTAAATATGAAATGACCACAATTCTATTTTACACTGTATGTCAAAGGGATATGGAAGGTGCCCGGGTGTT